>CM038224.1:86681485-86793985 GCA_021442155.1 Cymbidium sinense
TTTAAAATATCATTTGAAACTTTGGGATATGAGTTAAATCCCTAAATAGTTCTTAAATATAGAGTGTTTATGATCAAATCAGCGTCTTGACGGATTTAACAAGCAAGATCTCTTAATTACGACTTTGAGCATTTAAATACACAAAATACATCAGATGATCAAGGGAATCATCATAAGCCATCCGATGGAGTGGTTTGGATTTTGCATGTATTTACGGAAATGCCTTCTCTCTAATCTATAAATAACCCTTCATTCTTGAGGGGCCGGCAAAGAGAAGAGAGCTCTTGAAGATCCTCCAGCATAATCGTGCCACCACTCGGCCGGGTCGTGCCATTGTCGGCCAACCACCGTTGACCGCCGCGTCGGCCACCACCATGATCATCGTCATAATCAACCAGCGTCGTCGGTCACGCATCACCGCCGCGTCGGCCAGTCCGCTGACCATCGCGGCCGCTATCGACCACCACCATCGATCATTATCGTCGAGCCGTCGTCGGTCACCGCCACCGCCGACCATCATTGTCGGTCATCTCCGCCGGTCATCACCATCGACCCCAACCGATTTGTATCACCATTGTCACCAACTATTACGGGGCGTGGCGCGCTATTGTTACGATTATGGGATTCTCGTTGTCGCTTTCTCATACTGGTCGTAATTTCAGACGGAAAACTATGTACTCCAAAACAGGATATATAGTGGAAAATTTTTTCTTGTAGCCAGTGATTTTCCCCTCTCTTTCTAGGATTTTTCCGTAAAATCCTAGATTTTTTCACTTTTCAAATATCTGTGTGTGTGGATTTCACAACAAGAAGCGTAAATTTTTATTCTACTATAACGATTTTCTAGATGATAATAATAATAATTATTATTATTATTATTATTATTATTATTATTATTATTATTATTATTATTATTATTATTATTATTATTATTATTACTATTATTATTTATGGATAATAATAATAGTAATAATAATCATTATCTAATTTGATATTTACCAAAATGTAATAATCATAAGTCAATTAAGCTTTGTAATAATCATAAGTCAATTAAGCAAGCCCTTAATCTTCTATCTAATTTGATATTTGCCAAAATGTTTATCCACAAAAAATTATGCTTTGATGAAAATAAAAAATGATAATTTGATATTTATGTTAACATTTTATTGTAAAGCATAAGACCTAAAAAAATCTTTACTTTAATTTAGTTCTTAATAATAGTTAATTTTAGCCTATCATTAAAATAATAAGAACATGTTTGGGACAAATTCAGATACGAAGTGTTGCATAAAACCCATTTTACATATTGTTATTCTTAGATCATAATTCGATAAAAATTGATTTCTATTATTTTATGCTTATTATGAGCTTTGGAGTAGTTTAGTTGGGCTTAGTTAGTAGATTAAAGGTGATTCCTTTTATACACATATGTATAAATAATTTTAAAAGATCTTATTTATTCTACTATCACATATAGTTTGGGATATGTATTTTAAAGGAAATTTGAATTTAAAAGCCTCACAAAAGCACCATTTAAAAATATTAGTCATAATTTTTATAGTTATTTGAATGTTCAAACAAAAAAACTACTTAAATTTCTCTCTTCTGACAATCATCTCACTCTCCAACAATCTTAGAGCTTGAAATATCAGTTTATTATAAAGCTTCATCACTATCCCTTCTATCATGTCTTCATCGTACTCCCTTTATTAAACTTTTATTCAAGGTTATTGTTCATACTTTTGTAATTATTATTTAGGTTAATAATGCATTTATCATCTCTTCTAACACCATTAATCTTAGGTTAAAAGAAGGACATGGAAGGAGAAGCAAATTTTAAAAATGATCAAGATTTGAACCTTATATTCAACATTCAAATCTTGTTCAAAATAATTTAAATATCTAGTTTGATCATAGAATTTAGTCATTTGATGCTAAATTAAGTTTAACTAGAATTTAAATAGAGGTTCAATTCATCTTCAAAGAAATATCTAACCAATTTCATTTATGATAGAAGGTTTGAACTTAATTCAAACTCACATAGACTAAATATTATTTAGACCCTCTTTGAGTCATCATTATACTTTATTTTAATCTCATTCAAACTAAGTTCAAACCTACTATTTAATCATTCGCCTTGAATAGAGCTCAAATAAGGTTTGAACCATATATTACATATTCAAATTTTGCTTAGATAATATTCATACTTAGTTAAAATCTCATTTAAATCTTACTTGAATATTTTGTTAATCTTATTTGAACTGAATTGATATTAGTATTTGCACATTTGTTGCAGAGGAGAGATTTAAAACTAAGTTTAAATGAGATTCTAAGCTTCTTCTTCTTTTTTTTTTTTTTGAATTATTTTCTTATGAAATTAATTCTTTTGAATTGTTTTACAATGTATATAGATATCCAAACTAATCATTTATGTGTATCGAGATTGCATTATTTGTGTCACATGATATAGGGTAATAAATTTATTGGATATCATGAAAGTTTTGATCTTTTGAGAGGGTTATGAAATTCACCTTCAAATAAATCTTCATTACTCATAAGTTGTAATTCTCTAGAGCTCTAACTCATCAACACATACATATATGTTTGCATCATTCATTTTAATAGTGATTTATACTTAACATCTAATGGTAGATGCATCTATCATGTTTAGCACATTTTAAAATTAAGAATTACTTAAAGATATGATATTTTCACCGATAATACCTCAATGGTTCATGGACATCATTATTAAATGCTTAAATTATTAGTATTTGATACCATCCTTATAAAATTATTTTAGAGATATGCCATTTTTAGCCTTTGATTTATGTTTATTTAATAAATAAATAAATAAATAATTTTCAAACCCCCCGGTCTCTCTCTCTCTCTCTCTCTCTCTCTCTCTCTCTCTCTCTCTCTCTCTCTCTCTCTCTCTCTCTCTCTCTCTCTCTCTCTATATATATATATATATATATATATATATATATATATATATATATATATATATAATTTAGAATACTTTTCTAGATATTGATATTTTGAGTATATAGTAATGAATTATTTACTAATTTGTTGGATGTGATGGGTAGGAAAATATCAAATAATGACATATAGTTGAATAAATAACTAATAAGTCTTAGTTTTAGCATATGCTAAATTTGATAGTTGTCTAAATCATTAAATTTGAAGCATGAATAATGGAAAAGCCAAAGCCATAGATTACAAGCAATGAGGAAGCAAATTGAAGAGAGAAAGAAAATCAAATAAGAGAGACTTTCCTGCAAATAGATGTCAAGTTCCAAAGGTTTTTAAAATAAAGTTTAAAAATGCCATAATGAGAAAGAGGAATGGTCCTTGCAGCAACTAATTAATGTCTCGTTTTGAACATCCTTCTTATTATAGCTATTCATAGGAGATTAATTTATATAAAATAATGCATTTATTTAATGATATTTAGTAGAGCACTTTGCAATATTTTAAGGTATTTGGTAATCCGTTGTAGCATTCTATGATATTTTCATAAACTTCTGGTGATTGTTTTATAAGAATATCAATAACATCACTTAACATCCTGAATGAGCAACAAAGAAATGTAAAGATGCATCACAAAATTAAACAACTTATATTAATGAACAAAATCATATTAATTGTAAACACTTACACCAATTAAAAAAAATACTTGCATTAATGAAACAAAAACACAAAAAAATATTTATTTTTTATCAATGTCACCAACCCATTAGATTACAAAGAACAATCATGGATTGTGCTCTAGAAAAAAAATATGGCCCCTAGTTTCATACTAAATTAGCTTTTATATATCATTATAAGTTTATAACTATATCTAAAAGATCTATAAGATCTTTAAGGCCAATATTTAATGAAACTATCACCCTATTATTCTTTTTCTTTTTTATTCTTCTCCTTATAATCCAAGAATATTGATATTTGATTCAATTCAATTTGAAATAAAAAAATAGCTCCAAATGTAACTAAAATTAAGCTTTACATCTATAGGTCAAACAAACTTCACTTTAAAATTTATGAAAATGGAGATAAAATAAGGTATGATCTATAATAAAAATAGGTTCAAAGAAAACTGTAATAATGTTTGAACATTATTTAATTAAACATTGTTCAAACCTAGTGAACATCCTTCAATAAAATTTAAATTAGGTGGTTCAAAGAAGGATTGGAGAAGGTTTGAATAAAATAAATGATCTGTCTAACAAGGTTCAAACTAAGTTCAAATAATGTTGAAACTTATTTTTATTGTTGATCAAACCTTTTTTCTTAGCCTATTTCTTCAATTCTTTATTTGGTGTTGCATTGGATCTTTATCAAAATAACATCAATTATTTTCCTTCAAAACTAATAAAAATTATATGAATCATTATAGAATCATTTATATTATATGCTTGTAACATTATTCAAAGATTAAAAAAAACCTTACCCTTGCTGAAGAGTAAACTACTTCATTTGATTCAAGTTCATAGTTATAGCCTTCTTATATTGATGTAAAAGGAAATATCTGATCTAAGGATGACCATATTTGCAATGAGAATAGCTAAAAGTGTATGAAAGAGTTGAGAACAATGTTGTTTGGTATTTCGAGTGAGATAATTCAATGGGGAATAGGCATAAGAGCATTTTCTTCAAAATTGAAGTTTGGACCATATTTCCTTAAATATAAACTTAACAAGAACATTTTTTAAAAACAATATTATTATTAGAAATATTAAGTCAAATTTCTCTTTTTGAAACTTAAAGTAGTCATGTCTATGCTTCTAAAAAGATTATATTTTTGAAAATATTATACATATTTTAAATTTATCACTTACATTTTGTTCAATAAAACTTTTAAACATATATTATTGTATGATTACATTATTTCAACTTATATAAGATTACATTATCTTCATTGGATTACAAATTGAGATAAAAAAAAATATATATATATATATATATATATATATATATATATATATATATATATATATAACATAAGTAATGATTATTTTCATTTTAAATAATAAATAATAAATTTAGAATCTATATTAATGATATTATATTTGCAATGTAATGAATCAATTCTCTAGGATCATTTGAGATTATTTTTATTTTATTTTTTTAAAACATGTATTTATTTAGAGTATTTTATTATTATTTCTGTTTTAAATTTTTAAAAATACTCAAAATAACTTTAAGATTTTTGAGTATTTTTAAAAGTATTATCGGTATAGATCATATTCATTACCATCAACCATGTTTATCACTACTAACTATCATCATACAACACTTGGTTACTACTACCATCATCGCCATCAATCATCTCCACATTTGTTGTTACGAGTGATTGCCTTAGACCACCACTAGGACAACATAAATAAACAAAAGAATATTCTTAGGATACACTATATTTTATATTATATTAAAATATAAATAAAATACTATAAAACATAAAAAAAATAAAAGTGATATTGTTTTTCATATTTTGAGTTAAAGCTCCATCTTTTCGAGACTCAATATTTAGTGTCATAGTCACATTAAAAGTAGATCCAAATTTACATTTTATTCCTAATTAAAAGAGCATTATCATACACTCCTCCAATAATTTTTTTATTTAAAATGTGAGCTATTAAAATAGAAATATCATGTATTTTTTCTTAGAAAATTTTCATTAATCTACATGATATGGCATTGACTATTTTAAATATTTCAAAGAGCATAGCATTTCTTCTTAAATATTTTAAACCCTTTAGACATGAATCCTAGATCATCTATCAAGTTCACCCAAGAACAAATGATAGAGATGATAGATAAATTTTCTAGTAGTATTATTATTAAGATTGTAGAGCTACAAACTGAGCAATTTGATATGAACCACTTCTTACTTATATTGTTTTCTATTGTAGGTCATGTTATTTGTAATATGCTCTAAGCCTAAAGTCATTAATGTAGCCATCTCTTTAGCTTGCAACTTTGCACCCTCTTCTCTTGAACAACATATTAGTAACAAGATCATCCCAAAATCTATCTACCTTTTTTTTTTTGTAGTTTAGTTGTCTAGGATTTTTTTCTTGGAGTTATTAATTTATTAAAATTTTTAAATTCAATGAAATAATTGCTAATAAGAAAATGAATATTTTGATATAAAAATGAACATTTACAATCATAGTATTATTTTTTTATATTGGAAGATATATATATATATACAAAGATATAGTCAATGGAGTCTTATTTCATCAAACTTATTTATTATTCTGTCTTGCTTGTTAAAGATATCTCAATGAAGAAAGAAAAAAAATTTAGAAATATGTGTGTGGCTCTAGAAAATTTTCATATGATGCTCTATTAGATGGATGGTGGAAAACCATCCCCTCTGAGCCCACTCTTTTTGAATCATAATGATAATGTGTTGAGCAATATGATGACTTTAAAAGAAACTTAACAAGTATATCTCATAGATTTCCTAAATTTGGTTGTTAAATATGATTAAGGTTTATGTTAGAGACATGGATTGCAAGAATTCCTATTTGTAAATACTAATGATTAATTACATTTCAAATATGATGCAAAATACTCTAAAGGATGACAATACTATGATTAATGATTAGGAGAATTATTTACCATTGGGGGAGATAGGGTTGAATGGCCCAGTAAAATATGATTTTATGATTCCATAATCTTATACTAGCATGGTGGACTCAGTCTATCAATGATGGAGGACTATATGTTATATAATAATAAAAAAAGATTCTTACATATAGATTACCTCTATGAATGGTGAAAACATGTTTATTATTATTATTGTTATTGATTTTCTATATATGAACCTCTCCTACTTAATCTTAGGTGATCCTAACCATCCATCTCAAGATTAACATAGTTGATCTTAGCTTAGCATAGTGGATTCCATTGACCTATAATTTTTGGCTTTCTTTAGTTTATCCTAGGTAGATTAATGGTCTCCATCTAGACTAATTTAATTGACCCTATATAATATGAAATGCTCTTTGATCTTAAGATTATATTCCTCAGTTATTGATTCCAAGTAGACTAATAATAAGCTAGTAGTCTTTTTTTTTAATGTTGACTTACCTAATGGATCTAGTATAATTGATTTTATTCTCTTTACTTAATTTTTAAATATATTAGAAACTTTCAATTTAGTTTGACCTAATTTAACATGAGCTTGGTCATATGGACCTTTAAACATTTTAATATACTCCCACCTCAAAATAGAGTTTAAATAGAGTTTATACATCATTAGCACGCTAAAGCTTTAGGATGAATGTTCATTCTTGGGTTCTTTGTAAAAAATCTAAACATTAAACCCTTTTAAGCATCATAAAATTGTGTGTGTGTGTATAATCAATAATGATACCATAATTGAATGGCTTTATGTAAGAACTTATAACTTTTTAAATAAGGGTACAAGCTTTGGTCCTAAATCTATTTAATTATATATCTAGACATTAATACTAATAGCTTAACATAGTGTCCATGACCCCATAAATGTTCAAGTTGCATGCTTTTATTATAATATCTTTTAGACTCATCTTTATTTGAGAAATCTTAAAACATAATAAAAATTTTCATCTTTAATATCTTAATAGGCCATAACTTTAATGATTCATTCTTTTCAAGCTTCACTTCTTATGATGTAATTAATTATTAGAAATAAACCATGAATTATACTATTCATACTATATAAGAGAAATTTCTAGAATATAGTTTGATTCATCTTTGTTTGAAGCTATGAAAATACTTATCTTCTATCTCTCGTAGTATAATATATTTGTTTATAATATTTTAAGAAGACAAATGCATCATATGCTTTCATTTTGAGCTTGTCATTTCTTTCTTTTATTTAATTATCACTCTATAATGGATTTATTTCTATCTTTCAAGATGCTACAAATTTTCCCTTTTGCATTGCCATTCACTCTTAAAACATAAAATTCATAAAGACTTATATCCACTTTTGAGTTAAGTGAAAGAAATGTCCACATTTAAGGATAACAAAACATAAATATAGAGTTGTAGAATTGGAAATAGGCTTCTTGAGAGTTATAGAGAGGGACTAAGATACTATATTCTTGATATGATATTAAAGCAGATAAGTTATATATGGTGTTAAGGAAAGAAAACAAAAGAAGAGTTATAAGCCATTAATGAGGTTTTAGTGTAGTGACCAACATTATAATCTTGTAATCATTTTTATAGCTCTATTGTACTTCGTAGTTTCTCAAATCAGTTAATAATAGCCTATTTATAGTGGGATGAATGCAATGAAGTCTTGATCAATTATGATGATTGTTTGAAGATGATATTTCATGGGATATTAATGATGGTGAATGAGTTATCATATAATGGAGAATGTAGTGATATCAAGGATCAAAATATTAGATAAGGTGGCACCCAAAGATGTATATAGGGTCTTTAGAAGTTGGGATTCTTGGATAGATGCCTTTAATAAGATACATTAGCTTACAAAACACTAAATCCTCTAAATGCTTTGAATTTTAATAATATGATGTATGTAAATTATCGATAATGCTTTGTTAACAACTTTAGATGAGTTGCATGAAGTGTGCATAAGAAAATACATGAGCTTAAGAGGAATATTTCAAGGTCAAATTGATTCCTTATAGACTTTTAAAGAGATAAATGTCCAAGAGGTACTTTTAAGAAGAGTTTTAAAGTAAATTTCTAGAGAGATTTCTAAGAGTGCTCAAAAGGTATAGTAGGAAAATATATCATAATTATCATGGACACATGAATTCATTATGGGATTTGAAAAGTCTTTGAGGATCATAGTTTCCCTTCTCCAAACTTAAAGAAGTCAATGCAAAATAATTTTATGTATTATGTTCTTTATTATGGTGGAGTAAGGAATTTGTGTATATATATATATATATATATATATATATATATATAAGGTAGTTAATTTGATGTATATAAAATGAATAAGGGTGGCAAACTAAACATAATTGGAGGGCAATTAAAAATAAGAAGATAACTCTTCTTCTAAGCAAAGAAGGTAGACTAAATAATCAAAATTAACAAATAACTAATCATTCTCTCAGTAGTAGTGGATTAAATGAGAAAATTACTAGTAGATTATAGGTTAAGATAGTTTTCTCGCTTAGTCTAAAAAAAAAATGAATGACTATAATTAGTAATTGCTATAAAGTATCTTAAAATATAAGTTTTTTTATGATTCAAGAATTTAAATGTCTAAAATTATTAAAATTTAAAACAATTTATAAATTTTAATAGTGATTTTAGTTTTTATCAATTATTATATTAAAATATTTGTATTCTTATTAATAATATATACCATATATTGTCATAACTAAAATATAGAAATTGAATAATCTTAGTCCTAAATTGGTTTAATTGATGTTATGATCTCTAGGTCAAGATAGGCAATCGATAATAATCGATTATAGTGGTACTATAGTGGTTCATCAATGGCAATAATAAATGAAGTCTAATTTTAATGAACAAAATATGTCATTTTGTAGTACTTGATATCACAAATTTAATAGAGTTATAGAATGAAATTTGAATTATCATTGATGTGAATAATGTGGGAAAATTTAGAGATCAAATTTAGAAAAAATGATGATAATAAATATTAATTTTATTATGATTTGTTCATTATGTTAAAAAGTATCATACAATATGGATGGCTTGTGTTAGAGAACTACATATGTCACAATAATTATAAAAAATTTAGATCTAAGTGAATGAACTATTTAACCTGAAGTGAATTGTAAGATGATCAAACATCGTCATACTATTTCTTACAATGCAAAATTATATCATGATGCTAGTTGGGTGGCCCCCTCACTAGTGGAGTGGTGACAATAGTGGAAGAGACTGAGTTGGTACAATTGACTTGATTATCTAGGATCATAATAGGTGGTTGACCAATGATCTGTCGATGATCTAGTGGAGGTTCAACAATGACACCTACCAACTACCCTAATTGGTGAATGAAAGATACCATTTTAATATTTTTTTTATGATATAAATTTAATGGAGTTAAAGGAATGATATTAAATTATCTTATATACAAATAACTTAAGAAATTTTAGAGACCAAAATTCATTACAAAAGAACAATAATATGCTACCACTATTGAATTATTAATCATCTCAAGATTAATCGCTGGCACATATTGCTCACGTATCAAAAGACTACATATGTCATAATAACTAGAAAATTTTAGATCTAAGTGAATTAACTATGCAAAGAAAGTGAATCAAAAGATGATCCGACATCGCCATAATGATTCTCAAAATGAGAGAACCTTGGGGTGCTAGTGCTAGTTGGTTTTAAATTGTAGTTTGAACTTTGCTTGGTCACAAAATATCTTTGAAGTGATAATAGGTTCAATAATACTAAGTGCTTTGAGATCCAAATTTTGTGTTATAATTATGCTAATCGATTAATTTTTGGTACTCCCATTAATCTTGTGCTTAAGATTTATTTTATTTATTTTTGTGTCATGTTTGTGAATTAATGAAGTAGAAGAAAGGATTACCTTAAAGAGAATCATAGAAAGAGAGAAATAGAAAGAGAGAGGTGGACAAGGTGTGTATAGTGATGGTAAAAAAGAGTTTGCAATGGTAGGGAGAGTTATGAATGCTTGGGAGTAGAGGAGGCTGATTGATTGCTGCAAAATTAGTAAGAGACTTATGTGCAACTAAGATTGGGAAAGAGAGAGCCATTTGTAGCCCATTTCGAATTTAAGATATTATTTTTTATAATAATGATTAAAATATCATCTTGTTTAACGCTATGTTCACAAAAAAATTAATCTGAATGGAACATGTGATAAATTATTAAACGACAAGATGTTATATATATATATATATATATATATATATATATATATATATATATATATATATATATATATATATATATATATATATTTAATGTAAATTATAAATGATATAATGGTATGATAAAAAATAATGACTTGGTCTACTGTATGGAATGATAATATTTAATCAAAACTATTTTTTAGAAGATTTTCATATATATCACATAATTCTTATATATTTAAATATTCAATATTTAAAATTTAATATCTATAATTAAAATAGTTTATCTATGTATTAAAAGATATATTTACTTAAAAAAAGATAATAATAGAGATATTTTTACTATAATATTAAAATTTTAAATATTATATATATATATATATATATATCAAATTTAGATATTAAATATATAAATATAAAAGAATTATATGATATGCATATAAATATATGACTTAAAAATCATTTTTTTTATAAATTATTTTTTTATATTCATGTGATTTTTAAAGTGGTCATAATTAACAAGCCTATGCTCATAGGAATGATTGTCCATTTTATTGGAGAAAACATGATTGATGAGTTCAGTCATCACTTTTTGACTGATAGATTTTGAATAAAAATAATTATAATGTAACCAAAAAAAGCAGTGTTGCTAACTACTCATGATTTTGTGTATCATAATATAATGATGGCTATCTCCAAGAAATGACACAATTAAGGTCACGACCGCACGCTTCAGTATTGGAATCACATCAGTTAAAAGCTCTTATTTCACTCTCTAAATTGCTACTTTTGAAGCTCTCCAATTTTCATTGCAAGAGCTTTTATTTTTAATTTAATTTTTAATATTATATGACGTGTAGAAAAATATATATTTATTTTAGAACGTTAAAAGTCAAAAGATTCAATAAAATAAAATAAAAATAATGATATAATATTGATTAAAAAAGGAGTTATCATTTAATAATATTTAGAATATCCTCACATGTGATATCGCTTTGATTCATGTCATTTAATGTAACAATTTATTTTTAACAAGAAATAATTATTGGTTGTATTTACTATTCTAATATCTAACTAAAAAATATGTAATTGTATGTATCATTATCAAATTATTATTAAATTAATAAAAATAAAAAATTTATATTAAACTTTTGCTAAATATTTTGATATTTTAGCAAAAAATTAGTGAAATTTAGATAAATGGAAGACATTTTTAATGATCTTTTAGGGTCTAACTCAATAAAACCAAAAAGACTTGGTTGAGCCTATGGTTGGCATCTAGGGTGGAAAGGGACCACTTCTAACATCCACATGTTGTGATGTTATTTTTTGCAAGTTTTGTGGAGTCCACATTGATATTTTGGGACCTATCAATCATAAACAAAGTTGAATTTGAAAAAAGATAATTTTATTGGCACCTAATAAAGTAGATTGTACCTTTAAAATTTCTTCTTACATTTAGATATCTCATTCTTTTCAAAACTTGGGTCCATGAAGATGAGTTGCCACCTTAAAATAGACTTTAAATTCAAAGACACTTGAAGTTAAGGATGGTCTATTTACTATTATCCAAAACATAAATACTATTTATTTTTGTGATTTTTTTTTTTTTATAAAAAAAATCAATCAGTATAAAATGATCATGAGATTATAAAATGAACAAAAAAATTTATAATAAAATAGAAGGTGATAATATTCTTTTTTTTCATATTATAAAATTTAGAATAATGGTGATTGAAAATTACTTATTACATTGCACAAAAATCTCATATAAATCTTAATAAAGAGAAATAAAATTGCATAAATTTAGCAAGCACTAAAATTTTTTAAAAGGAATATCTATAGATGAAAATCCATGGAATTTTGCTCTATTAGAATAGTTTCATTAGTTGTGACTTAAGATTATAAAGGTTTATCATTTAACATAATTGGAGAAAGAAAGAAAACAATGATAGCTAGAGATGTGTTGTTGGCAAAAAATAGCTTGCATCGATAAAAAATGTGGTCAACATTGGTTGGTAATTTTTTGGTATTCAATGAATGCAATGATAAGCATTAAAAGTTTGACAACAATAATGTATGTTGGTTTGCTATTTTAGTTTGTAGATATCATGTTAAGTTGTAGAAGGCCTAATTGTTATCATATGAAGAAAACATGTTACGCATATTTAATTATAGGGCAAACTTTGTACTAAGGTATGTGAAAGAATTGGAAGCCCTCTTTGTGAGGTTCATGAGTGGAGCCAATATTTATGATTATTTTATTATAAATATTTTGATAATTTACTATATTTTTTTTAGTTTTTTAAATTTATTTTTTACAAAGAAATATAAGCACCATCTTCTTTTCTATAAGATAAATTAAGATTTTATTCTCTATAATAAAATTATAATAAAATTTACAATGATGAAAATAGGACATAAACATCAAACGGCTAAATCTATATGACATTTTATTTGCTTTTATGCTTGAATCTTCTTTTCTAACTTCTAGATTCTTTTGATCTATATGTTTTCAAAGGTTTCATCTATTCACAACATGTTTGTCGAGAAATATTAGTGATATGACCAAAAATTAAGACGAATCTTGATGTCGAAAGTAATGTATTCTGAATCAAGACTAACCGAGATCAAGCGCTTATTATCAATCGACTCTTAAGTATGGAGTGTTTATAGTTAAATCGAGTGTCTTGACGAGCCGGATCTAACAAGCCCAAGATCTCATAATTTCGACTTCATTTGAGCATTCAAATACACAAAATACATCAAATGATCAAAGGAATCATTTGAGCAGTCTGATGGAGTGGAGTGGTATGGGTTTTACATGTATTTACAAAAATTCCACTCCTTCAATCTATAAATATCCCCTCATTCCTTATATGAAGGGAGGCCAAGCAAGAGAGAGGAAAGAGCTCTAAAGCTTGAAAATCCTCCAAGCACCGTACCACTGAACCGCCATCACCTGTTACACCACGCCACCATTTTTGCCGTCATCAATCACCGCTTCCATCATAACGACCTTCATCGTTCCTTTGCCGTTGTTCACCATCATCTCGCTACCACTAACAACTATTAAGTCAACATGACTATATGGTCATGTTGTCCGATTTTGGGATTCCCATTATCGCCCTTCTCATACAATTATGTAATCCCATTATCAGAAAACTTGTACACCAAAATAAAATATATAGTGAAAGCTTTTACCTGGCTGGGCCTGTTTTTCTGAGATTTTCCACATAAAATTCTGGAGTTTTCTTGTTCACTCTTTAAATACCTGTGTGTGTGCTAGATTTCACAACAAGGCTAAGGCGTAAACTTTCACTCTACCGCAACTGGTTTTCTAGCACGCAAAAATTAGTTACTGAAGAAAAGAGATGGCAAGCATCAGGAATTAAATGTCAACTAATGAAAATAATGATTAGTAGATGATGGTTAGCAGATGAAAGGCAAAGAAACAAATCAAGAAGTTATTGCAATGTTTGTTGCCATTAATGAAAGGGAGATCAGTTTGACCTAGCAAGTAGATTTTGAATCATAGATCAAAATAAGATGAATGTTTGTTTAGAGGGCTTCAAATGGTGAATAACTAATGTAAGAATATGGATGTTAGAAGTGACAAATGGTAAGCATATGGTGAGTTTCAGAATATTAAGGTGGTTAGTTGTTAGTTTTAAAAAAGAAATAAGGCATATTATTGATTTCAAGTGGAGTAATATGATTAATATGTGCACTTATCATTTCTCAATCTTATCATTGATGGATGTGCCAATTTGTGTTATGCAATACGTAAAAAAAATTGAATGATCTTGTCACTAAGATAGCTTGATAGACCTACCATGACCATGATGGAGATATTTAATCGACAGTGGTTGTTTAGCAATTATATGGTCATGGTCTTTGATGGTAAAGTTTTTTATTAATGAGTGAAAGGAATATGATTTGAGTTTGGGGAGCCTCAAAGGTTTCCAAACACAACACATGGAATTGGTCAATTGAAAATTTAATGGTTAGATAATCCATAACAAGATTTGTGGTATATGTCATAATTTATCAAACCACAAAATATCAATGATTAGGCATAATCTTGGTATAAATCTATTCATCTCTTAACAAGATCAATTCAACAACAAATCAATTAGATGTTTATATGAGTTACAATATGAGGCATAAATATTTAAATTAGCTAAGAAGTGAATGGTGATAGACGTATTATTTACATATCAATTTTAAAAAATGAAGAGAAAATAATTAAATTCATTTACATATCATTTTAATTATAATTCTCCTTATGACGTGTTCCCTCTGTGAGTAATAGAAGCTCATTCTTACTTTGGGGTGTCAAATTTTACGTGACACAAAATCAACTCAAAAAATTGGAGTTCGTTGACTGACACTGTCAATCCAAGAAATCAACCTATTTAATATTTTGGGTCAAGTTAGGATTGACATGCCAACTCTAATTTTCGATTCAAAATTAACCTAATTTTGACTCATGAACCAAAATGTGACTTGATTTTGACCTAGAATGCATGTATAAATAGATCATTCAGGCAGTGTTCAGGTTAATCAAATTTAAAATGAGCTGAGTTTGGGTTGATATTTTTGATCCATTTAATAAACAAGTCAAATTTATTCAAATTTTGAGACCAATTTAACCCAATCCAACCTTAATCTCTTCACTCTCAAAATTGTTCTTAGAGATTCTTTTCATCAATGTTAAAATGTTGAGATCCATTCAAAGACTATTCGCGCATGCATTAAACCATTAATAAAAACATATTATCCATTAAATGAAGGCTTATGAGTGTTGAATTACCATTCCTCACTACCTATAGGTGTAAACCTTCACCATTAGTAGACACTACCCAAAAGATCATCAAGTGCTTGCATTGGAAGGCTTAATCTTGTTACTGAGCTTTTAACTCTTTTAGGCTTTGAGGATTCTTCAATAATCACCTTGCTTGGTGGAGGGTCTTACTCTTGGCCACCTTATATTTCATCCACTGGTTCATTTTTCAACTTCTTTAATGGAGGCATCTCTATATATGAAGATTTTTTAATGGTCATTACAACTTAAGTATTATTGCATCTTTAAATCTCATTCTAAGCTCTTCATATACAATAAAGTTAGTGATAAAATTTTATTTCATTAATTTATCAAAAAAAATTAAGGGATTAGAAATATCTATAAATCAAAAAATAATAGTTGAAGGATAAAATTAAAAAATTCAAAACCAAGGATCCCACTACACATTATTGCCTTTGGATGTTGATATGTTTATGACTTAGATAAACCACAAAGACCTTCTATATCCATTATTATACATCACATAAGATGAATTAGACCATTTAGATTATTTAGATTTTCATTTGTCTACTTTTTTCAACTTCACAAAAAGAATATATAAACTAGAGCATTGTTTTGCGCCCATATTCATTTGGGTCATGTTGTTTAAGTCATCATGAGAGTCTAAATCGAGTTTAGTTATTGAATATGAACCAACTCAAATCACTTGCAACTCAATATTCAATAAACTTTAACTTTCCTAAAGTTCTAAGTTGCAAAAAAATAGCATTCATCAAGTTTCCCTAGAGAGAAATCATACTCAATTAATACTAAGCTATTGAACTCTCTCAAGAGACTCGATCATTGAGTCTCATGCTCATCAAAGTCACTCACCAATAAAATTTGGTTACTTATTTATAACAATCATATTGACTAAGAGTTCTAACCAAGAGAACTCATTAAATATATTCAAATTAATTTGAAAGTGACTTAAAATTTTCATCTAGTGGATAATTATCATACATACTCACCTATTTAGAACTAGCTACACATAGTTTGCTAACATACAACATGCCTTTATCCCACTATATGGGGTCAAATATATAAATCCTTTTTTCTCCATTGTGTTATAAGAATTTCTTAAAATTTTAATATGCCCTTTTTTTTAATTGTTTGCTAATATATTTTCTTAAAATTTCATCATATAGCTCATCATGCATCACCAAACCTTGGCTCTCAATAATATGAATCATTAATTAAATAAATGCATAGTATTATTGTACACTCATAGAAAAAATTTTATCTAATTAAAATATTTTAAGATTTTCTATAGATTTTCTATAGATCTCTTTTTAAACTATATTTGAGTTGCTTTTCTCTATCTAAGAGATCAATTAGTCCACTACAAACTTAAATCATTTAAAATAATCTCTAAATCATAATTGTATACCCAGGGTATATCGATAAAGGAAACTTGCTCAAGGAAGATAGAAACTCAGATAAGGCATAAACAAGATCAATTTAGACAATAGCCACTCACTAGCTTGTTGTTAATTTGACGAACAAGGGACTCATTGCTGGTCTAGCCACGACACAGAACTTATTGCCTGCTTAGTGGTAGGGCTGAGAAATTTACCCGAAGATTGTGGCTCGCTCGATAGTCGACTCTCGTCAATCGAGATCGAGTCAAGCAAACGAGCACTTCGAGCCAAAATTTGGCTCAAATTATTTCGAGTCGAAGTTCGAGCGTACGGCTCGAATCGACTCATGATCGGATCAAAGTAATTGGGCCACCACCGATCGAGGGAATCGTTAAATCAATGGGGAGATGAATTTCATACTCTAAGTCTAATATGTCGGGCCTCGACCGAGTCCTCGACTGACACTTGATTCTCCGATCTCCGCAGCCCTTCTCTTCTCTTCTTCTGCTCTTCGACATTCTCATGCGACTCATGCCCTAAAGTCACAATGTCGCCACTCGCTCAATATCGCCGATCAATGACTTTGATTTGATCTCTATTGGTTGAGGTGTTTCTTTATCACAATCATATTTGTTCGACCTTTGTCTGATTTGTACTTGCTCGGTTTGCTTCTTTGCTCGAATTACTACCTACTTGTTTCATTTCTTGATTAGTATTTCATGCTATGAGCCTACTGGGATGTTTCGATTCTTCAATTGTTTGAGTTCAGAGATTTCGTTAAGTTACTTTTATTTTTATTACCTAACTTGGACCAAGCTCAACTGCTCAAGATGGTTTGTTGTGGTGCATCATGCTTTCATGCATGCATCTCATTTTTTTGTTATGACTTGCGCTCCTCGTAGCTTACAGTTTGTTCGACCTATTTTTTTACCGCATGTTGGGGTTACAACCGAGATGTTATCCACTTAGCTTTCGTTGCTTTTGATTTCCGAACATTTCACACTTCTATAGTTGTAATGTGCGTGAAAAATGATTTCTAAACGTGGTTACGCTATGTTCACATTATGTGCTTGTTCACATTCACGCTTCATTTGTTTGATGTGGTAGCACCTGATATCTATATATTCTGAAACTGATTGAATTGAGGTTAATTAGACATTATATATATATTCCTTACAAAGTTGATTTGGTTGATTTGGTTGATTTGGTTGATTTGGTTGATGTCTTCTATATGTTATGTGAATAAGGATGTACAGCTTCACTTTATTGATGTTTTGAACCATCTCAAGTGGCACTACCGCTTATTGACTCGTTAGTTGTATGAGCATACTTATTCCTCTACACTTGTAATTACTCACACCAATGTCTAGGCATCATGTATTCTCTTAGTCTTTATTATTTTCATTGTAAGCTAGTGGCATAATGTAATTTTCTTCTCTCCTATGACTCATCAATTTTGTTCTTGTTTCCTTTACATCATCAAGCATAGTGTTGCTACTTATTATAATTTAAGTATTTAATTTGAAATTTATCGTACGTCAATTTTTAATGACTTATTAAACAAACTCTTGTAGAACTTTCTCTTTTCTTATAGTTGTTGTTTTTGTTGTTGGAATACAAAAGTTTTTGGATCCCCAAACATGCTCATGACCTCTTTCACGTTAGCTTTTATTATTGTTGAAGTTTTTCTCTTCTCTTAAAGTTGGAAGTCACACATTTTAAACTTTCTTTTCTCTCTTGTAAAAGATGTACAGCTTCTACTATGTTTGTTTGGTTGAGGTAGCACTTGAGATCTTAAAATTATCATCATTTAATGCTTGATGGGTGAGAATTTATCCTTTTAGTTCTTTAAAGTAACCTATTATGTTGTAGATAGTCTTTGGTCAATGGATCTTGTAAACTTTTTTATTCTATATTTAACAATTTGGATGGCTCAGTCAACAACTTTGTCAACTTAATCAATGCCCTGACTCGATCTGGTGATTCTAGTTTGGCCCAACTTACTAACTTGAGCATGTCCCATGCTAATGTTTTCTATATATTCTGAAATTGATGGGCATTTGATCATTTCTAGCTATCAAGCATTTTCTATTTTGCATCATTGTTATATTCTATCTTGCAATAAATTATGTGTATTTTTAATTTATTGATATCTTGAAATTTTTATTTGAATTGATGATGTAATTTCTTATAGACACAATGACAAATCCTTCTCAAAGCAAATCTAATAATTCCTCAAGTCATCCTATTGATGATAACAACTCAATGAGAGTGTAGGTGAAATAGCTTCTACTATGTTAGAATCTGAAAATATGAATTATTATATTTGAAATCATATAATATTATTGCTTTGAATGATATTATATTGTTTTATCAATAAGTCTAAGAGATTATGGAACTATGGAAGGCTTTTCAACTTTGTTAGATCATCTTGTTTTGATGATTGTTATATCTAAAGTATTGTTTTGCTCAATTAGTTTACCACTCTTAAAAAAATTTGTTTAATGTCACCCTAAAATTAGCCAATCATCTCAGTTTTTTGAGAGCACAAAATCTATTACTTTTCTTTTTTACTTTGGTTTTTGGTTCTCCATTCTCTCACCAATAGAGAATTGCAATCTGGCTGTTTGGACTCTGGGTTGAGGTAATTTACTTTTTTCTTGAGTTTTTGTATCTGAAGTCTTGTTTTGCTATAATTTACCTTTTTTCGGTTCTCCATTATTTCACAAAAACCTATTTCTCATTAATTTTTTTCTTATATATTCTATTTCTCACAGGTTTTCGTTTTGGGTTCTATACTTCTACTTATGAACCCATGGCCCGTGGACCCATGGTCGACCTAAAGACTAAAGTGGGATTATCATGAAGAATTTCTGATTTTCTAATTTTGGATAATGATGAGAAGAGAATATATTTGTAATTTGCTAATTCAATTATTTTTGCTTCATTAATAGTAGCTCTCAAGCCTCTCATTGGATAGCCGAGCAACCTAGAGTCTTTATTCTAAGTCTACTACTATATTAATTCATGATGTTTCGATTTGTGAGGTTTTGTAATTTTGTTAGAGATTGTTATCTTTGGGCTCTAATGTTGCTTTGGTAACATAGATACAATTATCTGAAATATACAAATTACAAATTTCTAATCTAAATTGATATTATTTTCTCTCGACTCAGTACCACAAATAAAAACAATTTAATATTTTCATTATTTTAATTTATTTTAAATGTTATATCAATTGCATCATTTTATAGACTTTTTTTATTATTGTTGGTGATCAAATATGAAATATCGAATGTATAATATTAGTGAGAGTTGTACAAAATTTGTATTTATAAGAAGTATTTAGTTGTAATGTGAAATTATAATGTCACTAAAAATTTTATTTTTTAACTCAACTGTGTAGCTTATAGTTGTTGTATGTTTACATTATATTATTTGCATATTCAAAAAATTTACAAATCCTAAATTGAAATCGATTTTCGAGCCAATCGAGCCAGCTCGTTTGGATTTCGAGCCGGCTAGTTTGGATTTCGAGCTGGCTCGTTACACTTTCGAGCCGGATCGAACTCGATCTAGAATCGATCCGACTCAACTCAAAATCGAAATCTTCGAGCCACGACTCGATTTCGAGCCGAAATTTTTTTTTTCGAGCCGACTATAGTTCGGCTCAAAATCGGATCGTAAACACCCTACTCAGTGGTTCATCCAACTCCCTCATCGAACTTGTCCAATATCACAGACGAACAACCTCTATAAGATAACTCACCACCCACTCACCCTTATCACCACTCAGTAAAGACTTTGATTGCAGACATGCCCTACATATAAACCTAGGTAAGTAGACCCATGCTAGGAGTCACATCACTAAGAGCCCATATCTCAGCTACACGACCTTTATGTACACGTGTGTATTTTATTAGTCCTTGGAGTATGCATATTTTTCTTTTATTATTATGTGAATTTTTTGCAGCTTTATATGTAGCCCACTAACTCAATAAGGAGTCCAAAGGCATCCTAAGTATATATATATATATATATATATATATATTAGAGGGCAAAAGCCCAATTCATTCCAAAAGTAAAAGTGTTACATGGATAAAACTAAAAACATAAATTACAGAGAGAAAAGAACAGAGTATAAGAGTACAATAGATAACTCTCCATCACCATAATGTCATGCTAATGAAGAAAAAGACAGAACAGAGAAAGAAGGAAAAAACTGGATTGAAAATAGATGTAAGTCGGACTCAGACGCAAAACCGTAAGATACGGAGCACCATGATACTGTAGTTTTTTTGAAGTAGCGTTTCCGATTGAAGGACAAAGAGCTGTGATTTCACCACCGCCCAATGAAATACGTATAATCAAAGGTTCAGAAAGGCCGCTCAACGAGCTCTCCCAAAAAAGAAAATGGCGTCATCATCGCCCGAGATACTGATATTCTCAATAAAGAATAAGGGGAATAAGGGGTAAGTTAATCATGTAATATTTCCAACCACCAATTCAATTAAAAGCTTAACCGAGGAAGGCCAATCTTCCTTAATTTTCCACCTTGATACTTTGTAACCAACACGCCTCTTAATTTGATACATAAGAGAATGAGCATTCGAGAGAGTAGAAGAGTAAATCCTACTATTCCTTTCTTTCCATATTATATAAACCGACACAGCTGTAATCAGATAATGAAAATTTTTAACAGCACAATGCATATTAGTATCAACATGTCCCAATATCTGCTGGAGAGTGGTGTTCATGAGGAAAAAATTTCCATTTGGCAAGAGAATTCTTATGATATCCATAGAGAAAGAACATTCAAAGAAAAGGTGACTATGTGACTCATTAAAGTTGTGGCAAAAACAGCAAATCAAAGTCGAACCAATACCTCTTCTAGCAAGCAAATCAGATGTTTTTAAGCAACCTAAAAACGCCATCCAACAATATAAGGCATAGTTTAAACCATGCCCTTTAAACCATATAGTTTTATACCAGCCATATGAGGAATGTTTTCAAAAAGTGCCATTCGAAATTCCTTATTAGAGGGGTTTTTTTCACCATCCCATGAAATCCAATCCACACCACCATGTATTTGAAGGCAATTTATTTTTTCCAGCAATAATGAGTGTTCAGGATATAGATTCCATGGTAGATTCCATTTTCCATCAACAATAAGTGAGCTAACCTTGGCTGCAGAATTTAATCCCAAGAGATTTCCATATCCTCCTAGGAGCTGGTATATATTAAGATTTTCACACCATGGGTCATGATATAACGAGCTACTATTCCCATCTCTCATTATATTTAAACTTATCTTTAAATTTTTCCCCAAAGCTTTCAGTTCTTTCCAATAGGATGAAACTTTATAATTAGAAGACGCCAAATGGAACCATATTTTTGCTCACCCAAAGCCACAAGAGTATTCATTTTCTAATTTCCACATTTTAAGCTTGCAAAAGGAATTAAACAAAGTGGAGAGAAGTCCCATCCCCCATTTCTTAGTGTGAGTTGTTTTGGACCAGGAAATGGAGTGCAATTTCTTAACCCCTCCACTATGATAAAAGAAGTTTGATATGAAGGAATCCAGTTTCCTTAAAATACATTTAGGAATGGCTATAGATCTGAACCAATAAGATAAAAGATTATTTATTGAGTACCTGATAAGCTGAAATCTCCCACCCAGTGAAAGAAATTTGCACTTCCATCCAGTCAACCACTTATGAAGCTTATCGAAAAGAGTATTAGAGTGAGCCACTCTGATGTTACCCGCCACCAGAGGAAGTCCTAAATAGGTGAAAGGTAGATTGCCCATCTTTATGTTGAGTATTTGGTCTAGGCCACCTCTTCTAGCATTCTCATTTGAAAAACAAATTATTGATTTATCAAGGTTAATTTCCAGTCCCATATAAGATTTCAGTGCCCCAAGACATCCTGCAAGAGAATTGAGAGATGTTCTATTTGCAACCCCCATTGTAAGAAGATCGTCAGCAAACAGTAAATGAGATACTTTGCATGAGCCAACAGCAAATGGATTAAATCGATTAAGATTAACTTCTATCCAATAAACATGATAAAGTGTCAATTGCAATTGCAAAAGGAAAGGGGAGAGTGGACACCCCCTGACGTAGAAGATGTAAACCATCCTTATTTCACCATTAAGAACCAATGAAAAAGGGACCTCCATAATACAAGCCTCTATCCATTTCACAAATCGTTTTGGGAACCCTTTAGCAAGCATTCTATGGAGTAGAGACTCTCTATTGATTGAATCAAATGCTTTCCTAAGATCAAATTTAGCAAGAAACATACTATGCTGTTTGAGCAATGAATATTCTTTAGAGATTTCATTTGCTATAGTCAAACTATCGGCAATATCTCTACCTTTTATGAATGCAGATTGTGCTTGATTTATAAGAGATGGGAGGGTCTTTTTTAGTCGATTAGCCAAGACTTTAGCTAAAACCTTGTAGAAGAAGTTGCAGAGAGAGATAGGCCTATAGTCGATATATATGATTTGAGTGTTTCACCTTAGGAATGAGTGAAATAAGAGTATGTTTAAAGCATCTGGGTAATTTTGAAGTATTGAAAAAATGATGAGCAGCCCTTAAAAATTGCTTTCCGCCTCCCAAGTTGATAAGAAAACTTTGAATTGCCGCCGTCCTGAGCCTTGTTAATATTATGCTTTTTAGTGCAGAAAGGATCTCCAGATCACTGATTTCAGCTTTTAAGTCTCCAACCTGCCATAAAGTGAGGGAGTCTCCCAGAGGGAGGTCCAAGGAGTGCCAAGTATCAGCTGAATTGTTGTTAAATAGTGAAGAGAAATACTTACATATCTCCTCAGCAATCAGTTCCTTATTAGAAATCAGCCCCTGATCTGATTGGAGCTCCCTTATAAGATTGGAATTCTGTCTTTCTTTGATGGAATTGTACAGAAATTTTAAATCATCTTCAGCTTGTATCAGCCAATGAGCCTTAGCCCGTTGTTTGACCCACATGTTCTCCATAGTTAACTAGTTCAGATTTTTAGCTTCTTAACTTCTTGAGCAAGTGTCGCCGTGGTCTTGTTCCAGTTTGGAATATGCTTCATATTGATCATTTTTTGCTTGATTAACCTGTGAAAGTAGAGAACAAGATCCTAATGTCTTTCCTTAAAAGCTTTTTTAACTTGTGCCATTTTCTTGGATAATACATATAGAGGATCTCCTGCAATATAGATACTCCATGGTTCTTTGGTAATCTGAATATAATCAGGGGATAATGACCAATGGTTTTTAAACATGAATCTGTGAATTATAAAGAAAGTTTGCTGTGTAACCATGATAATTGGTGAATGATCGGACGAGAGGGGAGAAGGGATTTTATAGAAGGAATTTGGAAAGAGATCAAGCCATTGGGGGTTACAAAATACTCTATCAAGCTTTGAGAAGATTGGGTTAATAGATTGCTGGTTGGACCAAGTGAAAAAAAGCCCAACACTAGGCGGTTCCAACCATTCACAAGCATTAACACACTCCTTGAACTCAAGTAATTGATTAAGAGATAAAGGGTTTCCGATTTCGTGAAAAAAAGGCAACAATTAAAATCTCCCAAAATAGTCCAAGGTTCGTAAATATCGTGGCCAAAGATTCAAGGCCTTCCATAGATTTGAACGGAATGAACATTTTCGATACACACATGTCAACAAATGAGATACCGCTAACCAAGGTTACGCTCCATGAATAAGTTGAGAGGTCATGACAGTAGGCTTAAAATTAAGCCTATTAGAACACCACTTTATCCATATGCGACCACCCGAATTTAAATAAAAGTTCGAACAGCTAGATTCATATGGAAAAAGTGTGAATTTTTTCAGGGAGAAAGAGTTTTGGATGAGTTCAGAATTGACCTTTGTTTCCAGGAGACATAGGAGATCAATATTGAATTCTTTAATCGAGCAATCAGTAATCTACCCCTCGCCAGAAAGTCCTAACATTCCAACCAGACCGGAAACATCACTGAGAAGAAGAAGTGGTGGGCTTTTTGCCCTTTTTTTGTTTACCTTATTGAGAGGGGTCAAGTTCAGCCAACGGGTTCTCCCAATAATTGGATCTTTCCCTGGTGTATTGGGTGGTATGCCTTTCGATTTCAGGAGTTCAAACCGATTTGGAGAGCTAGCAGCTGATCTTGTCTTAACTCCTAGTATGAAATTATCAGGTTGTTGATCATAGGATATGTCATTGTCGTTAGTCTCCTCGAGAGTAATAGAATTGGTTTCCATTTCCATAGAATCATCGAGATGGGGGGAGGGAATTGGCGGCTGATTAAGGTCTGTCGTTATCAAACTTTGAGGTTGTATGTCAGTGGTTGGTTCTTATTCTAAAGAAGCTTCCATGTTCAGAGAGGGATTAGGGATGGAGGTATCACGGATGCTTGGTTCTCTCAGTACTTCCTTTGATGTGGTCGAGATGTTTTTCCCCATGTTATCAGCTGTATTAAGAGAACATTTAGTTTCCTCATGAGAGAAGGAATTGCATTTGTGACAAATCGATGGCTTCCAATCATACACAATTTCTTGATCGAACTTCGTCCCATTCAAATTAATTGGAATTGAATGCGACAAATAGAGGTGTTTATCTGCACGATGCGCAACGTGATCCGAGCTTTTGATGCCGTTAAGTTATCCACGGCAAGTGGAACCCCTATTTGACTCGCCACTTTCGAGAAGCCTTTCTCATTCCAACAACATAGAGGAAAGTTAGGAAGTTTGATCCATAGAGGGATCTCTGTGATATGCTCCTTCGACGGTCTAAAGTTCCATTTCCACTGCTGAAAGATGAATGGACGACCGTTGAGAAAACACGGTCCATTATCCCAAACTAAGTTGTAATCTTCCATACATGAGAACTTGAATAGAAAGAAGTCACCTTCCAATGTAAGTAGCTCCATGTTCCCTTTAAACTTCCATTTTTTGTTGACAGCTGCAAGCAATGCCCCATAAAATGGTCTTTTCCCTATTGCATGACCAATTAAGGACATTTCCCACTCTTTTTGACCTTCCTGTAAGTCCTCTAAAAAACATACCTCGGAAGAATCGTGGGAGATAGGATAAAGAAAGGGATTTACTCTTAACACTGAGCTAACAAGTAAGCTCTTTCCGCCGGAAGGGGTGTTTCACAAGGTCTTTTGCCAAGTAGGGAGGGAGCAGAAGTGGAGGAAGATAAAGGGGGAAAAGATTTATTGAATATATCTCCGTTTGAAGCCATATTTTCAAGACCTAGGTGACCGAGGTCAAAAGAGATGTGTGTAGAGTGTTAGGTGATATTTGGATTTAGGGAGAAGAGCGCGCACCCAGCAGATGAGAAGAAGAAGGAGAATCTAAGCTTACCTTGCAATAACCCTAGCCGCCTCACAGACATCTAACTCCTCGTGATTTCCACCCAATATTTCTTTTTTTTATATTTTGAGTTCTTTATACTTTTTGAGGTTTTTATGATTGAGATCCCTCTAGAGTTCTTGTATGCAAACATAAATTATATTTCCTCTTATTTGTTAGCAAAGTGTATTTTCTAACATTTACTCTTGCTATTTCCCCTACTACACTTGTAAGATTCGCTAGGAATGTTAGATAATTAATCTACGAATAAATAAGGATCAAATAATAATCTAATTCTCTCTCTCTCTCTCTTTCTCTCTTTAACTCTCTATCTGGCAATGATTAATTTAACTATCTCATATAAGAGAAATTATAAAATTCAAAAAGTACAATTATCCCTCATCAACTATACCTGATTACGCCCTGTATATTACAAAACTTACAATCAAATATGGCTTAACTATGATTGGATCAAATTACTTAGAGCTAATTCTAATGGTTATTCGATAACTAAAATAAACATTATTTATATTTTAACTAGTTGAATGATTTGAAAATGATCAAAATTATTATTTACAAATTATTTTATGATAGTTAAAAAAGAATGACTCATCATGATGTAACTATTTTTAAAAATTTCTAAAATAAATTATAATTTTATATTTTGATAGAAAATAAAAAATGCTTATATTAAAAAATAATATATTCATATTTAATAACCACATGGAATTATTAAGTTATTATAACTATAACTAATAATCACAGTGCGATCCTATTCTAACTATCCGGTGACTACAGCCACCAAGCTAAAAGTATATATACAACTAATAATTATAACAAAGCATCGCTTCTTTTCTAAGGCTATCCCTTTTCTTTCCGCACGAGCGCCTGCAAGTCTCTGTCGTCAACTGCCCTTCTTTTCAACCCAACAGTTCACACTATCTCCGGCCAGAGATACAGATATAAAAATTACAAGGGCAGAAAAAAAAAAACTATTATTTAGAATCATTTTTATTTTAATTTTATTTACTACAAATATATTAACTTTATGTTTTTTTTAAAATACTCAAAATACCTAAATAATTATTTTTTGAGTATTTTTAAAAGAACTATCACCAACAATATATATATTATTGTAATTTACATAAAATAAAACAAAATAAAAATAGAAGTTATTCCAAAGAGGTCTTAATAAATTGAATTAAAAAACTATTTATTCCATTTAATTTTGATTTATAATTTTAAATTTTGCTGAAAATTTTGGATATGCTTTATGTGTGAGTGCAAGCATATTATTCTTATATATCTATCATCTAAATATTAAAATTTATATAAATAATAACAATTTTTTAAATATTATATAAAAATGGCATTATTCTTATTTTTTAAAATAAAATGAATAAATATTTTTAATATTGGTTTATGTGCATGCACATATTTTTAACATAAAAAAATATATATCTTTAAAGATAATTGAAATCGAGCTAGAGTTAAATTTAATGAGTTATACCTAATTGCAATGGAGCCAATCAGATGAAACAAAATACCTAATCAAATCACATCAAATTAGTCCAAGCCATTACTTTTAGTTTGTCTCAAATCTAAATTCCAAAATCAAACAAAGTTGAATCGAGCCGATTTTACCAAACTGTCCACCCCATCTCACATAACTTAAGCACTTTTCTACAAAATTAATCTTACAAATTTCACAATTTAATTCCGATAATATTCAGCTAAAAAACCCAAATTAATTTTACTTCCCCGAGTGAACAAATATTACACGCTTCAATTTTCTCTATTAGTATCTATTCCTTATCATTTAATTTAACCAAAACTATATCTCTCACAATCAAATTTTTATATTTAAATTCTAATAATATAATATCATATAATATTTAATACATAATATTTTATAATATATAATAATTCATAAGCAATATATAATAAATATTTATTTATTAAAAATTATATAATATTATATGATTAAAATTTAGATATAAAAATTATATTTGAATTTCACATATAATAATTTTTTTATTTTTTCGGGGTATTTTCGTCATAGAACAGAACCATGCGAAATACCACAGTAGCTGCCTAGCCTCGTAGTCTCGTACACCGGCAGCTCGTCCCGGAACTGCCCGACAACCGCCAGATTTTCCAACTCGAACAGATCTGAACTCGAATCGCTCTCCGCATCCCCGTCTTCCTCTTCTACCTCCTCTTCTTCCACCTCCGATCTTCTCAACATCTCCGACACACTTCTCACTGGCGCGGTCGCCGGAGGTCGATCTCCGCCGTACACGCATTTGTGGCCGCAAGGACGGCTGTCTTCGTCGACGATGACACTAATCGGATAGAACCTCACGGTTCTCTTCTCCGACGCCGGTTGACCCCTCGACGAAGGCGTCTTGCTCAGGCATGATCGAGAGTAAGACGATGCCGACGAACACGCCGACTCATCGATGCTGGAGACGGCGTTTCTTGAGGCCTTGGATTTTGCGGCAAATAGAGAGTTGAGGAAGTTAGCGAGGCGAGCACCGGGAGATGCAGGGGCTCGTTTTTTTCTCAGCTCGCTCAGTAACCGGCTACGAATGGATCCGTGGCGCTCCTTCTTCTCTAGCTTCTCGTCGACTCTGGCGATGGTCTGCCGCGGCGGCAGCTGTGGCTGCGGCGGGTAGGTGGTTGACCTGTTTCGGCTTGATCGGGCCGGGAAGGTCGATAATCCGGCTGGGCAGGTTCGGATCGGGCGGAGGCGGGTTGAGACTGATTCCGCTTCGGAAGAGGAAAAACCGCTGTAGCTGGATCCGTCGGAGGAGCTCGAGGTAGCGGCGGTCCAGTGTTCGTTACCGGAGGTCACCGGCTGTTTTATCACAGAGCAGGGGTTCCTTCTGCTCCAGTGTTCGCGGCCGGATCGGGTCATTTCCGGTATGGTCACCGGGGGAATCCATCTGCTCCGGTCGTTCTGTTTCTTCCTATATATGAGGAGAGTGGAGGAGAAGGAAGGGTAATCTCGATACCGACATTGTGGCGACCTCGAGATTCCATCGCGCCATCTCTCCATTTGTTTTTTCCTCTGTTTCTGATCAACTTGTTTCTCTGTTTTGGTTCTGCGGGGTAGTAGGAAGAAGATGGCAAGGTAAGGTGGAGGGAGCTAGAGAAGCTGTGAGAGACAAGTCCGGGGGCTCGGTCTTTTTGATGCCTTCACGCCCGTCGGGTGCTCTGACGTGGCTGCTCCCCTCAACTTTCCCTTAGGGGCCCAGGCTGATCCTCTCCGTCCAATCCCATTAGATGGCTGGCTAGATGTGGCCGCTTAGTTCCGCCACCTGTCGGTAATCTCACTCTTTGTTTATTTGCATGTGATGAATAACAAGATTTGTATGTCCCTATTTGAGCCATCTAATTAAATGTTTTGATATATATATATATATATATATATATATATATATATATATATATATATATATATATATATATATATATATATATATATATATATATATTTAATTTATATTATGAAATATATGTTTGTTATTTAAAAAAAAATTTTTATTTTTCTTAAGATCAAAATACACCCCTCTTTTATCAAATAGAGTCAACTCTCGTTAAATAATTATGTGATCTTTTTTTATTATCAGAGTTTGATAATTCTTTCTATTTACATCAACTTTATTGGTTCGTATGATTCTAGATCATGTATCTTTGGCCTATGTCTCGCTCAAATTATTATTATTATTATTATTATTATTATTTTATATATATATATATATATATATATATGAAGGTTAGTGATTTTTTATTTTATTAGCAAACTAGATAAAACATAGGCTTCATATTTTAAAACCCTAAATCATATCATCACCAACAACTTTTTATTAAACCTATAATTGAGCGATTCAACCTTCGACTATCAAACTGTAAAGGAGAGGCTCATTTCATCTTGTAGCAGTTTTCGTAGCAGTCCTTTTATGGTATGGTTACCAAGTGATGGCGAGCGAGGGTAAGTGAGAATTCTCAATGTGATTTTATCTGCTCTGACTCTGACTGCTAAACTGGCATACGCATTGGCTGGCTAGCTAGAAAGATGTGTGCTCAAACCTTCTTAGAATATTCTAGACATATGATCAAATCATGTTCAAATCCTTTTCAAATATAATCAATCAAACGACCTTATTTAAGGATCGTGCAATCATGCATTAAAGATGTTCAAAGATTTCTTAATTGTGGCTAAAGATGGTTCAAAGAGTCATTAAAAATTAATCGTTTATTATCCAAAATTGTGCTTTTATTTTTGAAGTTTGTTGAATGATGTTCTAAGATGACTTAATTATAAGATCCATATCTTTTTTTAAAAGTTTATTTGACTTTTATTCGATTCTTTTTTAATTAATCTAACATTTGATGTTTGCCCCAATTTTGACAAATTTTAAAATCATCAAAGATTGGCATCCTAAGGTATTACAAATCCTCTTATAATATCATTTAAATAACTTCAAATCAAATGCCAAAAATAAAAAACTTTTATTATTTTTAATTTACAGTCAGTACTTAGAACTAAAAGAAACTTTAAGCAAAGAAGTTTATTATCGCTGATTTTTATGTTTTTTTTTTTTTTACTTCTATTCTTTTATTTAATCTTCAAGGCTGTGATTACACAATTAATTTTCATTTACTACATAAGATTTATACGTATCAACTTTCACGTTATTTTAACAATTTTTTAAATATGTGAGAAATATAAAATTGATCACACGGTTTATAAAATTCCCTTTAAATAATTTCTATTTATTTATATATTTTATCAATTAAGATTATATATACACACACACAAGCATCTATAAGACCTTATGAATTTAATTTCAAGTTATTTAAAAATGTCTATATTTTTAAATCATATATAATTATCTTTTACATGCCACACGAGTCATTTATTGTGAAAACTATGGTGCATTTGATTGATGTTAACATTAAAAGTAAAAGTATACTGGGGGGTAATAATAATTATATCCTCTCTCTCTCTCTCTCTCTCTCTCTTCTCTCTCTCTCTCTATATATCCATAGAGAGAGAGAGAGAGAGAGAATCGGAACTAAAAAGTCTATGGTGGTATGAATAGAAGCGTGAGAGAGATGGAGGAGAAAAAGATTTTTGAAATATTATTATAAGAGTCTTATGTGGATTACAATAAGTCTAAGTGAGGTATGCTCCATCTATTTTTATAATATCTAATTTTCTATTTATAGTTTTTTTTTTTTTTTTTTGTGCGATGTTGAGCCTTAAGAACTAAACGCACGCTCTCTCAGCAATCATCGCATTGAGGCGAAACCGACAGGACCCATTGTACGCCTTTTCTATTTATAGTTTCAAGTTAATATGTATTTTTTTATATTTATAATTTTACCTTTAGATAATATATTCTTTGTTCTACACATTATATATGTCGCTATCTCGATTTTAGAATCAAAATGATACTATGAGGAGAAAAGTTGATTCATGCAAAATGGTAGAGCATAGTATCAATTTTTAATAGTCCCATTCAAGTGATCATAAATCTTTTTTATTTTTTTTTTAAATCTTATCATCAAAACTTTTATTTGTCTCTACTAATATTTCTTTGCATGAAAACATATAGCATGATATATTACAATCTCATGTCAGATATTTAACCAATGTTCTTCTTTGCTATACTATATCAGCTTATGGGACATAATCTGATCAGTACTATAGTCATTAACAAAGTGTATTTTACACCATACATTATTAATGGATAGGAGAAATATTTTAGAAAAAAGGAAAATTTAGAATTATGACTCAAATATAGTGCAAAAACAAACATAAGGAGCATGTGCATGTTGTTGATTTATGTCCAAAATTGATGTCACTCTAAATTTCATCCAATTCTAAAGATTGTGCTTAGATATTTCAAAAATGCTAAGCCATCTATACAAATTTATAAAGAAAGATATAGTCGATAGTTGTCTCCTATACGGCATTGACTGAATATAGTCACTTAATCACCATCGAATCACTATAACTGCTCAACCATTGTCACATAACCACTGTTATGTGACTACAGTCACTTTTCTATCATCGCTTGACTATGGTTGCCCAACCAATATCATTTGACTATGATCACTCGACCATCATAATTCGATTATGATCACTTGAGCATTGTCACCTAACCATGATTGCATAAATACAATCACCTAACCATTGGCATCAACTATGATTGCACAACCACATTCAATCGACTATCTCTTGAACACTATCAACGAACTACAGTCGGCCAACTATCTAACAACTATAGTTTTCTGACCATAATAATGTCTACCACTAAAATTGTTGTCAAACTATGGTCGCCTTACAACCATTGCATGACTAAAGCTTTACCATGTATCGATCATTATCATGTGACTATAATTGCCTAATCACCATCAATAACAAATGTTGATTATTATGGTTTGGGCACCATCAATTGATTATCATTTCTCAAATATTTTCTCATAATTATAGATGCCTAGCAACGGTCACTTGATCATTGTCGCCCAAATATAATCACCATTGAATGACTATAATCACTCAATCATTGTTGACTAAAAACTACAGTCTAACAACTACCTTGTAACTACAATCACCAACCATTATCAGTTGACCATAGTTCTATAATCATCATAAACTAATCATTGTTGCCCTACTATGATCACTTCACCACTATCGTTCGACCATCATCGCCCGTCTATAGTCTTCTGATGATAATTACCCAACTATCATTGATCGAATACCATTTCTCAAACACCTTCTCCCAAGAATGATCGCTCAACCATGGTGGCCTAACCATCATAGATTGATTATCACTTCTTGAACACTATCACATGACAACAATCCCCAACCATCATCGATGAACTTTAGCTTCCCAACCTCCACCTATTGACTATAGTTCTTTTGACCACCCATGATTGTCTGATTATAAACTCTTGACCATCATTACTGAATTATCAATTATCTCCACAATCATACTCTCTCTCTTCTCTCTCTATATATATATATATCCATAGAGAGAGAGAGAGAGAGAGAGAGAATCGGAACTAAAAAGTCTATGGTGGTATGAAGAGAAGCGTGAGAGAGATGGAGGAGAAAAAGATTTTTGAAATATTATTATAAGAGTCGTATGTGGATTACAATAAGTCTAAGTGAGGTATGCTCCATCTATTTTTATAATATCTAATTTTCTATTTATAGGTTTTTTTTGTGCGATGTTGAGCCTTAATGGCAAACTAAACGCACGCACTCCACCTCTAACGCGCGTCATCGCATTGAGAGCGAAGCTCCAACCGATAGGACCCACTGTCCTACGCCTTTTCTATTTATAGTTTCAAGTTAATATGTATTGTTTTTATATTTATAATTTTTTACCTTTAGATAATATATTCTTTGTTCATACATTATATATGAGTCGCTATCCGATTTTTAGAATCAAAATGATACTATGAGGAGAAAAGTTGATTCATGCAAAAATGGTAGAGCATAGTATCAATTTTTTATAGTCCCATTCAAGTGATCATAAATCTTTTTTATTATTTTTTTAAATCTTATCATCAAAACTTTTATTTGTCTCCACTAATATATTATTTGCATGAAAACATATAGCATGATATATTACAATCTCATGTCAGAGATTTTACCAATGTTCTTCTTTGCTATACTATATCAGCTTATGGGACATAATCTGATCAGTACTATAGTCATTAAAAAAGTGTATTTTACACCATACATTATTAATGGATAAGAGAAATATTTTAGAAAAAAGGAAAATTTAGAATTATGACTCAAATATAGTGCAAAAACAAACATAAGGAGCATGTGCATGTTGTTGATTTATGTCCAAAATTGATGTCACTCTAAATTTCATCCAATTCTAAAGATTGTGCTTAGATATTTCAAAAATGCTAAGCCATCTATACAAATTTATAAAGAAAGATATAGTCGATAGTTGTCTCCTATACGGCATTGACTGAATATAGTCACTTAATCACCATCGAATCATTATAACTGCTCAACCATTGTCACCTAACCACTGTGCACTGTTATGTGACTACAGTCATTTTTCTATCATCGCTCGACTATGGTTGCCCAACCACTATCATTTGACTATGATCACTCGATCATAATTGATTATGATCACTTGAGCATTGTCACTTCCAACCATGATTGCATAAATACAATCACCTAACCATTGGCATCAACTATGATTGCACAACCACATTCGATCGACTATCTCTTGAACACAATCAACGAACTACAGTCGGCCAACTATCAAACAACTATAGTTTTCTGACCATAATAATGTCTACAATCACTCGAAAATTGTTGTCAAACTATGGTCGCCTTACAACCATTGCATGACTAAAGCTTTCTGACCACTGTTGTCAGATCATTGTCATGTGACTATAATTGCCTAATCACCATCATCAATAACAACAGCTTGATTATTATGTTTGATTATGGTTGCTTGGGCACCATCAATTGATTATCATTTCTCAAACATTTTCTCATAATTATAGCTGCCTAGCAACGGTCACTTGATCATTGTCGCCCAAATATAATCACCATTGAATGACTATTATCACTCAATCATTGTTGACTAAAAACTACCGTCTAACAACTACCTTGTAACTACAATCACCAACCACTATCAGTTGACCATAGTTCTATAATCATCATAAACTAATCATTGTTGCTCTACTATGATCACTTCACCACCATCGTTCGACCATCATCGCCCGTCTATAGTCTTCTGATGATAATTACCCAACTATCATTGATTGAATACCATTTCTCAAACACCTTCTCCCAAGAATGATCGCTCAACCATGGTGGCCTAACCATCATAGATTGATTATCACTTCTTGAACACTATCACATGACAACAATCCCCCATCATCGATGAACTTTAGCTTCCCAACCTCCACCAATTGACTATAGTTTTTTTGACCGCCATGATTATCTGATTATAAACTCTTGACCATCATTACTTGACTATCAATTATCTAACCACAATCACTCAATTATACTCTTCTAACCATGGTTACTTGAAAGCACCAAAACCACTAACGACATCATTCACCATCTCAACAACATTAATGTATATCATCATTTGTATGGTTGATGGATGCCACCAACACATACTATCACTAATAAAATCAATGCAAGCCATTGACGCAATGCTTGCCAAATTTATCACCTCCCATCACTCACAATATTGACACACACCATCACCAACTCAAATTCTTAGCATTAATGCTAAGATTATATTAGGCTTCATATTCTTTAACCTCCTCTCCCTAAAAGAGGATAATCACACAGACTATAATACAATTTTTTTAAGGACAACTCAAATATCTCTAAAGCTCCTTCAACTTTTATAATAGATCTATTTCTTATTATTTATGTTTATTATATATTTTAATATTTATTCTAATTATAGAGAAGGACATCATTTGTTATTGCAGACAATATTAGTGGCATTATTTTGATTAAGCTAGCGAGATCTAGTGAATTTTCTCTTAAGAGTTTTTTATTTAAAAACCTTTGTAAAATTTGTAACTCTTTTTTTATTTGTGTATGTATTAGTTCTTCGTATAAAATTAAGATATTAAAATCTTTTTTCTAGCACGTGAATATTCTGACATGCATCAATTTTCTTAAATTTGTATGCAATATTACAATGATTTTGAATTTGAAGAAAATATTGGATTAACTTTCTATTCAAATTATGTTAAAATCAAAGTAAATAATGAGATTAATGAGTAATGCTTAACTAGAATCTAATTTGAATTTGACCAATTTTAAATTGAATCAATCTAACCCGATGAACACAAATTTGGCTTAAAAAATCAAAATTAACTATGATCATACTCAAATCGAATCATATTGGCCAAACGAAAGTTAACTTTATCTCAAAATGACATCCAATTAAATAATTTTGAGCCTATCTCGAATCACAATAAGATCGCTCCACGATCAAGGTCAATTTATTCAATCACTATAGATGGGTCCATGATGTATTTGCATATCACCAATGCTACCTTTACTTTCCAATTTGTTATTACTTTACATTATTTTAAGTTAGGTCTTGGGCTTAACTTAATTAAACTAATAGTCTCTACAACAAGTGGCCACACACTTAGAATATATTATTTACTTGTTGGGCTTAAATGCTTAGGGAATACTTGGTGTAGGTGATGCACTAATCATTTGCCCTCGTGTTTAGCTTCTTTAAGCCTTCCCCATGATAGAATGGTCCCTCCCTTTTTTTTCTAAGCCACATTAACTATAGAGAGAAAGAACTAAGGAACCTTAATTATGTGTTTAATTAGAGAGAGAAAGACTAGCTAAGGAAGCTTAATTATATATTTAATTAGAGAGAGAATGTAATCTTTGATGCTATAGCATTTAATTAATACTTAGGAGGGCAGGGAAAAAGGGAAAGGCTTTAGGAATAAAAATAGACGCTTGTACTGTGCATGGTGCTATTGTCTCTCCATTCGCATTCACTTCCATGTGACTTTGAAAATTAAATTTTCTTATTAATCTTTTTTATTAAAAGTAAAGTATGTTGATTTTTCTTTCTTTCAGTTGAAATTAGTAGGTTGAGAAATAATATTAAAAAAAAAAATTAGTTGATGGAGAATTTTATGAAGCTTAAATTTCACTAATTGAATTGTTTCAAATTATATGAAATTAAATGATCATTATAATAAATTTATTTACCTTCTAAAATATTTTTTATTTCAAAAAACAAAATGAGTCCTTTAAAATAATAATAATATTTTTTTTTACTTAGGGGCCGTTTGGGATCACTTTTTTTTATTTTTTGTTTTTTTATTTTGTACTTTTATTTTATTTTATTTATATTTTACTTAAAAATAAAACTTATTTGATTATACTTATTATTTTTAAAAACACTCAAAAATATCTTGTAGATATTTTTAATATTTTTAAAATAACATTATTCATTTTAAAAAATAAAATAAAATCACATAAAAAATACTCTAAACAACATATTTTTAAAAATAACATAAAAAATAAAAATCAAAATCAAAAAATAAAATTGATCCCAAACAGCCCCTTAATTTTTGACTAATTTACTAATCTAACATTTAAAATACCCAATCATTTATAATTATAATCTGAGCATTATATGAAATTTTTTACAATTGTTAAAATAGGAAAATTAAGCTTGAAAAATATATAATTTCATTTATTATGCTTTTTATTTTTACTCCCAACACTTAATCATTACACCACATTATTCAACAATGCTTTTAAATTTAATATTCTTTCATTAAATAAAGTTAATTACGTTCACATTAATACATCGGTTCATATCTTTGGTCCTAATTAAGAGTGAACGTTTTGAGTAATTAACTATCTTAAACTCTGTCAGCTTAATATGTGGCTTAATTAAGTGTTTAATTAGTCTTTTGTCGTATAACCTAATGAGATAGCTCCCAACATATATATCTTTCACAAAAGCAGGGAATCGAGATTAAGAAACATCTGAGATCTGTGAAAGGAAAGATGTGATAAAAGTTTGAATTAAAAATAATTGTGAATTTTGTGTCTGCTTCTTCTTTTCTTATTTCTTATTCTATTGCTTTTTCACAATGAAGTGATCCATGACGCAATATATATATATATATATATATATATATATATATATATATATATATATTTTTTTTATTTTATATCATAATTTTTAAATGATTTAGATTTAGGTCATTAATGTAAAAAATAGATAAATAGTAATCTTTTAATTATAAGTCCAAATAATGCATTCGGAGTATGATTTATAATTTTATTAATATTATTTGAAAGATAAAATGAACATCAAATCTTGTATATTTATGAACAAAATGAACTGCTTAATGAGATGAATATAATGAGCTCAAAATCAATTAATTCTTAGACATTAAAAAAATTTAAATGCCAAACAAATGATATATGATCGAAGGAATTAAGCATGAGTCACCCAATAGAGCATTTTGTGAGTTCGATCAAAATAGTACTAGTAAATATTATAAATAAATTTTATTCTTCGCATGAGGAGGACTAAGACTTGAAAATAGAAAGAGCTTGAAGGTTTTAAGAGCTCTACCCAATGATTAATTTTGACGATTATTGACCTCACTTTTAATAAGGTTGTCACATTTTCTTCTTTAGTCGATAAAATCTTATCTTAGCATGGAACCTCCTCACTCAGATCCTGAGGATGTTTAACTAAAATCAAAACTAAATCAGATAAAAATAAGGCCTTTGACCCATATTTGGCTAGTGGACCTAAGTACCATCATTCAAAAATAGAGCAACCTAGTAATCTTTAAGATTAATCTCGACCTAGGTGAACCAAGGTTAGACCCAATTAGGGTTCAGCTTGGTCAATTAGGTCACTTAACCCAATTTAGTCTAATTGGACCTTATTAGGCCATATTAAATTCAAATTAATTAATCAAAAGTCTCAAATCAACAATCAAATAAAATTGAATCGAATAATTAGTCAATTTGGTTGATTGGCCCACTAAACCCAAATTAACTCAGTTGAATCCTATTGAACTCAAATCAAATTTGATATGACACTTAAAATATCACTAGTCGAAGTACGAATCTTGATGTCAAAAGTAAGTTGATCCTAAGTTGAAACTGGTTGAGATCAAGCACTTAAAATATCATTAAAAATTTTGGGATATCAATTTAATCCCTAAATAGTTCTTAAACATGGAGTGCTTATAGTCAAATCGAGCGTCTTGAGGAATCTAAGCCCAAGATCTCATAATTCTAACTTCATTTGAGCATTCAAATGCTTAAAATACATCAAATGATCAAAGGAATCATTTTGAGTCCATGGAGTGGTGGTTCGATTTTGCATATATCTACAAAACTTACCTCTAATCCATAAATAGCTCCTCATTCTTCACATGAGGGGAGGCCCGAGCAAAAGAGAGAAGAGAGCTCTAAAGCTTGAAAATCCTCCAAGCATAATCGTTACCACTGACGGCCGACCACCTCCGTGCCGCCAACCACCGCCACCGCCACCGCCATTTCATCGTCTCCATCACCGGGCGTACCGCTGCCACCGCCGCCGCTGCCAACCATCATCGCCGACCATGCCGGCCACGCGACCACCAACATCGTCATCGCCGACTATCACGCCATCTTCGCCGGTCATCGCCATGACGACCTTCATCCAATCGCCGACTCTCGCCATCTTCACGAATCACAACAACGCGACTATAGTTGTTATTCATTCTGATTGTTAGCCTTCTTATACAATTGTAATCGCATCGGAAATTTTGTAAATATATATAGTGGAATATTTTATTGGGCTAGCTGATTTTTTTCCTCTTTCAAAGTTTTTAAAAAAATTCTGAGTTTTATTATTAATACTTCAAACATCGTGTGTGTGGACTCACAATGAAGCTGCGTAAACTTTATTCTACGAATCATTTTCTAGTACGCAACAAAATTAAAACTAACCCAAATCAAATTGAACCTTTCCAAATCTTTAGAATCATTAAATAAACTTAATTGAATGCAACTCATGCTAAATTGAAGTAGTCAATTAAGTCACTTAACCAAAGTTAACTCAATTGAACTACATTGAGCTAAAATCAAATTAAACCTAAATAAAAACCCACAATTGTTAGGTATCTCTCATTTAATCACCATAACAACCATCATCTTCATCTAATCATCATTACATGACTACAATGTCTCAATCATTATTTTCCAACTATGATCACCTAACTATTGTCACCTAATTACCATCACTTGTTCGTAGTCTCCCAACTATTATGGCCCAATCACCATCTCGCTAATGTCATTGTTTGACCATCCTCTTTTGATTATTTTCACTTGACCATCATCTCCTAACAATAATCATTCGATTGTTGTCTCCAAATATCACCTTACAATCACCATCATCAAATCATTGTCTCCTAAATTGTATGATAACTACCCTCACTTTTCACTATTTCTTTTAATATCTTCCTCAACTACAAGAGATCATGTAGTTGCTCACAAATTTATAATCTCATCTTCTCCAATTGTGAGGAAGAAAAATTTTGTATACCTTCACATAAATAGTGAATTATTTTAATTAGTTTAAGCCTTTTTTTTATTTTAATTATCACTTAAAAGTTTTAGTGTTGTGTAATGAAACATTGATGAGTTTCTTATGCTTCTCGACGATTTCAACTTATTGGCAAGTTATTTTTAATATTTACATACTTTTTTCAAAACATTTGAGCAAATTTATTCACAAACTCACCACACAACACATGTGTGCAAGGGTTTGAACCCCAGATCTCTTGATTGAAAACTTAAGCTCTCAATCACTTAGCTAAAATGTATTGCACATTTACAAACATAGTTGAACTAGTTTACAGAAAAAACTAGACTCAATTAACTCGATCCGATAAACTTTGATTGTATATTTGATAATTTTTAGGTTTATGTTTTTTTTATATGTGAACTAATCAATCAAAAAAATTACAATAGAAAAAAGACCATCATACACTTTCACACCAACACAGGCAGTAACAGGCTTTCACACTATGCAAACATCATGACAGGGTTTGAACACAACCCTCCTACAATGTTCTGAAAACTGCTTCAAATTTATGGGAGTGCTGTAAAGGCCCTCTAATTGTCCTCATGTACATATGCTCATGAATACTTTAAAACACCTGCTAGCCTGTTTCCAATCTTATCCTCACAACACAAAAATCTTCTGTAATACTATCATTTGATAAACAGCAACAGTGGAGCCTGCACCAAGCTAGTGGAGCTACATCACAAAATAAAATAAAATATTCTCCATTGATTGTAACACATAAGGAAGAGATATCTTTCTCTTTCCTCCCTTATCATGCTTTTGGATTACTTAAAATTCTAACCAACTGAAAAAAAGTACTGCTAGATATGTCTTAAGAGTTTCAGCCACCTTTAATTCATCATCTGAAAACTACCTTCCATGAAAAGCTTAGAACAAAGTTAGGTAAGCCGAAAAGTCGTATCAGTTTCTTCGACGGAACTCGAACAAATTGAGTCCAGCCTCAGTTGAATTATATGTGGCCAGAGGAAGAGTTGAGCACAAAATTAAGGAGGCAAAGATGGAAATTTAGAAAAGACAATGGTGCCTTTTGAGGCTCGCTTGAGTGGAATCCAACAAAGGAGATGATTTTCGATGGCCCATGTTCAGAATTCCATAGCTTTCATGCAAATGTTTTTTCATGCTGATTGCTTTCAGCAAATACTATTGCTGTGACAGCACCAGTTAGTGATTCCATTATTCTGTTCCCCTCTCTTGAAACAAAGTTTTGTTTTGTGGTCTTCTTGAGAATGATTTCTTTTTATCTTGAATGAACAGGAATCACATGTTTAGAGACATCCATATCCAACCAGATTATCTATCTCATTTAAAATGTTCACGAGGGTTAGATGTATAAGAAATGCAGTTTTTAGGTGAATCAGATTTAAAGTGGAGTGACTGAAAAGAATCTTCTAATAAATTAAATATTGGAAGACATACCACACAAGTCCTAAGTGTTTGCATATCTAGCAATGACAATTATATATATATAACCTATGCATAAAAGGTGCACTTTAAAAGTTTTAATAATGATATTTTTATGATGTTAAAGATTTGAGTTTTATGGATATAAATATTAAATTTAGATGTTAAATATGTTGAAAATAAATATTTAGGAGTTTAGAAAAATGATATTTTTGTTGTTGATGATTTCTTAGTTTTGGACTGTTAAACTTAAGCTTAAAAAATTCTTTTAATTATAAGATGCATTTAGAGTGTAAAGTAAACCAAATAGAGAATTTAATTTTTGGTATTTGGTATGACGAAAGTAAAATTTCAATATATTTGAGAGATTTGAAATGAAATCATTTTGGTGTATATAATTCATATTTGTAATTAAATAATAAGGCCGTGTAAAGTGTTTTAATGTCGTTGGTGCCATCCAGCTATGCCTAATGCCACGGCCCCATCATCTATTTGAACCGAATACGCTATAATTTCAAAAAAAAATATTTTACATTACATTTAGTTACCAAACAAAAGTAAGTCATATATTGTAGAGTTTTCAACTAAACAACACTCGTTTATTTTACACTATAAATGCAGAACTAAACAGCCTTTAGTGCATAATAATAATTGCATGGAAACAAAAAAAGAAATAGAAATACGTTTTCTCTTACAAGAGCCCTGAAACCAACCTAGACTGTCATGGTGGCATACAGCCTAGAGATCTTGAGCAAATCCATGTTGATTTCTACAGTTTGAAGACTGTAAAAATTCAGAATTTTATGCATTGTTGGACCATATTAAATTGTCAGACTGAAAATAATTTCATCAATTTACAATTTACAAAATTTTCCACTGGCAGATATATATAAATAGAAGTAATAGTGAACAGTTTGCTATTTATGTGATAGGTAAGTGTGTCAGCTGGAGAAGGCATAAAGCAAACTATTGCATTACAGAAAACCTTGTTGATGTACCTTCCAGGTCCATTAATATGGTACAAAACAATGCAATTGCTCCAAAACCTTTTATCTCCACTAATTCAACCACTAGTGGTAATCCAGAAAAAGAGTCTGAGAGATTTAACTTTGTGAAAATCATATTTTCTCACAGAATCAAATCTCTTCTTCTTCTTCCTAAAATAGCTGAATTGCTATAATACTAGTCATCCTATCTACTCTTTTTTATGTGAGTATTATTCAACGTTCCATCAATAAAGGGCCTTCACTCTAAGTAGAATATTGCTTGATTTTTAATCTAGAAGTCAGCACAAGTTTAGTGGAGGGAACTATGACTGTTTTCTTCATACATACAATACAACTTTCATGTATTTATATACAGTAAAATTTGTCTAAAGTGATATTAAGATTATAATAGGATATCACTTGCAGGTTATCACTTAAATGTGAGATACAAAGATCATACAATGGGATAATCGTTTTATCAATTTTAGCATATATCACTTTAAAAGATTTTGATCTAATTCCTAAATTTTAATATTTATATAAATAACATCTAAATCTTTAAAATCATATAAAAAAATGCAACTATTTCTAACTTATTTAAATTGAAATACACAATTTCATGCATAAAAAAGTATTATATATATATGTAAATATTAAATTTTAGGTTTTAGATATGTAAATGCATAAGAATTGTGTGGTATATATATGTATGTATATATATATATATATATATATATATATATATATATATATATATATAATATATATATATATATATATATATATATATACACACACACATATATAAGAGAATTATTTTTATGTTAACAAATACTTAATTTTATTCTTTATTTCTAAGATGTTGACCAAGAAGGGCAACAAAGTGCTTACAAATAAAATTATTTTCATATTATTAAAAAATAAAGATATAAATTATGTCAAATAATTGTATTTTAAATGCTAATTTAGCTTAATTATTAATATATATTATTTTTTAAACTCGTATTGAACTATTATTTATAGATAATTGTTGTCATACATTGGTACAAGACTGATAAAGAGAACTTTTACAAGTCAAATGTACATACTCCTCATCAGCCTCTTCCTATTAAGATTGTAAAAAACAAGATCATCGCATAATTTATATACAAATATAAATAAAGAAGCATTAGAAGAGGTGCATCAAAAATAAGTTATAGATGAGTCCATGCTCTTCTATCAGTTGAAGAAGCTTTTACAATTATTAGAGAGACTACACTATTACTATTATGAAGTCATGCTAATATTTTAAGCATATAATTATATTATGTTGATAACTATAATTTTATTTTATTTTTTTTCTACAGTACATAAATGTTTTATGTTATTTAATAACATATCAAAAAATGATGTTACTTAAAAGCTCATATATTTTTTTTTGGGCTTCTTAGCCACAATTTTATATATTACTTATTTAAAGTAAATAATATTAATGATATAACTTAATACTATGAAAGAGTAATAAGATAAAGTAAATTCACAAAATTACAATGGCTTACATCAATTAACCAAAAGATGGTGGGCACTTGGGTAATCCACACTAAACTTTCTACATATAATTTTCTCTCAAATGACTCAACATTATTTTTTAGATTACCATCAAAGATATGCATTTTAAAATTAACTATTTTGATATGCAATTAGTGAATTGAGCCTTATTCAACAACTTATTCAATTCTTAATTTTTTTTTTTGCTAAAATGATTTTTTCTATTGAAAACAATTATTTGTCTATCACAAAATTATTTCTACAATATATACCTCCAAAATTCTAATAAGATAACTAAACAGAAGGTACATTCTTGATAATTTTATTAATATTCAAAAATATCTATTACCATTAAATTATATTAATATTCAAAAAAAAGCACAAACCTACCTCTCAAAACTAACTTCATTCTCAAAGTAAATAACAAGGACTAATCTTCATCCCAATTTTATCAACTACTAATAAGATTTAACTCTCCTATAAGACTAGCAAGACAATGACAATCACCAATTTTGAACTTCATGGCAATATTAATGATAAGATGATGAGTGAAGATTATGAATAAAGTATTGAAGATGAAATATTAAGTTCCCCACCAAATCAATCTACTATCTCAATCTAACTATGAAATATTAAAAATCATTATTTTCTAAATCAATAACTTACAATGCCACTAAGTACTTACAAAAAAATATTAAAATATTCATAATTTGAATTATATTATGGATCATATTTACAAAAAAAAAAAAGATTTTTTTCATATTATGGATAAAACTCCAAACTCAAAAAACATAAATAAGACTCAAACAAGGTTCAAATGATATTCAAATAAAATTTTGAGTTTGACCTAAATATTCAAATAAGCGTCACAGCTTCATCAAACCAAATTCAAAGTTATCTTTTTAATTCTCTATTTTGCTTTGCATTAAAGCTGTATCAATATTACATCAACTCTCTTACTTTAAATTCAAAGTAAAGCAGGTAACATTCACGATCACTAGAACCATTTGCCTACAGAACATCAACCAAAAAAATTTACACGTAGCCATCAAAGGAAGGATGAATTGCCGACCCATCCAACTTCACCACCATGCCCTTCCTATCATTTCGTAAGAAGCAGCCACAGTTAAAAAAATGAAAGATGACTGAAAGTGGTTGGAGAAATTGGAAATAGACTTGCACAGTACTTCCTTACTTCAACGCACATAAAAACGTGTTAAAGATAAGTAAAATTTCGATAACATTATTCCAAATAAAAATAAATAGATATTTGTTCAATTATGGATATAATAAGGCATATACAATCAAATTTCCCAACTATAATCAACTTCTAAAATTTTAATTAAAAAAAACTAAATGTAAAAATGTTTAATACTCAACTAAAACAAATAAATAATAAGATTGTTGGAGAAGATAAGAGAAATTAAAAGACTAAAAAGAAACTTTGACCTAGAAAAGATAAACAAATAGTACTTAAAAATTTAAAAAAAATAAAAAATAATAATAATAATAACTTATTAATTAAACATTGTTTTATTTTTTAAGCATAAATATATTTTAAAAAAGTATTAATAAAAGGAACCATTTATAGACAGACTACAACCTTACCTTTCATAACTTCAATTTCTCAATCCCAAAATCGGTGGCATATTAACGAAGTTTTACAGCTTTCTAGCAATCAAATGAGACCATAAAATAATATAATAAATAAATAAAACCCACCCTCTGCTGAGTTTTTGACAACCCGAGTACTCGTGGCTACGGCCATGCTATCATTTGCAGATTGGTAATTAAAATTGCCAGACTCGCATTCATTTGCTGATGAGTTTTTTTCATATGCCCTACAATTAAAGCTCAGTTAGAGAGAAAAAAAAAAAATAGAAAAAACAAAATTTACATGCATACCACACAAATCTTTTATATTTACATATGTAACACCTAAAATTTAATATTTATAATTATAATATTATGAATGTAAAGATATATTTCCCTTTTAAAAATTAATAATAACAATATTTTTATAAAATTTTACATAAAAAGATAAAGACTTATTATTATTATTATTATTGTACTATTTTTTATATGATATTAATGATTAAAATATTATTTATATAATTTTTAAATATTAAATTTGAATATACAAAACTTGTGCGATACATGTAAATGCCCCAAAATTAGATGGTAGCAATTTTTTTTTACGCCAATCAGTCTTTAAAATAATTTTTAGAAATTTATTGTCAGAAACAACAAAAATATTATTTAGCTAAATAATAATCTGATAAAAATTAAATTATACCTAAACAATACCAAGTACCATGCTCTTTGCTACAGATTTAATCCATACACATTACACCTAGGTAAAATACAAAAATAAATTTTGTAAAGTACTTAAATAGTATATCAAATAAAATGCAGTAAAAAAATACTAATTTACAACTAAAGGTACGATATACAATTACCTATAATAATTTAAATTTTATGAATAACTCTTCTGATTTTACTCCTTTAAAAATAACATTTTATTAAACAAATACATATTTTAAAAATTTAGATTAAATAACCAACTTTTTCTTCCATACTCTAAAATAAAGGCTCAGCACATAAAGTACACATATATTTAAATATTCCCTTTATAGTCTGTTCAATGCGTTGTTTTTTTTTTTTCGAACGTTCAACATTTTCTAAACCAAAAACAGCTGCTGGTACAAAATAGAAAACCATTATTTGGCAAAGCTCCCTAATCCTATTTACGTTATTTTTTTATTATAATTTATTACACCATTGCCCAATAAAATAAATAACTATTTGATCGAATCATTATTCCTTCTTTCCTTTTAAAACAGTTTTTAAAAATTAACGTTTCCAATAAAATCAAATTTGCATATAACTTCAATTCAATAAATAAAAATAAGCATAGCTAATAATCATACATAAAAGCAATTATTTATAATAATTAACATTAAACGATCAAGCATCAATTAATAAAATTAAAATTAGAATTGTTGAATAAAAACAATATAATTTTTAATTAAAACGAAACTACATAAATTAATTAAAAAATAAATACTTGATCGTTAATTTCTTTATCTTAATTCAATAATAAAAAATATTTTTGCCCTAATAAAATTCAACAATGATTTAAATAAGACCACTGTATAAAACATGGTAGCAATCTTCGATGTGCGGGAAGCCTAGTTCACATAACAATGGAGGCCTACGTCCCCTTAAAATCTTTGACCTTTACATTTATACTCGCACCAAATTACAAATTAAAATTCTAGAAAAAAAAATCAGTTTAATGTAGAACAGGAACGATCTTGATGAAGAGAGATAATAAAAATAAATTTAATTTAAAAAAAACAAACCAACAAATGCCTTATTAAAACATATATATGTAGATAACTACTATTAGTAAAATTGTTGGAACCGAAAAAAAAAAATTTTAGCATCCAATGATTCAATCAAAATTAAATCAAAAATTAAATTAGATTATGTAATAAATATTTATATTATTAAAAATAATCTAAATGATAAAATTATATAAATATATAATAAACATAAAATAAAATAAATAATATATAAATAATATTTTTAATATTTATAAATTTTAAAATTATATTAAAATTTATTAAAATATAATTATACATCTATTATATATCTAAATATATATACATTAAATATATTTAAAAATTAAAAATAAATTATATATATGTTTAATAAAACGTTTAAATGTATTTGATTTATTTTAAAATATTTAATAAAATATTATATTTAATTATTAGTTAACAATTTCAGACATTTCATTAAAAATTAAAAAAAACTAAATTAGACTCATTTGAGCCGGCCAAACCAGCCGAACCAATTTTAAAACAGTGAATATGAACTATAACATGTGATACGCAGTTTATTTATGCTAATGATAACTGATAACTTAATGTGCCTTCGTAACACTTTAAACATTATTCATTTAGGAGTATTAGAAAAAAAAAAAAAAAGAATAAATGAAATAGTCCCCTTCTCATGATTCCCTTATTGTTTTGGAAGAATCACTGAGTTGTTTATTTATCTTCCTTGGTTGAGATGCAAGAAAAATCTAGCAACCGATGATTTCAAGAAGCGGATTTGGTGCTTTTTGGGTTACAATACAAGAAGTGAAAATCAATGAAGCCTGGGTGAAGCGAGCTACAATTATTGGATCTGACAAGCTGGGAAGTGATGATACAAACTCCAAGAATTAAAAGAAAAAGAAACCATAAATAAATGGAAGGGTAACTCAGGTCATTTATTGAAGCCAAAATACTACTAGATGAAAAATATTTGTCAACTCAGGTCATTTATTGATGCCAAAATACTACTTGATGAAAAATATTTGTAAACTCACTAACTAATCAAAGAGTCATTACACCTACTAACCATTTAATGCTCACTACTTACCTATAAATTACCACGACCAACATTGACTTCATCGTAAGTTAATCATTACAACTATTAAATGCAACAAAATTGTAGAATAATAAATTAAAACAGGTAAAAAGAAATAATTCATAAAAATGAGAATGTATATCAGATTTACATACATGCCACACAACTTTAATGTATTTATATATTTAACCCTACACTTCAATATTTATTTATATAATACTTCCATATTAAAATCACATTCAAATATAAATAATTATTATTTTGTGATGCTCTCTCTCTCTCTCTCATAAGGGGTGGTAATTGATATCTTGATGGCAATGGCGGCTTAAGCAGCATCATGGGCTATGTTTTCAACTACTTTATTAGCGTAAATGTGGATATCTATCCTACTAAACATAATTTAGATTCCAGAAGTAGAAGATGCAAAGGTCTAATTTGGTTTCTTTAGTTAGAAAAGATGCTCAAGAAAAAAAAAAAAAAGATGATGAATTGAAGAATTACATTTCAAGGCAGCTTGTGAAATTTAAAGTCAACATTAATTTATGACTGCATTCAACCAAATGGTTTTACAAACTTCATTATTTTTGAAAGTTCAGGCAACCAAATTATCCCTAACAGTTCACCATCAGCAATACTTTTATTCAATGTGACTGTTAATTGTGTTAGGTTTTGAATATCATTTTCGGCTAACAATAAATCAATTACATGCTTGACAACGTTAACAATATGTTCAGAACAAAAATATCAAACAAGTGTAGGGGGGAAAAATGAAACGTAGCATAAAATCTTAAAATTTAATTCAAGAGTGCCTCCAAAAGATAATAATTATAATCACTGTCAAAATGCAACTCAAAATGTCACCATGCAACTCAAGCAAATCCAAGGTCTGCAAACCCCTTTTTGAAACTTGTCTAATGCACCAATTAATAAGATTAGTAAAATTTGTTCCTTGTTCTCAAGCACAACGCAAAAAACTAGACTACCAAGTATTGATTTCACCTGGCTATTCGAAACTATATTTTGTTTGAATGGATGGATGATGCTTGAAACTAATGTAGCAAGTTACATTATGTTCCTCCGATTCCTTACGAAACAATTTAATGCCTAAATCATTGAACCCTTCATTCTCTATTTCGTTCATTTTTCTTTTCAACCAATATGAATTGCTATGTATATTTCATACCGTTCTTTTATACAATTTCAAATAAATAAAATTCAAAATGATCTCCTGACTATTTGCAAGTGACCAATTTAGTCATAAAGTATCAAATTACTCTAATTTAATCTTTGACTATGCAAAATTGATCCAAAATAGTCCCTCAAATAAAAATAATGATACAATATAAAATTGATTACAATTCAGTCCTCGCAATATTACTTTGGATCAATTTTATGTAGTCAAGGACTAAATTGAAGCAATTTGATACTCTAGGACGAAGTTGGCCACTTGGACATAGCTGACTGACCATTTTGATATTTATCCCCAAATTCTACACATGTCCATTTAGTCTACATTTTCAATCCTTCATCATATATATTCCTTGTAATTCTTCTACATTAATTTTATATAATTGCCTATTATTAAACTTACCCATACATGGTTAAAACACCTAAATTTATTTTCAAACCTCCTATCCACTCTCCCTCATCTATCAACTCTTCTTAATTTATCATATACTAAACACTTTTATTGGTTCATATATTTAAGACGAAAGGTGATGCACAAGAGTGCAAATTATAGAGGAATTAAGTTAATGTGTCATACATTAAAATTATGGGAGAGAGTAATTGTGCATAGATTACGATGTGATATAAAAATTTCTCACAATCAATTTGATTTTATGCGAGGTAGATCTACTCTGGATGCTATACATTTGTTAAGAGGTTTGATGGAGAAGTATAGAGAAAGTAAGGAGGATCTACATATGATATTTATTGATTTGGAAAAAGCTTATGATAAAATTTCAAGAGATATTTTTTAGAGAGTTCTAGAAAAGAAGGGAGTTAATATTGGTTATATTCAAGTCATTAAGGATGTGTATACTAGAGTTGTTACTTGTGTCCAAACACAAGGAGGATTGACAAAATATTTTCCAATTTCAGTTGGATTACATCTAGGATCAACTTTAAGCCCTTATCTTTTTGCTTTAGTTATGGATGTTCTTACTAGGCATTTACATGAAGATGTACCATAGTGTATGCTTTTTACTGATGACATTCTTCTTGTTGATAAGACTAGAGAGGGAGTCCAAGAGAAACTTGAATTATGGAGGTCAACTTTAGAGTCTAAAGGTTTTTGTTTAAGTAGATCTAAAACTGAATATATGGAGTGTAATTTTAGTTGTAGAAGTTCTAGTGAAGTGTTGTGACATTAATAAGTCAGAAAAAGAATATTTAGGCTCTATTGTTCAAAATGAAGGTGAAATAGATGGATATGTTATTAGTAGAATTCAAGTTGGATGGTTGAAATGGAGGAATGCATCCGCTGTGGTGATAAAAAAGTTTAAATGGGAAAAATTTAAAATATGGTGATAAGACTGAGAATGATTTACATAAACCAAAAAAGCATAAGAGTTAAGTTGCAGATGAGGATCGTGGATGAGTGACTTTACCCTTAGAGATAAAATGTGAAATGCATATGTTCAAAAAAAGTTGAGTAGCTCTAGGATAAGATTAGAGAGAGCTTAGATGGTTTGGCCACATAAAGTGTCGTCCAATGACCCAGAGAGTAGATGCATTAAATTTGCCTTATGTTAAGAAAGGTAGAGGTAAACCTAAAAAAACTTGGTTATGATATATAAAAAATGACCTTAGCATACTTGAATTAAATGAGAATTTGACACATAATATGACACAATGGAGACGAAGGATTCATGTGGCCAACCCCACTTAGTGGTATAAAAGCTTGTTGCTATTGCTGTTGCTGTTGTTGTTGTAAACACTTTTATTTCTACCCCTCTCATCTTAATGATTAATGAATTATTTATTCCCCAATAATTAGCTGTGTATGATATAATCAATGCAACTATACTTTACTAAACTCACACCACAATAAGCAATCCAGTAATCATTTTGTTATATCATATCATCAGCCGTTGAACTGATAGCATCATAGCATTCCTATCTAGAATGAAGCCTTTTAGAGAATCATAACAACAACAACAACAATAACAAGCCTTTATCCCATTATGTGGGGTTGGGTACATGAATCATTCTTTTCCATTGTGTCCTATCTAAAATGAAGCCTTCAGAAATCATAAGTTCTGCTAAATATAACAGAGTAATGTCAGATACTAGGATAACATGTTACTCCTATCAAAACTACCTAGTTAGAAAGTTTCATATTTGCATAAAAATAAAACATCCAAAAATTTGTTAAGCACTTTAGCATATGAAATATTAGTTTTGAGGAGGTGGGCATTATGCCACTACTCAGAGGTCCAGCTAAATATACCTGCATGGAATGCCATGTCCGAAAATTTATATGGTCCAAACCACCATAATTTTGGCGAAGGAATTTGAAGCAGCAGTTCCGGGGCCTACTGAGTCAAGAAAAAAATTGGATGAGGTTATCCTAATCAAAATTTGAATAGGATGAATTTTAAAATATTGAATTTATTATGAAATAAGTACAATATATGAACAATTAATCAGTTCTTTTATTGTACTCATCTCAAAATAACTTCAAAGGTTTAAAATCTATCCCAATCAAATTTAAAAAAATATATGGATCCAATTTTCTCAGCAACCTAGTTATGAAGCCAATGAAACTATGATAAATTTCAGCTGCATATACATAGAACATTTAGTCATGGTGTTGCAAGCCTGCAACTGAGCTGAACATAAATAGATAAATCTTGGAACCTGCCATCAAATCAATTGTTAGAATAACTCAATTACTATTCAAAAAAGGAAAAAAAAAATTGAAGGACCAAAAATGTTCAAACCAATCATGGCACAGATGAAAAGGCCAGCAAATATTATTACCATTTTAACTGTTGTAAAAACATAGTTTTAACTATCAGACAAACCTCTGTTTGTTTTACCGTTATTTTAAAAAAACTCCTAACTAACCCTTCCAATAAAATGTAGACTAGATTCAATAAATGACTAGACTGTAATAGAAGCCCCAACTATATTAACAGTATTCAAATATCCCGTAGCAGACCAACTGAAGGAGTTTTGAAGCTTCATCTAAGAACCATAAATGAGTCGCATAAGGGAAGATTGCAAATAATTAAATGTGCCATCCACTCCATTTTAAAAAACGGAAATACAACCTCGCCTTCACCCCATCAATAAATACAACCGACCGCCTAAATAGTTTACCCACACATGTTTCTACCCCTAGAATACCGCATTGATCAGATGATTGTCGCAAGGATGATCATTCTTGAAGAATTGCCACTTGTAAGCTATGCAGGATGCATTACACATGGGGACATTTATTAATGTATTTACCAAGAAGCCCTTTCTATTTGCAACCTCGTTAAGTGCTAGAAGATGATGTTGTCCCGCTTCTTAAGAATCGGGTTAAACTAGACTGCAAGTTCAATCGCTGCCAAAATTAGAAATGGCTCAGCCTATGGTTGGGCCCTATTACCTGGGTATAACTCCAGTGAATAACAGACCATGTCTGGAAAGCTTAAGCCAGTCTGCTTTACCAGAGGTGACAGAAGACTCAATGAAAAATTACCAAACAGAAGTATCTATAGGTTTATAAGAAAGTACAGCACAAGAATAAAAGACATACAATATACTAAAATTAATAATAAAAATCATCAGAATGATGGCATTATTCTAACTATGTGGATTCCACTTAATAACGACAATCATCAGTGAACAACAAATATGGCAAAAAATTAATCTTAGAAGACATTGCAAGCTCTTCTAGCAGTAAAGGATATATTCAAAGAAAACACAAAAACTTAGGAGTTCTTGATTCACTGAGAACATTTCCTTTAAAGACTCTTTTACCACTGAAAATCCTTAACAACTAGAAGGTTACAATTATTAATGCCAAAAGAATTTTAAACTTATTTATGAATAAAAAACTATTTAAGAAAGCTAGCATTAACTACAATCATAAAGATTAATTAGTAAAAATATAATGTAACTACACAATTGAAAAGTCAAAGAAATCATACCTAAGCGGGCCCTATGGATTCCACCATACCAAGAACGATGATTGATAAGTTTGCTGTCCCAAGGCCTCAAAACTATCAAGGGAAATAACACTAAAACGCTAAAAATAAGAAAAGGTTAGCACCAAAGTCCATTTTATATCCAACATAAAATCTGCAGCAATAAATAAAAAACTCATGGTGTGCGGGACCAACACTACCAGAATCATGACACCCCTAGTCAAAAGAAAATTAAAATGAACATAGAAAAAAAACCATATTGGCTGTTGTTCACATTCCAATACATATATCAAACTTCAGAACTTTGCGAACAGAATAGATACAAACTTAGCCACCATATAAACTGATTAACTGGACAATATATATATATATATATATCTTTACCTCTGATGATGTATTTCCCGTGCTGCTGAATTAAATGACTCCAGCTGGATTATATCCACATCCTCTAACCATAAAAAATCACAAAATTGAAATGTTTCAACGGATTCTTCTCCTGCATTCCTTGTAGCGATGATCTCTCCCTCTTTTTTCCCAGCCTTTAACCATCTCCCATTTGTCATTATCAAGCCGCTCGTCTCTAGACTTGATTGATTTACTAGAGTGCCTGGAACTGTGACTGGACTCACACTCTTTGCAAAACTTTCGAAGCTCAGTAGAAGAATCAGGTCCCAAGCAAGATTCTAATTGGTCATAGTGCTTATAGTAATGTTTTTTAACATGTGTTCTAAACTCATCATCTTCAGACGTCCGGTTCCTAAGATAATTTTTCCAGCTACAATCACTCCCACTGTGTTTAGGACATTTATGCTGGTGGTTTTTTCTCTCGCCACTATGCCTTCTGGTGTCATTAGATACATCTTGTAAATCAGATTTTGATTTCTCAGAAAAATGAGTTCTCTGGTCCCTTCCACATGCAAAACTATAAGGATCCTTATGTTGCTCATCAACCAAATGAAACTTATCACCTTGATACTTCTGACGAGGACTATTATGCTTGTAATGTGAGTGATTTCTGTGTGCCCTCTGTTCGTCATCACTAGATCTAGTACGTTTATCTGGTTGAATTAGCTGTGCATTGGATCTTTCAGCTCCACCAGAGTTGTAATCTTCAGATAAATCAGAATCACGATATCTAACAAATCCAAAAATTAGGCACATTAAAAGAAGCTACCAACAGAAAGAAAATTATAAAATTTTAATTAATACGCAACTAGATTTCTAGGAAAATCAAATTCAGTTGTTAACTGGTGGCCATGAAAGTAGCAAATGAGAATTCAAAGAAAAGCCACAAAACATCTAAATATTCAATGGGTTAATTAGAGTCCGAAAGCAAAAACATCTAAAATGACCCCTTTGGTGGGTTGGGAAATAGTTATAATAATCCTGATTAAGTGACCAACTTTTCATCTATAACAATCCAAAACAACAATTTATGGTAAGTAGTTTTCTATTTCAACTTTGTAGTCAATAATTAATTTCAAAATTAATACTTGTTTTCAGATTTACATATTTCACATATAGTTCTTTTCTCCACTCATTTATGTAAAACTTTTTATCATTTTTACAAAAATAAATGAATAATATTCATTCATAAATAACTCATTTTCTGCTTAACTTTGTTCTCATTCTATAATTTTAGATGGCATAAGGACCATTATAATTCTACATCTTAGGGGGCTAACGAGTCCTTTAATGGTATCTCAACTGATAGCATCTTCATTGGCCATGGAAAACAATCTTTTGTCAACAATAGTTGTTAAAACATATGTTAAAGGTTCTATGAAACAAAATGATGGAAACTACCATGAAAAAATCAATGTTCAATACGATGACAACTCAAATGTTAAAAATTAAGCACAAAATAAAAAATCAATGATGAAATATTAGACTATAACAACAACAACAAGCATTTATCCCACTATATGGGGTCAGTTACATGAATCATTTTTCGGCTACATGAATCCTTTTTTCTCCAATGTGTTCTATATTAAATGTCATATTCTCATTTAATTCTAATAAAATAAGGTCATTTTCATACTTTCAAACCATGTGTTTTTAAGTTTACCTCTATCTTTCTTAACATAGGCCGAATCTAATACATCTACTCTCCAAACTAGGTCATCAAGCGGATATATATATATATATTTGCATTTTGCCTCTAACTCTAAAGACACACATCCACCTAACATCCTCATCTCCATAATATTTAATTTTATACTTCTTTTTTATTGGCCAACATTCTATAGCATAAAGCATTGCAAGTCTCACCACCATCTTATAAAATTTTCCCTTTAAGTTTAAGTGGTACTTTCTATCACACAACAGGCCCAATGCATTCCTCCACTTCAACCATCCAACTTAAATTCTACTAATGACATCTCCATCCATTTCACCATCACTTTGAACAATAAACCTGAGATATCTAAAATGTTCACTCTTTTTAATGACTTGATCACCCATTATCACAACTGCACTACTATATCTACTGCTAAAATTACACTCCATGTATGTGGTTTTAGATCCATTCAAAGGAAAGCCTTTAGACTCTAAAGTTGACCTCCCTCTCTAGTTTTATCAACAAGAAGAATATCATTAGCTTAAAACATCAATAAAGTACATCCTCTTATAAAAGCCTATTAAGAACATTCATAACTAAAGCAAAACAAATATGGGCTTGTAGCTGATCCTTGATGTATAACTAAAATAGGAAAATAGTTCGTCAATTCTTCATAATAGCTTCAGTATACATATCCTTAATGACTTCAATATAAGTAATATTAACTTCTTTCTTTTCTAGAACACTCCAACCCACTTCTCTTGACACTTTATTATATCTCTAAATCAAAAAATACGCTATGTAAATCCTTACTCTCTCTATACTTATCCATCATATCTCTCAATAAATGTATAGTATTCATAGTAGACCTACACAGCATGAATCTAAACTAGCTTTGAGAAACTTTTATATCATGTCGTAACCTATGATCAATTACTATCTCCCATAATTTTAATGCATAGCACATTAACTTAGTTCTTCTATAATATGCATACTCTTGTGCATCATCTTCATTCTTAAAAATAAAAAACAACAAACTCTTTCTCTACTCATCCGGCCTCTTTTTAATCTTTAAAATAATATTATAAAATTTAATAAACCAAGAAATTTCTTGATCACTTAAGTATTTCAATACTTTTAATGGAATATCATCAAGTCCTACTACTTTACCACACTTCATTGTCTTTAAAACCTCTCCAACTTCGGATTTACTAATACAACAATAAAAATAAAAATCCTTATTTTCAATTAAAATACTAAGATCACTAAACTCAATTGAATTCTCATAACTTTTATTGAAAAGTTTATCAAAATATATCATCCACCTATATTGAATATCTTATTCTAAGTACTTTATGATCTTTATCCTTTAGCACTTCATTTGAACTAAATCTTTAATTCTCATATCTCTTTGCTTGTCTAACTTATACATGCACCATTCGCCCTCTTTAGTATATAATCTATTATATAAATCAATAAATGTTAACTTCTTTGAATCACATATAGCTTTCTTAGAATACCTACGGGACACTCCATATCTTTCTCGATTCTCAAAACTTTTACATTTAAATTAATTTTTATAATAAAACTTTTTTATTTTTTATCTTTTCTTACACATTTTGACTCCACCACTAAATGTTTTTACTAATAAAAGTTTTTTTACTTGATTCTCCGAACATATTTTTGAAACTTGATTAATATCACTTGTATCTTTCTTTACATAAAATAAGTTTCCTCATGAACATCCCAAATCCTAAAATCTTATAACTTACCCTTAAAAATATTTTGATTATCATTCTTTAAGTACCATCATCTAATCTTAAGATAATATTTCATAATTATTTTCATCGTTTCAACCCTTCATCTTAAAATCCAAAACTATTGGCACTTAAACTTTCACCCAAAAGGACATTATAATCTCTACACTGTAGACAATCTATTTTTCTTATAGAAAATAATCAATCTGCATTTTGTTAGGTCCATTCTTATATGTAATAATATGTTTCTCCTTTTTCTTAGATAAAATATTAGCAATAAAAAAATCATAAGTTAAAGTAGAATTTAATATGATCCTGCATTCTCCATTAATTACACCAAACGCATAACCACCATAAATGCTTTTAAAATCTTCTACCACTCTACAAGCATTTTTATTTAAATCTCCTATAATGCATACAATTTCTTTAAAAGATATACTATGAATTAATTTTATAAATCATTCTAAAATTTTTCTTTTGGGATATATATTTAAACCTACATGAAAAGCATAAATACTTATAATATTATTAATCTTAACATCAACAATAACCTTTAAAGCTACAATATTATCTCTAATTCTATTAATTTTCATAACATTATCAATCAAACTCTTATCTACAATTTTTAAATACAAACTTAGATTCAATGTGTCCTAAAAGTACCGAATCTAAATCTAAAATGAGATCCAACGCACCCAAAAAGAGTTGGCTCTAAATACAATCTTAGATTCAATACATCCTAAAAGGATCAAATTTAAATCTAAAATCAGATCTAACATGCCCAAAAAGGGCAGGATCTAAATAAAAATTTAAATTCAATATGTCCTAAAGGGATTGAATCTAAATATAAAATCAGATCCAACACACCCAAAAGAGTCGAATCTAAATACAAACTTATATTCAATATGTCCTAAATGATGTAATCTAAAATCAAATCTAACACTCCCAAAAGGGCCAGATCTAAATATAAACTTTGATTCAATAAGTCCAAAAGGACTGGACCTAAATTCAAACTTAAATCTAATATGCCCAAAAAGGTCGGTTATAAATCTAAACCTATATTCAACATGTCTAAATGGACCGAAACTAAATATCAAACTTTGATTCAACACGCCCAAAAAGAGCTGAATCTAAATACAAACTTAGATTCAACAAATCCAAAAAAGAACCGAATCTAAGCACAAACCTGTTGACCTCTAGTATGCTAATCAGAAATGAAATACAAGACAAATTGATGACTTGATGCATAAAATCGATAAATACACGGATATCACCAAAATTGGTCGAAACGATCTCCGATCAACGAACGGACTTCGTCAACTTGTTCAGAACGCCGAAATTGATCAGAATATACATATCGCACAATTCGAAGGTCAACCAATCAAAAGAAAATCTGACGACGCGATATCTGAGATGAGGTACGACGATGCCCAAACAAACGCCCTGGAATTGGTTTTATGTTAGCTTCAAAATATCGAAATCTATCAAATTAAACCGTCAATTCGAATACACGAATATCGAGCAATATACAACAACGACAATTGAGGAAATGCATGCAGATTGCCAAAATCAAAAATGATGATCGATCTAATCACCGCATTTAGAATGTTGAAATTGATCAATATATTGCATAATGACCAACCGATCAAGAAGAAATATCGACGCGAATGCCAGATATCGAGGTACGACGACATCGATGATCGCTCAAATTGATCATGTAATTAGCATCAACGCCGAAATCTATCAAATTTGAGCAGCCAATTTACGAAGTCGGAATATCGAAGCGATCAAGCGGCGACGCAATGAGTTAAAATTGCATTCGACGCCAACTTGAACCAAATGCTCCGATCCTTTGCCGCCGGCCCGTAACATCGAATAACCAAGATTGATATATATTGTCATGTAATGTGCCGCCAAAATCCTATTAATTAAACAATTAAATTAAGGAAATCAATAAATACTCTCTTACCCCTAACCCAAAATCCACAACCTCCTCCCGTTTCTACCGCTTAACGAATAAATGACCTTTCCCTGCCTCCTCTCACGAGCCGACGCGAGTTTAATAATAACGTCTTTAGATCGTCTGAAATTCGCACGACATCGCTTTTCTCCCGCAGTGAGCAACACTGCTCGTCTCTACCTCGCACCCACACGTACTGCATGCAAAGAACGCCCCAAGCACGTGTCCTGAGGCACCCATAGCCCGCGACGCCGCTCAGACGATAAGTCTGTTGAATAAATTCATACACCTTTATGGTGTGAAATATTCATTATCTTAACCCCATACATACATTTCTTGGCATGATGGAATGATGCATTCAGGCCATAGTTTATACCACCCATACACGCCTTTCGTGGTCTGTCAAGATGCAGTCGCTCTCAACACGGACGACGGATGTCACAAAATCGCCAAATTTTCACAATCGATCTAAACAACTTAACATAAATTCAACCATAATTATAAAATTATGCTTAAACCGACATCAGTGTATAAGTGCGACACCTTTCGGCATCAGAAAAATCTTACATACGTTCCAAAAACCTCATACATGTCTTCTTAACATGGATAATTCAACCGTTGATGTTTATACACCCATACATACCTCTGACATGGTGGGGTGAAAGATACTGCAACCCACATGAACGACGTAATCCGCAGAAATGTTGTCAAACTTCTACACCGATATGAGGCCTAAAGAGCTTAATATAAAATCAACTATAAACCTAAAATTGATGTTTAAATTGACATTGCAAGTATATAAGTACAAGTACAAGACTTTCTTGATATCATGGAAAATCAGAATATGCATCAGAGAGCTATACATGCCTTTCGGCATGGTGATAAGCTCTCGTTATAACACGGAGGTGAAATGTCACAAATTTCATTTAAAATCTTAAACGAATGAAACACAATCAAAATAAACATTATTCAAAACCCCTAAAGTTAAGTCAATTTGAATTAAATATCCATTCACACCACTAATGAAACTTGAGAACGCAAGTTGTTATCGACGGTCTACGTCCTGCTAACTAAACCTTAACAATAATATTATAGAGTTTCAACCAAGAAATATCTATTTTAATTATATGACATATCGATCCTCTATTATTAAATTAACAGCCGATGGATCTAAAATAATAAACAAAAGATCAAACAAACTTATATATCCCATACGTTGAATGAAAACTTACCACAAATGAGCCAACGCGCGTATCTATATTTACTCAATCATCACGCCAATAAAGATGTGTCATATCCTCATCATGTGGTTAAAGCCACAAAGCCTACATTATGCTGAAAATAAATAAGATGATGTTTTTTTAGATATGGATATAGAAGAATTTTCTCCTTCACGCGCTATGAATTTAATAAAGAAGTGTGAACACCTATTTCTAAATCATGATTTGAGATGATGCATCATCGCAACCACCGCTTGTTAAAATGATGAATGTCATAAATTCACTTGATACTCACGTTGCTACTATACTACATTTAACAATCTAACATCTTTAATCGAAAGTTCCTCTCAACACTGAAGATAATTAACTATGTATTAATTGCAGAAAACTGAACGATCTAAAGTCCTCGCAAAATAAGGGAGAAATCTCAGGATAGTGTCTTGTGTACTATTCCATCTGCCTCCTAAAAATTTCATCGACGTTTAAATCATATACTCAACACTACCATTTCCCCAAGTCCCGATGCAAAAGTGGAGGGTTGCTAGTACAGAAAATTTGTTGAAATAATCATGACATGAATCCTTTAAATCATTGTGTTAATGCTGTATGCCCCCCGAAGCGACGCTAGTATGGTTGAATAGTGAAAATGTGTTGAGGCCAAGATCTACGCAAGTGTTAAATAAGCAAGGGTTCCCACATTATGGACTGATGCGGCAAAGAAGTTAGTCCATGAAACTAGAATTAGGTTAGATCTTGAATATATACTCTTACGTGTAAATTAATGGAATTAATATTATTATCCATGAAAGATAAATATTTTATGTGTTCAAGAAACTAAATGGTTGAGAAGGCCAAGAGATTGATAGTTTAGGTTTTAAACTTGGTATTCAAAAGTCGAAAATGGTGTGTGTGATTATAGATAAAAGTTTGAAGGATAATGTTATAAGATTAATGATGTGAGATAAAATTATATTTTAAAGATTATTTGATACTAAGATTATCAATGTTATAAGTGTCTACGCCCTCAAGTAGTTTGGAGGTAAGTTCAAAAGAAAAATTTTGGAATGAATTAGAGATTAATACAAAAGATACCTCAAAAAAGTATTTATAGAGATTTAAATGGACATGTTGGTAGAGTGGTAGAAGATTTTAAAAGATTCATGGTGGTTATGGATTTGAGTGACTAATGAAGAAGGTGAACTATATTAGATTTTGCTTAAATTTTACGATAGAATTGCTAATACTTTATTTAAGAAAAGATATGAACATATTATTACTTATAAAAATGGATCTAAGAAAACACGATTGATTATTTTCGATAAGAAAAATAGATCGCTTAGATCAGAAGATTGTAAGGTCATTCCAAGTGAAATTTTAAGACCAAAGATCGAATTATTACTTAGATTTTATTTAAAGAGAAGAAAAAATAAATTAAATTATTGTCCTAGATTAGGGATACTTAAAGAACAAATAAAATATTTTAAGAGCAAGCTACAAGAAATTAGAATTTGGGATGTTCATGGAAGCTAACATGGGAAAAAATATCGTAAATTAAGTAAGTTGCTAAAGATGTGCTTGAGAATCAAAAGGAAAAGTTTCTTTTAATAAGAATATGGTGGAGTCGAGTGCAAGAAAAGATAAATAAGAAGATTGTTATAAAACTTTTTAGATGTAAAACCCTGAGAATTGGAAAGATATAAACTGTAGAGATTCTAAGAAAGAATATGATAAAAAAAAATTTAGCTTTTAGTGATTTATACAATAGATTGATACCAAAGAAGGTGAAAGATGTATGTATACCAACCAAAGAGATAAGAAAGACATACCAAGGAGTATAGGATGAAAATAATAGAAATGCTTTTCTAGAAAAGATATTGAAAATATGGATGAGGTATTTTGATAAACTTTTCAAGAAAGATCTGAAAGCACGATTGAATGTGTGGAAATGTTTAGAGATCAAGGAATTTCTTGGCTTACAAATCTTTTAATGTTATTTTAAAGACTAAAAGATGTCGATGAGTGGAGAAAGAGTTTGTTGGTTCCTATATTTAAGAATAAAGGTGATGCACAAGAGTGTGCAAATTATGAGGAATTAAGTTAATGTGCCATACATTAAAATTATGGGAGAGAGTAATCGAGCATAGACGATGTGATACGTAAGTTTCTCAATCTTTTTCATGCCGTAGATCTACTATGGATGCTATACATTTGTTAAGAGGTTTGATGGAGAAGCATAGAGAAAGTAAGAAGGATCTACATATGATATTTATTGATTTAGAGAAAGCTTATGATAAAGTCTCAAGAGATGTTCTTTGGAGAGTTTTAGAAACGAAAGAGTTAATATTGGTTATATTCAAGTCATTAAGGATATGTATACTGAGTCGCATTTGTGTCCAAACACAAGGAGGATTGACAAAATATTTTCCTATTTCGCTTGGATTACATCAAGGATCAACATTAAGCCCTTATCTTTTACTTTAGTTATGGATGTTCTTACGAGGCATTTACAAGAAGATGTACCTTGGTGTATGCTTTTGTCGATGACATTCTTCTTGATAAGACTAGAGAGGAGTCCAACGTAAACTTGAATTATGGAGGTCAACTTAGAGTCTAAAGGTTTTAAGTAGATCTAAACCTAATATATGGAGTGTAATTTTAGTTGTAGAAGTTTTAGTGAAGTAGTGTTGTGACTTTAGGTGATCAAGTCATTAATAAGAGATTCATATTTAAGTTCTATTGTTCAAAATGATGGTGAAATAGATGGAGATGTTATTAGTAGAATTCAAGTTGGATGGTTGAAGTGGAGGAATGCATCCGCCTATTATGTGATAGAAAGTTCCACTTAAACTTAAAAAATTTTATAAGATGGAAGAATGACTATATGGTAATAAAAAAGAGAAGATACTAAGTTACAGATGAGGATGCTCGTGTGGATGAGTGGTTTTACCTGTGAGATAGAATGCAAAATGAGTATGTTCGGAAAAGTTGAGTAGCTCCAGGGTAGATAAGATTGGAGAGTCCTTGATGGTTTGGTCACATAAAGCGTCACGTCCATGACCCAATTAGAGTAGATGCAGATTTGCCTTATGTTAAGAAAGGTAGAGGTAGACCTAAAAAGACTTGGTTAAGATGTATAAAAAAATGATCTTAGTATACTTGAATTAAATGAGAATTTGACACATAATAGACACAATGGAGACGGGATTCATGTACACCACACCAAGTGGGATTAAGGTTTGTTGTTGTTGTTGTTTAAATCATATACTTTCATCGAGAGGTCATTTAATCTCCACAAATCCTGTGACTAGTCCAAAAGAAATAGAATTTACGCCTAAATCTAGATTCAATAAGTCTAAATGAGAGATCGAATCTAAATACTAAATATTGACTCAATGAGTTTAAAGACAAATCAAAATTCAACAAGCTCATTTCATTCACATATTTAAGGAGATTGATTAAAGAAGAACAAAGCAACGAATGCATCATGTCAAATCGATATGCCACATTCGTTGGGAGGCAATTTATTCACGGCTGAAATAAAAAAAAGGTGAAGAAAAAAACTAACCGCACAATAACCGCTATCCACATCAGCAAAACCATTCGGCCAAGGAGCGGGAGCGGTTGAAGGCTCGAACGACTATAAGAGTAGAGAAAGGAGTAGGTCGAGACACATGCATACACACACAAAGAGAGAGAAAGAAATTGAGAGAGAAACTTACCCTAGCCGCAAGAGAAGTCAAGGCCTTAAAGGGAAGAGGATAAGATCGAGTGTTTTATCGTGCTTAAGCCCCAGCTGAAGTCCTCTGCATGGAGAAGTCGAAAGGTCGATCCATATTCTCTCGCATGAAAGAGTCGAATCCTGCCCTAGTCGAACCCCTCATCTCGCATTAAGTCAAAGCCACCGACTGCCCTTTGCTCACTAGCCCTGCCTCACTTGTGTGAAATCACGAAGAACCGATCCTCTTGCTACACTTTAGAAAACCCCAGCCAAAACTCCTATTGGGTTATTTCAAGTGAAATAGATCAAAATTCCAAAACGAATTCTCTTCTAAGTTTTGAGTAAGGATAGACAAGGGCGTTTTCGTCAAATTGAAGGAAAAAGCCATTTAGGATATCAATTTTAGATAATTTCAAAAATGAAAAAAATTTCATAATTATTTTCTTGTCCCACGAGTCAAATTGAAGACCACTATCATCAATTGTAGATCCAATGCAAGATGAAAATCCTCCCTTCATCGATATTATTTGAGTTTATAAAATAATTAATTTTAACTTTAAATTTATTATTAAATTATTAAATTGTTAAAGACTGGTCATTGCTCTTAGGTATTTAACACCTACATCGTGATCTTAAACCGATGCGATGGAATTACCTCATCGATCTTAGATTCAGTGTAAGAGTTCAAAATTTTATCATTATACACTAAGCCGTTATCGTCAAAATTTTGTAAATTAGGACTTAAATTTAAATCAAAATTAAGAGAAATCAGACTTTAAATTTAGATTAAATTACTCAAAATCATCCACTTCAATTCTCAATATTAAAATAATATAATTCAATTTAATCAAAATCGTGAATTAAAGACTTGAACATAAGTCATTTGTCCGCAAAAGAGGAGCCTTTGTCTAGACATTCCAATAAACATATCAGTAGTTCATAAGAATGAAATTTATATTTAAACATTAGCTTTTTTAATAGATATAAGCCCAACCCCTAATTGTAATGAGCATTTCGATAGATGTAAATTCAATATATATTTGCAAGGGGGATTTAACATTTATCTAGATCAAATTAATTCTCTAAATGAATTAATTACAAACTGGCATTCCAATGGATGTGAGTCCAGTCATTGTTAGCAAAGCAAACTCTATATACTAAACATTGGCTTCTTAATAGATATAATAAGTCCATCTCATCTTTGCAAAGTAAACATCACTCACATAAAATTGACATTCCAATGGATGTAAGCCCAACCTATGTTTGCAATGCAAACACCAATCCAATCTACTAGCACTGGAATGGATGTAAGCTCAGTCATTTGTTCGTCATACAAACATCCGTAAAATCTAATGGCATTCCAAAGGGATGTAAGTCCAACAAATATTCACAAAATCGATCATATTAAACTTGGCATTCTAATGGATGTAAACTCAGCTATTGTTTTTCATGCGAACTCCACATATAAAATTATGGCATCCAATGGATGTAAGTCTAATCACATGTTCGCGCTGTGAATTCCACATATTGAATATATGGATTTTAATAGATACAAGTCCAACTAATATTTACAATGCAAAATCAAATCAAAATCGGAATTCTAATTGATGTAAGCCCAGCTATTTGTTCGCAAGGCAAACTCTACATATTAAATACATAGCTTTCTAATAGATGTAAGTCCAATCTAGCCTAGCATTCCAATGGATGTAAGCACAGTCACTTATTCACAATGTGAACACCAATCCAAACATTAGCCTTCCAATGGATGTAAGCCCAACCTAACTTATTTGTCATACAAACATAACGTCAACCCAACATGGCATTCTAATGAATATAAACTTTATATTTGTCTACAATGCAGACTTTAATCACTCAAATCATGGCATTCCAATGAATGTAAGCCTTATATTTGTTTGTACTGCAAAAGTTTAATCAATCAAATCATAGCATTCCAATAGATGTAAGCTCAACTATTTATTTACAAAGCGAACTCCACATATTAAATAAATGACTTTTTAATAGATGTAAGTCCAACTAGTGTTTGCAATGCAAACATCAAATCAAAACTGACATTCCAAGTGATGTAAATCCAGCCACTTGTTCGCATTGCAAACCTCAATCTATATGGCATTCTAATAGATGCAAGCCCAATCTATAACATGACCTAACTCAATATAGCATTCCAATGGATGTTAAGTCCTATGCATGTCTGCAGTGCAAACTTCAATCATATTAAGCATGGCATTCCAATGGATGTAAGTCCAATCACTTGTTCGCAATGCGAACACCAACCTAAAATCTAGCATTCCAATGGAAAAAAAGTCTAGTCTATCACTTGTTTGCCAAGCGAACTTCCTTAAAATATGACATTTCAATCGATATAAGCCCTACATACATCAGCAATGCAAACAATCGTAAAATTAAATTATTGGTTAGACTTATAAATTAAGTTTAGCTCAAATAATTCAATAAACACTTGCACAACAAAACCTACACAACCACTCTAGTCCAGTTGGGATATCTGAGACGAGGCAACCAATGGCTGCTAATCAAACTACCTGAATATTACGGCTAATAGCCCTCTAATATTAGTAGACTGGAATAACATATCTCAAGGCAACAGAACCATGGGATCTTGATCGGGACTGGCCTCTTTTTTCTTTTTAAACAATCATCCACACCCAACCAGATAATCGATTTATAGATCTATGTCCATTTCTAACATTAATCGAGAATGCTCTCCTACTGCAGTAAGAAAAGTAATTAAGTATGGATGCTAGCATTCATAGAAAGTAAAACCCAAGTCTAAATAAATCCTAACATATTGTTGGGAAATCGGTTGAATATAAATCAATCTACCTCATAAAAGAACTAACTAAACATCCTTAAAGATGGCAATGATTTTCAAAGGAGTTTTCTATCATACATCATACACTTATTTTGTTCTCATAAACTTAAATTCTTAATAATAATTTAATATTTATTGTATTATAAATTTATTACCATACATATAATAGCTTTATACATCTTCAAAATTTAAACAAAATAAGATAATATTATTTGATTAAGAGAATGAAATTATTTTTTGAAAAATAAGAACATTCTAGATATGAATGTCTATCACACTAGAGGTTGAGAACATTTATGTCATAAAAAATACTATCAAAGTAAAGTATTATTATAAAATTAACATTTTAATAATCACTTTAGATATATATTTTAAAAGATAAATAACAAATTTATAGAATATGTTATAGAAATATTGATTCTTAATTTAGCATTGGATCCTCAATAAGAATATTGATCATTTAAAATTGATAATATTTGTTTACTTGTAACTAAATTTTATCTTGAAAACTTCATGAATATAGAAACACTAAACTTAAAAATTCAATGGAGTATTTAAAATTAAAACTCATTAAAATTAATTTTTTTAAATCTCTCCATTATTTATTATTTATATCAAATATTAGCTAAGAAAAAAAAATTGATCATATATCTTCTTATTAATCGATTGATTATAGCACTGCATGTTTCATCTACAAGAACTAAATGAATATTTTATGTAATGAAAATTATCATGACAAGATATTTGTATAAAATGAAAGATGATTTTCTTGCGAGCTCATTAATAATATATATTGAAAAGAATATTGTAGTGTGTTTCGATGTAGAATCATTAATTACTGAATCTGATACAAAGAAAAAGTCTAAATATAATGACTAGATTAAAAAAGATATTTTCTTTCTTAATTTATAAGTTATTTTTAACTATTTTTCATTTAATCTTTTATATTTTTATTTATTTTAATTTTAAAATTAAATTTTGATTTATTTAATTATTTTTTATTTCGCCACCTCTCTCTTTAAATTCTGATGCCACTGCATATAACCATGTTCTTCTATTGCCCAACCTAAATAGAAATTTAACATCAACCAGCAAACTCAAGATACAAATGGCTGCTATCTTCTGATATATTCTTTATCATTTTTAAAACGAACTCATAAAGAATAAATGGAAGCACAAAAATGTGTTTAGGACTCTATAAATAAAAATTCAAAACCATGGTTGTGCATCCATTAAAAACTTCATTTTAAAATTCAAACATGATTCATATAATGATAATAATGTCTGGTTTTAACACTTTCGCCTAGAAAACCCAAACTTCACTTTCTTTCTTTTGTTAATCACTTCACCATTTGCTAACAAAAATTCTGAAGACTTTATGTGTGAATTTTATCATATAGCTAATCACACTCATAAAAATTATCCAAATCAAACAAGTAGACCTTCCCAAAATTTTGCTCTACTCCATATTATGTGAGGTCCATCGAGAGTAATAAAATGACCTTAAAGCTAGATGATTTATTTTCTTTATTAATAATTACACCTACATCACATGGATTCTCATTATGAAAAAAAAAACTAAAGTATGATAAATTTTTAAGCAATTCAACACCATGATCCACAATTAATCTGAATTCAAAATTCAAATCTTAAAAGTTGATAATACCAAATAGTATATTAAGTCGATCTTAAAAACAGATCTCTATATCAAGAAATTATCCACCAAAACTCCTAAATTAACACCATCAATAAAATGAGGTTACTGGAAGAAATACAGGTGGCTAGATTATTAATGTTTTAGACTAATATTCCTAAATATATATAAAGAAATGTCCTAATAACTACATATTACATCAATGAACGACACTCAAAACTACAAAAATAACCATTTTTAAACCCTTCTCCATTCATTTCTCAAAATCAAAAATATTTATTTTTCTCCCCCAAAAATATTTAGATGTTCAATCATGAAGGTAGGAGAAAACTAAACCATTAATCTATCAAGAGTGTCCTTATTAGATACTCCCAAAATTAAAAGGTTAGAAATGCTTATTCTTGATCACCAAAACATTTTATAAATTCATAGACGTAATCTTTCTTAAACACTGACCTTACAACTCCTAACCCAAAATATAAGAGGAAATTCAAGAACAAGAACTTTAAAGCTGAAACTTATTTTTAATCATTCATCATCCGCTCGCATCAAACTCATGAAAAAAAAATCAAGAAAAGGTGCAAATGCTTTTCCCACGTCACCAGAAAATTTTATAATTCCATAGATTTAACTTTCCTTAAAAACCAACCATACTACTCCAAACCAAAAATTTTATACAAGAAGATTCAATAAAAGAAAATTTTAAGGCTGAAACTTATTTAATTATTTGACATTCTCTCTCATCAAATCCATGAACGATAAACATTTTGTATTGCCCCTTGTTCAACCTACGAAAGTCTCATCAAAGCCACAAATTCCCTCATCACTATATAAGTACATCCAACCTACTGAAGCCTCCCCATAACAGAAAACTCCCTTATTGCCTAGTCGATACACCCAATGTATACAAAATCTTCATTGTTTTTATGCCAGGTGGGAAAACAAATTTCAAGAAATGGAGCACTCAACCTATCTCAAACACACCCAAGAACATGAACGAATTCAAAGACTAATAAAGTGCAAACTGATGAGAAAAAATCTATAGATGATGATACTGATTTTAATTATTCTATTACCAAAATGGGATGAGGTCATGCACCAAACACCCAATCTATAATATATGACATATAAAGAGATCTCATATGAACCATTTATCTTAATTAAATGCGTATTCTAAATAATGTTCATTAAGCTATCCAAATTTCCTAGTAAAAACAAATTATAATGAAAGAAATCATGACTTAAAAAAGAATAGTAAATGAGCAACTTATAAATTTCCACTAAGAAAAAAATAGGCTGGATGCAAATGAATCATTAGAGTCAAACATCAAGCAAATGAGAATGTGGATAAATTTAAAATCAAACTTATCACAAAAGGGAACACCATATCATATAGTATTGATTATCAAGAAACTTACTCTCCCCTTATCAAACTCAATGCAAATCAAGTTTTGTTCTCTGGCACATTGGCCTCTACATTAGTTTGACAATTAGAATTATTTTCTTAAGGAAGAGCTTAAGAAGGAAGTATATATGAAGATCCACCAAAATTTTTAAAAAAATTAGAAAAACAAAAATAAGGCATGTAGACTCAAAACTCGATATGGCTTCAAACAACGTCCTTGTGTAAGGTTTGGAAAATTCTAAATTCATTTAAAAGTATGTGTACACTCCATGCCAAAATGATCATTCTATTTTTCTCAAACATACATCTAAAGACAAAAAGATAACTATGATCGCATATGTAGACAGGTGATTTCAAGAAAAAACCAAATAGATTAAAAGAATTTTGTAACAAGAGAATTTGAGATAAAAAAAACCTTAAAAAATCTAAAATACTTTATTGATATAAAAAAATAAACTGATATAAAAAACTATTTCCCAATTAAAGAATGTAAGCATACAAAAAAATTGTGATTACACTAATAACACACTCGTCAATAATGATAAGTATCAATGCATTATGAACAAACTCATCTACATCACCCTCACTCAACTTGATATGGGATTCCATATTAGTGTTGTAAACTAACACATAATGATATGAACACATATCCCCAAACCATCAACAGACCAAAGAATAAAAGGCTAAAAAGACTTCATTCACAACTACCAAGAAGAAGATCCTAATAAACAGAATAAATCAATAAGTAAATAAATAAAATAATTAGCTTATTACAGAGGATTTTACATAAAAAGAAAAGACCACAAAGACGTAAGACCCCAACAGATTTATTACAAGAAGTATAACATCTAACAAGCTAGCCAGATAAACAAGAGTAATAAGCATGAAGATCAAGTCTAACCGCCAAACAAAGATCTAAACAAGAGACAAGACAAGAATATAACTAACTAAACGAGGCAAGAAGCTAGAAATTAGTTACAACAACCAACAAAAACCTTCTAGAGCAAGACTATAAATAGAACCAGGAAGGGTTGAAGAATTTATCTCAAGACTTCTCCGATCTCTTTTCTCAAGTCTTTCCCTCTTTCTCCAAGTCTTCCTCTCCTCAGAATTCAAAGCTCACGGTGGAAACCAAAAAACCCAAACGCAGACGCCAATCCTCCGAACTCCTCCCAAATTCTCTCCGGGTTCGACATCCTCGGACATTCCTGGTGGATCTTCACGCGGATAGCTCTTCTCCCAGAATCTCCTGCCATCTCCCCTAATCTTCTCCATCTTCCTCGCTTCCCTCAAACCAGCAGAGAAACGCCATCCGAAAAGGAAAATCAAGAAATGAATTAGGGTTTACTCATTTCATCCCATCAACGCATCGATTGTTGACATCATATCACTAAGCTCATCCACGCTCCCCATCAAAAGCGATCAACCGTCAAGGACAAAACCGTGAATCCACTGAAAATAATCGGCTCGCAGATCAAGGACAAATCCAAGGGTTAGAAACTCAAACGCAGAAATCTCGAAGTTTTCAAGTAAGAAGAAAAGAAGCAATCCGTAACCTCACCAATCGAAAGAATCAGGCGCTATCTTCCACATATCAATGTAGGAAGCAAAAGATTTTGGCTGGAAAAATTCATGCACGGAACAAATGGAATGTGTCAACCAAACAACCATGACTATGGTTTACCGACTCCAACGAGGAAACTAGATAAATCTCTCAAAGCAAAGAATAATCTGTATACCGTACTTTAATAATCCTCCTAGAATCAACCCAAGAAATCAAGACAAATAAAGTTGATAAGATTTAATGGTGACAACCTGGTGGTTATTTAAGCATCAATTTTTCCAATTACATCTAAGATCAAGTTTCTAATTGCTTACAGATATATATCGCTTCTCGGTATCAATGGATGCACAAAGAATAAACAATTAATGGAATCTGCTCAAAGAACAGTAATTGAGGTTTGGACCATCACTCTATAGAGATTTAAGGGTGAAATTAAATTACAACAAATCCACCGGTGATTTCTACAATGAATTTGAGAGTTGCCAATCGATTTCGTGAATTCCTCGATTTTCTACAAAGTTGTTTTGAATCGTGTCTCAAATGACATTAGAAGTAAGGACCGCTCAACTTCTACAACAAGTTTTTCAATTGGCAAAATTAATGGAAGATAGATTACAAGATGATATATCTACAACATGTGATTTACTCCACAACCAGATGAACAAACATCACCGCCTTACACCAACATTGGCAAATAACTAGCCAAAATACACACAAAGACCACAAATACCCATTCGTAAATTGACATCAATTGGAAGAAAGAAAAGAAAAGGTCTTTGTTTCAATTGTGATGAGAAGTTCTAGGGGTCATGCAAATCAAAACTCTTACCCTCAGAAAAATGAGAACAAGAAAATCAGTAGCCAACCTAATCATGGCAAGATATCGATTTAATTCGTGAAGAGTTCCCGAAATCGCTTTAAATGCATGTGACGTCAAACCCTAGACTTTAAGGTTACAAGGCAATAGGCAACAAACAAGTTCTATCGATAGTGGATCAACCCACAATTTTATACAATCTAAACCGCCAACTTCTTAAACCGACAATCACATCAATATCGCTTTTAAAGTGCAAGGAATGGAGAGACTCTACAATGTTCCTGAGTTTGCTCTAATTTATTCAACTACAGGACACACTTTTAAAACAGATTGCTACCTACAAATGCAAGTGTGGGAGGGAGCACAATGGTTGGAACAAGCAGTGAGTGCACAATGGACTACAAAAAGCTCACAATGAAGTTCTACCAAATGACCAATTAACTACAAGGGAGACACTTCAACCAAAATGACTCTTTCCAAGCTTATGGAATGCCTCCTACATTAATTCCATATGAGGGCACTACAAGTACTAACCCGTAAGACTCAAGATACAACAAAGAGACCAAATCATACGATCCCGAAAACAAATTTACAACAAGCCCAAAACAGAATGAAACAAATGGTCGATAAGGGGACGGACATTCAATTACAAGTCAATGATTTGGTATTGGTCAAAATACAACCTTACAAAATTTCAAGACCACAAAGAATACACCAAATTACAAAGAAGGTATTATGGACCTTTTAAAGTGCTAAAATAGAAATAGGCTTACGTGAGTGGAACTACCTCCAACAGCACGGATACATAATGTTTTTCATATATCAAGACTAAAACCTTACAAAGAAGATACAACTATACATCCAGCACACTTATCAAATCAATTCAGAGAAGGACAAATGATTAAACCAATCAAGATGTTGGATCATAGAACTATACTCAAAGGAGATCAACAAATCAAAGAAGTATTAATACAAGGAAGGCCTATGAGAACTCTTGGATTTTAAGAAGAAATAAAAGAAATTTACTGAATTTGACCTTGAGGACAAGGTCGCCTCGAAGGGGAGTAATGATATGAACACATATCCCCAAACCATCAACAGAGACCAAAGAATCGTAAAAGGCCAAATTGGCTAAAAGACTTCATTCAACTAGCCAAGAAGAAGATCCAAACTGAGAATAAATCAATAAGTAAATAAATAAAATAATTAGCTTATTACAGAGGATTTCCAGACTACATAAAAGAAAAGACCACAAAGACAGAAGACAGTCCCAACAGAGCTTATTACAAGAAGTATAACATCTAACAAGCTAGCCCAGCTGATAAACAGAAGAGTAATAAGCATGAAGATCAAAGTCTAGCACAGACCTCTAAACAAGAGATTAATAGCATGAAGATCAGAAGTATAACTAAGCGGCGAGGCAAGAAGCTAGAAATTAGTTACAACAACCAACAGAAAAACCTTCTAGAAGAGCAGAGCAAAGACTATAAATAGAACTGAGGAAATCACAGAAAGGGTTGAAGAATTTATCTCAAGACTTCTCTGATCTCTTTTCTCAAGTCTTCTCCCTCTTTCTCCAAGTCTTCCTCTCCCTCTGTAGCTCAAAGCTCACGGTGGAAACCGCCGGAAAAACCCAAACAGACGGCGCAATCCTCCCGGAACTCCTCCCAAATTCTCTCTCAAGCTGGTTCCGACATCCTCAGGACATTCCTACGGTGGATCTTCACGGGATAGCTCTTCTCCGGTAAGAATCTCCGGCTATCTCCCCTAATCTTCTCCATCTTCCTCGGTTTCCCTCAGAAACCCTAGCAGAGACGAAACGGACATCTGAAAAGGAAAATCAAGAAATGAATTAGGGTTTACTCATTTCGATCCGTAATTGAATCTCATTTCGATTGTGACATCAGTTATCCACTAAGCTCATCCACGCTCACGATCAAAAGCGGATCAAGCGTCAGGGCGGAACATCCACTTTCGTCGATAATCGAGCCCAAGATCGAAGGACAAATCCAAGGGTTAGAAATAGCGGCGGCTCAAGTAAGAAGAAAAGAAGAACTTCGATCCAAGGGAGCCATCCAGCGGTAGAAGAAAAGGCTAGATCCAACGGATCACGAAAGCTCCGAGCGTTTCCTTACTAACTCGGTAGGGTTGACTCAATTGGAAAGGATTTCACTCCTTGTTTTGACTCGACTCCAACCCAAATGGAGCGATGTGAGCAACTCAAGCCGGGAAGGAATTATTCACTCAAGAACCTGTTTCAAAGCTAATTCAGAAATTAATCATCCTCTCAGCTGTAATCTCTGATATTAATACATATCACATAAACAACCCTACTGATAAAACATATGAAAGCTAATAACTACATTCTTAGATATCTCAAGATCACTCCAAAAAAAAAAAAGTCTACTGCATAAAAATTCATCAAATAATAAAATAAAAAATTTTCATAGGCATTGATTGGGTTAGCGACATATCAAATAAAAAAATCCATCGCTAGCTTTTGTACTTTGTATGTGAAAACTAAATTCATAGTGAAGATAATTTGTGGTCACAAGAAATAGTGTTTAAGTTGAATACAAGATTGTGGCACTTTAGCAAAGCGCGGTTACAAATATTATCAGAAGAAATAAATCATCAAGTGATAATATCTAGAGAACTACAATGTGGCAACCAGACTACCATAGCTATTGCAACAAAAAGATATTGTCTATCCTAGTAGGACTAAACATAGGGACAGACTAATATTTCATTTCATCTTAAGAAAAAATTGAAAATGGACTTAGCTCAACTAAATTATGTTAATTGTTTATTACATAATTCTTAAGTTATATTATTGGGTACCAGCCATCAGTGTCCGCTATCCATAAAAAAATGTGTAGAGTACTTATTTTTAACTGTATGATTCGATTCTGGAATGGATTACGGTATAAGATTGCCAATCAGTTACAAGTTCAAATAGGGCTCATCGGGGCATGTACCCTACAAGTTGCCATACAAGAATTACATTGACTGTTGACGATCATAATGAAAGCTTGTACAAGAATATTGACTATTTTTAGAACTGCAATTTTTTGATGTTATTTAATGAATAACTACAGTTGGTGCACGACATAGAATGGAAAACACATCAAAGACTACTCAAACTGGAGTCCAAAAATGAACAACAGCTTCCAAGTATATCAAAAGTAGTTTTTTATCTTTTTAACTTGAGTTCCAATTTATCCTATAATTTACATTTCTCAAAGAAAAAAATAAAGTCTCTTTTTGAATGTTTTCTGAAACAATAGAAATTTAAATTTTAGCTCATCGTATTAAAGAACATGATCTGATTACATGAGCATATGATGCCTTAGCTGGCAAGCTAGACTGAGCAGATCAACATAAAAAAACATAGTTTGTGGTAAAAAATATAAGCAAAGACAGGAGCTAATTAGGCTAAACTACGCTCATCTATATATGTAATTATAGATCATCTTGGAATATTTCAACGTTAAGCAACAGTTATGCAAAATCTAAATTTTAATGTCCAACATGACATGATAGAAAACATCTTACTGGACCAGAACTTAGCCAGATGGCTAAATCTAATTTTGTTCAATGTAGACTGACTCAACCAAGAATGGAAAAACCATGTTCAGCTAGGATTTGAAATTTTGGATATGAGGTAGGATTACCTAATCCAGCTTCCCTATAGCTGCACACATTTAGTGCTGAATCTCATAAAATTTATAAAAAAAATCCACACGGGTAGGAGGGGATGTCATAAAATCAGACCTTCAATAGGTGCAAACAGCAGACTAGACTTAACAGCCATAAAGTTGCACTAGACCAGTTGCCACGGATCATGTGGGGTAGAATTTCAAATTTCAATTAATGCCGGACTTTAGTCAAGTTCACACCAGTAAAGTCACCATTATGAGCAAGACATCTAAGACCACTTCAAATGATTGCATATAGATAAAGTTCAAAATAATGGATAAAATAAATAAAAAGCTGGCAAATCTTAATATATATTACAGTATAACGAGATGGAATTACCTCTCCAGATGTTCATGATTGCGTTTCCTTTCACCATGGCGTTTATCCATAGTTTCAGCAGCAGGAGTTCTAGGTTCTGCTCCAGCCATCACGAGATGTGGGACAGCCCCCATTCTCATGAATCCACTGAAAATTGAATTTAGCAAACATGAATAACAAAGAATGCAACTTTAATACAATGAAAGCTAGCTGAAATTTCACCAATGCAGAGCATCAAAAACGGAACAATGTGAAGAAAAATGTAGAAAAGGAAAACTTACTAGGGGGTTGCCAGACCACCATATAATGGTGGCATGCATGATGGAATGCCAAAAGCTGTGGCCGGAAACATCATTGGATCAAAAGGCATCATAGGAGGAGCACCATATATGTTTGCATAAGGCCTAACATTTGAGAAAGAAGCCCCATGCCAATATCCTTCTCGGAAGGGTGGAATGCCTCCAGAGACGACAGCATTTCCTATATGAATGAACAAAGAACATCCCAAGCATTTAAAAGTTTGCGTAGCATATAATCCTAACTAAAAGGCTGGCAATGCTTTACCTGTCTTGGCATGAGGACACTCTCTAATCAGGTGATCTGGGGAGCCACACATATAACAGTTTCTTTCATACTGATTGAAGTTTCCCCTCAAAAAAAGCAGATGAGATACTTGCACGAATAAAAGAGTTCAAAGTAGAGAAAGAAACAACATAAGTCATCCAAAACACAGCACATGCAACCTTGATTACGAGAAAAAAATTAAAAATTTCTGCATAAATATCACTCAGCTCTTGATTACGAGAGTTATATATTGTGCTTTATATATGTCCAAATTTTTGAAAATCCTCCATTTTGACCTTGATGCACTTCTCATATACACAAATTGGTTTCTAAGGTTTATCGTTATGTATTGTTGCAAACAATCTTTTTTGCAAATGATATTAAATTTTCATTAATTTCGCTCATGTTATGCAACTTTTGACTTAAATCTGAACGATATAAATCTCGTAATAAAAACACGATCATAAGTTGATCCAAAATGACCCATAAGTTGCAATACAAGTCTTCGTAAAGATCTTTTAGCCTTGAAAGTTTATGCAAGCTTGTCAGCTACAGGTGAGTCTCATAAGCAAAGTTCAACATGGACAAAAAGATTTTCAGATCTAGGCAAGCTCATTGAACTGAGATATAAGCATTGATACAAAAGTTGATTTAAGGTATAGAGTTCCTCATACAATAAGATGGTGCGATAAACGTTGATCATAAAAAGAAGAAATAAGATCAAATATCACTAATTACATAACATTTCACTTTATTTATATGTAAACTTGAAAACAAGATAATTAAAAAAATAATAATAATGTAATCTTTGAATATCAAAAAAATCAGCATGAAACCTAAACCATGCAATATCAACAAAAAATGTACTTTAATCACCACAACAATTCTAGTTGTGTCAAATTTGAGCAAAATCAAAAACATTAACCAGCCAAAAACAACATTTTCAAATTTAGTTCTAATTTAAGGTTTTTTCCATTAATGTACTCCTTGAAATATTGATATAAGGTACTTTCCAAAAATTGGTATATCAAGGAAGAAAGAACAAAGAACAAATAAAAAACATCAATTTGAGATCATCCATCTTAGGAAAAAATATCATAGATAATACATCAAGAGTTACATTTTTAGATTACACATTAAAATCATCCACCACAACACACATATGATTGATTTAATTTCACATCCAAGCATATGTTCAATTTTTATCAAAAAATTTGGTTCAGATCTGATCTCATACTCAATTGCAATTTCAGAATCAAAATGGAGTTCTTAACAAAGTATAGCTTTAGATTCATGAACAAAGTTTATCATAGATGCAGTGTTATCATTAAAAAATTAAATAGTAACTGCAAATCATTTTCTAAGTCTAAAACATCCTAAAAAGAATATATATATATATAGATAGATAGATAGATAGATAGATAGATAGATAGATAGATAACTATAGTTAATAAAATCAGATTCAACCAATATTTGAGTTTTGCATTAATTGACTTTTTATATGTTTGGACAACATATAATTAATTTTTATTAGGAATTAGCACAAGTACAGAAGTCCTAGCAAGTGCAAGTGCAATAGCCCTAATATGAGAGCAATTGTAATATTCCTCAATATCTAAGGTTTGTATAAAATCTTATATAGTATTTTGATTAGTTTATCCATAATTTCTAGCTTAAGCCTTTAATCAAACAAACAATAGTAATAAAATAATCTACGGGCAAATAATATTTAGCTATATGGGCTATAATATTTGCATAAACATATCATATTTACTTTATTCATAATCCTTAAATTGATCAAATAATTAATTCATATATTCATCAAATGATAAGTATTTCTATTTAAGTCTATGTTTCAAAGCCATTGAAAACTTAGTAACAACACAGTCAAAATGATTGAGCATATCCCGAAAATTTTGATTTGGCACATTTAAAAATTTTCTTAGTTCAAACTTCCTACAAGATGTTAGAATATAATTTTGAACGTCACAATAATCATGTTGTGGTATAGACCATAAATTAGCATATCCTATTTAAATTATATCATTTATTAAATTTTTTTATTAACCAAATTCATATGCCCTACATTTAGTTGACATGATGATGCAGCTACAAGTCTAGTAATAATTTGATCAAAATAGTTTAGGGTCTATGACTCATGGTATTATTAATATTATGCAATAAATGTGGATCACATAATAAGGATTCCCAAATCCAAAACACTAGTTACACAAGAATTGACTTTCTTCATATCAAAAATAGTTGCATAATATCTGTTTCCTATGAACAAAATAAAACAAACAAGAACAATATGTAACAGCACCCAATATAATACCCACTGGAAAAAACAACTGACCATGCTAATAGTTAAATGGTAAAAATAATAAATCTACGGGAATAAGCAGAATAGCATGACTGTACAACCTGTACGAACCTCATGCAAAATTAATCAACCTCTACTGACAAAATCAGAACCCAAAAAAGTGATGATAATGTCTTGCGTCAAGTGTACTTTGAAACAGGTAGGCTAGTACTCACCCCCTCTTCTATTCTAGTCCTATTATAGGGCAAGGTTTTTTCAAACTTTCCAACAGAATTTCTAAAAACGAATTCAACCTTGTTATTGGAAGTATCACTTAGGCTACCAACCTGAAGACTTAAAGAGTGTTGACACTACTACGGAGCTATTTGGTTGCAGGATTTGAGCAGAATTTGAGCCGGGTTTAGCTCAAATCCAGCCAAACAGTATTTTTGGATAAGTTAAATCGGTTGCTTTTGTAATCCTGTTAAAGCCGCTTTGGCATTTTAAATCCTGTTGGTAGGCAGATTTATGAGATTTAGACAAGATGTGCATGAAGGAGGGTAAGAGGAAAGATGAAGGTTACCTTCACAACGTTTTCCTTCTATATTTTGGGCAGCAGCAGTGAGAGTCAAAGGGGTAGAAAGACGAGGGTTTCGAATGCTGAAATCCCGTCAATCCCTTCTTTCCAAGTTATGATTTTCATTTTGATTTATTTCTAATTTAATTAAAATTATTTAGATAGTGATTACTTAATATATTAGATGTAATTGATATAGACTTAATAATTATATTTTAATTAATTTAATTATGATTATATTATTTTTATGTAAACTAACTAAATAAAAATTATTATCTAATTCACTTATTAGATTATTAATTAATTATGATGAATAATATTCTCTCAAATAAATTAAATTGAATATATTAAAAGATATATTAATCCTAATAATTAATATTAATCATAATTATTCACTTAAATAAAGTTGATTGTATAGAACTTATTGTTTTAATAATTTAATAAGTAACAAATTAAATATTAATTAGTCTAATTAAGATTCAAATATAATAAATAAAATTATTATTAAAATTAGAACTTATTGTTTCATAAAATTATTATTAAAATCATATTTAGCCTAACTAACTTAAATCTTGAAGTAAATAGCCAAACCGTTAGCCTGAATTTAATTGGATTTAACTTTTATCATATCAAACAATTTTCAGGATTTAACTAGCTCAGGATTTCCTAAATCCTACTTGCATCCAAACAACCCCTAACAACTATAATTCCATGATGCTCTTGATGTTATGGATGGTCTCAATGGTGATTGATCAAGCAAACAAAGGGGTAACAACAATTCAACAAATGAATGGACTTAATGGCATTCGTTAGTTTGAATATACAAAATCATTTTATAACAATATTATGACCACATTGGAAATGTGAGTTTATCTGATCTATAGCTAGACACTATTGTTGCCATCTATGAAACCTACAAAGAATATTTTTTATGCATCGGAATAATTAAAGAAAGAACAAAGAGAAAAAAATAAATAGTATTTCTTTTTTTTCCTTAATTGATGATTTTGATTATAACAAGGCCTTCATGTATCTGAGAGAACAAAACGGAGGGCTTTTAAAAATGTGAACTAACATGAAGCATAACCTAGAGAACCAAATGATATTTACCCAAATATTTTTACCAAGAAATTGCAATTAGGCATAAACTTCCTTTTTTGCAATCTATGCTTTATTCGTCTCTTGCCCATTGCATCAATTTCATTGAAGGATAAATGATATGAAAATTGTTGGCAGAAGGATGATTTGTTTTTCTGGGAATGCTATCATCCTCATGCAGTTATTCAAAGCTGATGATTAGTTGATGCATCTGGGGAAAAATTGATGTACTTTACTCTTGATGTGGATACATAGACTTAAGGACTTTACTCTTGACGTGCATCTGTGTAAGGTTAATGCCCATCAACAATGCAAAATGCTAACATGAATGACTTGCAATTGGACTATTGGGTGACAATAGTAGCTATCAGTACCTTTTCTATGACCTAGGCCTCAACACATCAGGGTTTACCTATACCCATCTCTCCTTAAGCTAGTCCACCACAACTATCAAAGAATGTTGGGCTCATGATACCATAGCCCTGTTGATAGAAATAGTCATGTAGTACAGGCACTATTGAAGCACCGCAATCACCCCACATTATCTACGCCTCAAACATCACTAACAAAAAACTACACCCATAAGCTATTAAGCCCTTAATCTATTTATTCTTTGCTCACAAATGAGAAAAGAGAGGGAATGGGAGAAGAGCAGGATGTAATGGGAAATTCAAACAAAACATTAATAACCACAACCACCCAAGTACCAAGAAAAAGTGATTCACAACAACTAAGCTTATACCAGCCAAAGGAACATGACATAAGTTCATACAGTAACTTACATTCTGTCTTACAAATAGAAGCAAAACATCCTGACCAAAATTAAATGAGCAGGTTTACTTTCAACAAAAAGCACTTTTGAATGGTATGTTTTAATATAAGCTCAAAAAAATAATTCACCTTTCTATGCTTGCTTCGAGGAATTGTAGCTCTCCCACCTGCACATTTATGGTACCATTTAATCACTTCAATAAACAAGCTTTGAATATATATGCACACACACACATAAATGTGAGAAATCCAATCAACAAATCAACCATAACAAACCTTACCTTGAGTTTCAATGCACAGCTCCTCCCTTTTGAAAGGGAATTTACCTGTAAATTTCGTTAACAAATCAAAAATTCAATGTATACTTTCAGTGTGCTGACAATATAAGAGGGGAAATAGTTATGAAAGTTCATGGTTAATCTCAAGTGAAAGAGTGCTCCCTCAGCAAGGTACATAGATCATACCTCACATCCCCGTTCTGCAATTTTTCTATGAAAAAAATGGCATAATATAAATTTTGACACCAATCCTTGTGCACTAAAAATATAATATCATCATCAACATTAGCATCATCCTAATTATTGGCATCAACTTCATGAATCCATGTTTTAGATGTGTCAAATCTATTTTGAGCAAATTATTTTGTGCAAGGTCTATCCAAGTTATTATTTTTAATCATAATCCATTATTAATTTTACTATTTTATCTACTTTTTATTGTGCATTTTAAAATTATGAGCATAAATCTAATTTGACAAGCTCTTCATAGCAAGATTTAAGCATGAGCTCCACAATGCCCTATCAAGTTAGCATAAAAAATAAAAATAAAAAGTCAAATTAACTTTCCAACGTGATTGAGGGCCAATAATTGCCCTCAATTATGAGTACAACTTTATTTCAATATTAGATATTAATTTCGATTTAAAGAGTTATGCAAACAGACTCTTTGCAATGCAAGGGAAAGGCTGTGTATATGAACCCCTCCCAAGACTTTGCATTGGTGGAAGACTCATACACTAATATGCCCTTTGTGAGATATTTGAGTTTGATAAACAAATTTTTTAATAATAACCTACAAATTAAGAGAATGTACGATCTGAGAAGAAACTTTTGGTTCCAATCTTTCAGAATTAATGAAATGCTTATGACACAAGCATCCTCGAGGGAACTAAATAAATGAGTTATAAATCAAAGCCTAGGATAGGTCAATGGATCATTAATTATAAAATATTATACGTCTGTATACAAAAAAATAATTTGATTTTATATGAAGGAGATATCCTAACTAGGCCATCAGACGGCCAACGTTTTATATGACCAAACCATCTAAGACAACGCTCTCTCATTTAATCTTCCATTGGAGCTACTCTTAACATTTTCACATATATATTCGTTAAGCATTTTGTCTCTAAGTGTAAAGCCACTCATCTGCATGAGCGTCCTCATCTTCGCAACACTTAAATATATGCTTCTTTTTCATTGACCAACATTCTAAGCCATAAAGTATTGCGAGTCTAACCACCACCTTATAAAATTTTCCCTAAAGTAAGTAGCACTTTCTATCACACAAGAGGCCTAATGAATTCCTTCATTTCAACCACCCACCTGAAATTCTACTAATAACATCCCCATCTAATTCACCATCACTTTGAATAACAGACCCGAGATGTCTAAAACATTCACTCTTTTGAATGACTTGATCACCCATAATCACAACACCACCCCTAGATCTTCTACAACTAAAATTACACTCTATATATTTGATTTTAGATTAACTCAAACAAAAGCCTTTAGACTCTAAGGTTGATCCCCATAATTCAAATTTCTCTTGAACTCCCTCTCTAGTCTTATCGACAAGAAGAATATCATCATCAAAAAGCATACACCAAGATACATCCTCTTGTAAATGTCTAGTAAGAACATCCATAACTAAAGTAAGAAGATATGGGCTTAATGTCGATCCTTAATGTAATCCAATTGAAATAAGAAAATACTTGGCCAATCCTCCTAGTATTTGATCACAAGCAATAGTCTAGTATACATATCATTAATGACTTGAATATAAGCAATATTAACTTTTTTTTCTATAACACTTCAAAATACTTCTCTTGGACAATTATCATATGTTTTCTCTAAATCAATAAATATTATATGTAGATCCACCTAATCTATCTATACTTCTCCATCAAATCGCTCCACAACTGTATAGCATCTATAGTAGACCTACTCGACATGAAATCAAACTAGTTTTGAAAAACTTTTATAACATGTCGTAACATATGCTTAATTACTCTCTCGTAATTTTAATGTATGGCAAATTAACTTTAATTCTTCTATAATTTACATACTCTTGTGCATGCATATTTATTCTTAAAAATATGAAGCAACAAACTCTTTCTCCACTCATCTTGCATCTTCTTAATCTTTAAAATAATATTAAAAGATAAAAAGTCATGAAATTAAATGATCTCCTAAGCATTTCTACACTTCTATTAAAATATCATCGATCCTACTACTTTTCACATTCCATTTTCTTTAAAGTCTCTTCAACTTCAATTTTACTATGATGATAAAATAAAATCTCTATTTTCATTTATGGTACTAAAGTCAATAAAGTCAATTGTATTCTCACACCCTTCATTAGAAAGTTTAACAAAATATCTCATCCACATATGTTGAATATCCTCTTATAAAAAAATATTTTTTAATCTTCATCCTTAATGCACTTCACTTAAACTAAATATTTATTTATAATATCTCTTTCCGTGACAAACTTATATATACATATTTCACCTTCTTTAACATTCAATCTATTATATAAAATATTAAAACTAAATTCTTTGCATCACATATTGCTTTCTTATAATCCCTATGAGCTAGTTTATACCTTTCATAATTCTCTGAGCTTTTATATCAAAATTAACTTTTACGATAATTTTTCTTATTTTTTATCATTGTTTGCACATCTTAACTCCATCACCAACTATTTCTACTAATATAAGTTTTTTTCTTGATTCTCTTTTTTCAATTGTCTCATTTTACATTTTCTCATATAAGATTAGCTTCCTCATGAACATCCTAAATTCTAAGATATTGACCAATATCTAGATAAAATGAGAGAGAAATAGTATATGCTTTTATCATTCTGGCTTGCTGTCCAGCCACCAAGAAAGTTGTTTCGCTAACCTCCAGCCCACTTCAACCTTCTTTCCCATCCTACAACTTCCCTAACCTTCCCCATGATTAACCTACGCTGATTGACAACCCTAGATCGGTGTCATCATAAGTACAAGCTTAGAAACATGTCAAGACAATTAGTAGCCAACAAATTTCATTTTGACAAAAAAAAGTATGTCTAAGACTAGGATTTCTTGTTTGTGTGATTTTCAATAGAAAATTTGGTTTTAATTGGTAGCATTGTTTGCATGTGGAAATTGACTCAAGTTTAGTTTGGCTTCGAGCTTGCATCCATTGAAAGACTTGAGAATAAAGTAATTTTGATGAGCTTATCCATATTATATTGACACAGATAACTTAGGTTGGGGGCTCCATCCCTTGGAAAGTCCAAGGTTTGATTTAATTGATTTGTTGACTTTGGCTCTACCAAAATTAATCAAAATGAGGCTTACATTTATTGAAGGGCCTATAAATGAGACTTACAAGTACAACTTCAAAAGAGAAAAAAAAAAAAAAAAAAAAAAAGACAAACAATGGGTCATACATCCTTACCCTATAAACAAGCTATAGCACGAATGGTGGAACTTAACTCAACTAGTAAGGTGGGCCAAGTGGTAATTTGGATTTTTTGATAATAGTGCATATTTTAACATGCATACTGAGAAGATAACTCATCAAAACAATTGGATTAATTCAGAGATAGCATGATCAAACTGAGGCCCCAAGCCTATCTGCCTAATCAATTAAGACGACATTGAATGTATCTAAGTTATGGGGCATAATAATAATTTGATTCTTAATAGGTAACTATGGTGGTTTGTTATCCTCTAGAGGGTATTATAACTCTCTTGAGTCACCCAAGATTTATTTTGACCCTTGGATCATGTTTAAAATTATTTGGAGGCTATGATACATTAGCACCATGCAAGTTTATTAATACATTTGAGCAAATAGTAGGGATCATGTTTAGAATTATTTGGAGGCTATGATACATTAGCCCATTGGTAAAAACTTAGTACAATTTAGATGACCATATTAATGTCATTCTTTTGGATGATAATATAAGCATGTGAGATAATCTAATATCCTTAACGTTATTGTTTTGAGGACTAGCCTTGACAGGAGATTTGTTGCAGATGATTAAGAGTTCTATATATCCATCTTACACACATGCACATTGGCCCATATGAGTGTTTATGCATTATGTTCATTGCAGTCATCTTATTAAAGAGAGAACTATTGCTAACTATTGACATTAATATAATATGCTTGTTACTTAAAATATCGCTAAGGAATCAAGTATGTAAATAGACAATATCATCCTACGATTTTAATCTATTTTCACATGTTAAGAATGCCATCAAACGTGCTTCAATATATGCAATCGTGGCACATGACACATTTACACTAAGAAATACTACAAGGCTCACCTTAGCAGTATAGGGCATAATTTGTGTCAAAAAAGGTTCAATAAAGAAACAAAGTTTGAGGAGTTTTATACTTATTGTCGATGTAGTTAATGTCATGCATAAGCAAGTGGTCATCTACAGTTCAATGAAAGTTATAAAAGGTTGCGGAAGCAAAGAAAAGGGTTCAAAACAAAAAAAGCGTAATAGGGGCAGGGGGAGCTTAATGATTTCTAAAGAGAGTGTGCAAACTCTCACATGAGAGAGAGAGAGAGAGCGAGGAAGATAACACAGAGATGCAAAACATGAGCAATGACTAAGGGAGTTCACACAAGTGGGAGACACATGACAAATCATAAGTTTGGACTTACTAGCATGTACCATGAGGGAGATAAAGTGCAGCGGGATAGTTCTGAAGTGGAGGAACTTCATGCGAGCATCGAAAGCTTGGACTTTTAATATATCCAAGTAGATGGAAAGCATTGATGTTTTTACATGCATGAGGAACAGTAGGGGAGAGGTATGGATAAGAGCTTAGGGGATTCATGTGAGTATGTAAAGATTAAAAGAGGAGCAAGGAAGTAGAAGGAAAGTGCAGGTATATATCTGGGACACAAACAATAGAGGTTAAGAGCATGAGAGCCAAAAAGAAAAGGCTAGATAGAAAGCAAATGTAGATTAGAAAATAGTAGGCTAGTAGCATAAGCAAGGAAGAGGTGATGCAACTGGGGAGCTCCAATGGACTTTCAGAAGAGATCATGCACTAGGGAGACGAGTGTGTGAAGGAGAATCATGGAGTTATGCATGGCATGCAAGTAGAAGAAAAGTGTGTGATTAAAAGATGAATGAAAGATGACATGGAAAGATTAGAGCATGGACAATCATTTGAAGACTCGGAGCCATGAACTTGTGTTAGGCATTTGTATTTTATTTTGTTTTTTTTTATATCAAACAATATATATGATTGGAAAATTACTAACATTAAAAAATAATAATAACATGACCAAAGAGTTTCTAAATAATGTAAAATTACATAAAAAAATTATCATTGACTTATGAATTTTATAATTGTTATGGAGATGACTTTAGAAGAAAGGTAAAGGAGTTGCCATATATATATATATATATATATATATATATATATATATATATGAAATGGTTCTAATATGTGAGATAATGATAAGTCGGACAAAAATCAAAATCAACTACATGATCTAGATTTTAGTGGATATCTGATTGATAATTATCCATCAATATTGATAGAATATCACATGAGATCAAGATGAGATTGGCTCTTGTACTTTAGATCTATTACAGAAGAAAATGAAAATATAAATGACTGCATAGAGTTAAAAGTGGAAGATTAAATGGATAAATGCCTTGAGAGCTATGCAGAAAACGAATAATAACTAAAATATAGATCTTTTAAAGTTATAATTAGACTGACCATGATAAAGAATTTAAATCTAAAGTATAAAGCAACAAATAAGCTCCAGATATGCAAGTAGAATGTAGGTAAAATTAAATGAGAAGATGGATGCATGTAAGTTTAGAAAGAAATGTAACTTATTAAATATAAAAGAGAATGTTAAAGTAGTAGCTATTAAAAATAAGATAGTGACAAAAGACATAGAAGTGTACACAATCACAATACATAGCAAAAAAAATGCATAAATAAAACAAGCAGGTGGAAGCAATGTGAAAAAATTAGGAGGAAAAGGTTGAAAATAGTACTCATGCAATAAAATGCCCAAAATATATTCACGACATGTACAACTCAACAAGAATTAAATGAGGGGAATGCATAATTCGAAGTGTAAATAGTTGGGAAAAACTAATGACAATGATGAATTTATTCTACTTGTCAACACATAATTTGACCAACTTTACAAACAAAGCAAATGCACTAGCATTTTGAGCTGAAATTGATGTTTCAAGACAAAAAAATGAGAATGAAATTATACGAGCATAAACACAAGCATGCAACTAAAAAAATCTAGAATGATCCCCATTCATCATTCACCTTTAATGTATCTAATATCTATCCCAACTACATGTCATTAGACATGTCAATTCCTTTTTTCCACATATTACCAGTATGGGATTTATACTTTATATTGTAGAAAAACAAATCTTTCATGTTAACATTATGCATTTAAAAATTAAAAAAAACTGATTTGATCAATCTTATATTCCTCGAATTAGAAGACCGCACCTTTGTGCCTCTAATATTAGAATGTGTCCCTTTAAAAATTCACTTAATCTTTATAATCTTTAATTTACTAAAGTCTATTCATATTCCTTTGATTTACCCTTTTCCCTTCTTATTCCCCATCCATAGTTTCTCTCTCGCTATGTTACCTGGAGATCTCAACCCTAATTGTACATGTCAAAACCACCTTAGTATATATCCTGTAAATTATCTTTAAAAAGGCATCCTTCCACACATATAATTAATAAGTTTGCCAATCAATAAAAAATAATTGCTATAAAAAAAAAAATTTAATATATATCGAGCTCTGCAATACGGTTTGCTAAAGGGGAATCTCTATCATCACTTGGTTGCTTCTATCAAATTTAAATAAATATTTTATGAAATTTTTTTTAAAAAAAAGTTTAATTATTGTTTATCATTTCTTAACATATGTGATAACAAATGCTAACTTTAACAACCTTCTTTAATGAAAATACTTTAAAACTTTACAGCATACTAAATTCACATCTAGAGTGTATTCATTCTAAAAAGTTAAATTTATATATATATATATATATATATATATATATATATGTAAGAGGTAAGGAAAAAATGTCAAAATGATCCTTAGATTATTTGTATGGCATCATTTTAAACCCAAAATATAAATGTGTTGAATTTAATATTTTGAGTCCTCGAATCTAATTCAAAATAATCCGTTAGATTCTTTTGGATCAAATTTGAGAAAACTAAAAATTATTTTGGATTAGATTTAAGAAGTCAAATGACTAAATTAGCACATTAAATAATTTGAGACTAAAATGATCTCCCATAAAATGGTACTTCTTTACTCATTCATTTTTTATAGGATTCTGAGTACTTTAATTTTATGCATTTTTTGTACTATTTGCAGCTAGTTTGTACAAGCAATGATCTTCAGTCCTACTATAATAGTAATATTGTGCATACCGTACAAATGACAATAACATGAATTGGAAATACAACAATATGAAGCATATGTGCATAGGTAGAAAACAACTTTGCCACCCACTACAACTAGCTCACTACCTCCCCAAGAACAAAATAAATATGCCTTATTTGCTAGAGGTTAGATCAGCAAATAGCTGATAGATCCTTTGACAACTTTGATTCAAAAGTTAGCAAAGCAACTCAGCCCAAATTTCTAGATTACCCTAAAAGCAAGAGACATTTAACAATCGCAGACTAATCTATCAATATAGGACTACCAAGAAGAGGTTAAAAGTTAAATATTATATTGGAGTCCTAAAAAACTTATAAGTTATGATTAGCATACCTTCATCATTCTGCAAAACATTACAAATCAGGTTTGAAAAACAACTACCATGAAGGATAGCTATCTCCTTAGATACATTTCCCCAGCAATTTTAACAAATTAACTATATCAGAAAACATCCTCAATATTTGGGATAAAGCTAATAATGATCATGATGCCAATTACTTTTAGAAAGGGATAAACATATGTTTCTAAAGAACAATTTGAGAACAAAAAACCAACAGTGTGCCTACTTTCACATGCAGGTTCTGAAGTAATATGGTTGGAGCCCATCCCTGTTGCAGAAGAAGAAGGTTGACATGTGGGTTCTTGTTGCCGTACAGACAAAGCACATGATACCTCTTTTGCTTGAATTCCTGATTCTCCATCTGAATTTTGTGCAGTTAAAAGATGCATTCACATAGCAACCTCATCAATGAAAAAATATAATAATTAAAAAAGACCTCACCTGGAGCATATACTGGATGATTGTTATAAGAATCATTAATGGCATTCTGTGCAACCAGAAAATGTTCAATTGCCTGGCGAAGAGACAAGTTTGGCAATAGGTCCTTGACGGTGCATTTTGTGGAAGAACATTGGGGGCAACTTGATTTGTTAACAAGTGCTGAAGCAATACCTTTGAAAACATCATAACATAAGAAACCATGCAAAAAAAACAACAAATTACATGCATTGAAAAGGGGAAACGAGTTGAATCATATTCTAAGGGATAAATATCGCTTGAATGTGTAGCCTATTGAATTCCCATTTCACAGCCACATAATATCGCATGTCACAGTAGTGAAGGATAAATGACGAAATCAACAAACGTTGATAGAATAGGTTTTAGAAGTCCTGTAATATCAATAATACTTCCAAAAATTTTACTCGCTGCCCAAATGTAAGCCTAGTTTAATAAGAAAACGGGTAAGATTGAGCTTTTTAAAAGGACATCGCTACACAGAGTTAGGGTGATTAAAGGACCCTGTAGTGGAATGGCCTAGTAGGAGTGGATTTCAACATAATATTCAATTTGTTATCCACCAATCAAGGAAATAAATCATAATTTTGGTCGCACATATTTTGATGTTGAATAGATCACACAAAGCATAGAAAATGAGTTGGCTTTCACAACCACTCAACTCTAATTAATAATTCTCTAGTCTTGGTTCAATAAATATCCAAGAAAACCACCAAACCCATCTTAGGACCTAGCCTAATTAGACAAGGAAGGTGGGAGATAGGGGGAGAGTGAGATGAGAATTTCAAAGCAGCCAATATTTTATTCGACCAATATTAATACCATAAGGAGCATACACTTACAAGCAAAGAAAGCAACAAAACAGTCAGCAGAAAATATATCCTAATAAAAATAATAAGGTAAGAGGTAGAGCTAATGAAATAAAATTCAAATATTCCCACAATACAAATGTTAAATAATAAAGCTATGGAATGTTTAATTAATCTTCTTATAGTTAATTGGAAATCCATCATAGTTGAAACTGTGTGCGTGTGTGTTTATAAATATCTCACAGAATAATAAACTTGGGGCAGTCAAAGTGATAAAGCTGCTGGCCATCCTTTTGGTGCTCTTCCTTGGCTGTGATAGGCAGAATAGCAGTTAAGTGGGTCATGAAGGCCAAGCAGCTTCACAACTGAACTAGGTGGGATCATACAGCAATTCTTGGACAGAAATCAAATTCCAGCTGCAGAAATCCTTCAAAAGTGTCCTCTTAAAGTAGTTATTTTTGTCTAGTTTTCTCAGTGATATTTGTTTGGCCTGAACCAAGTAGTTTCTTAGTTTCAGGCGACATTTGGTCTGTAAAGTTTACTGGTAAATTTTATCGCACTATCTCCAGCTGTCACAAACATTCATGACACCTATGGCTATTAAAAGAGCAAATAAATAAATAAGAAAATTCCAGCAAATGCAAGATTCAACAGTAAAAGAAAAAAGCTCATGTCTCAATGGTGAAAACTAGAAGAGTAGCATTTAAAAACAAGAAGAGAAAATCACGATGAAAATCACCTTAAGATTTAAAAGTGCAGTTTAAAGTTCAAATTAATTGGAAAAGTAAACTGCACAATCTTATAGTAAAAGAACCAAATGATAAACTTTACCATGTATAAATAACTTACATTTGTTACAAAAACTATGTTGGCAGCAAGGTATCATTACAGCCTCTTTAAATATAGAATTGCAAAGTGTACACCTAAGCTCCGCTGGCAAATCTGCATTAAATGTCACCTGAAACTGCATATCCCTGCCTCCATACCAAAAAAGTAAAATGGAGGCCCAATGGTCATCACAAATGATGGATAAGAAGAAACAAAAAATTTTCTTACTCAGAAAGTTTCTTATCCGGGTCAGCATTGTTCTTCAAGTTCATTTCCTTTCGGTTCTCTCCTTCATCAGACTCCCTCATTAAATTTTCACCAACATCTATTTCCCATGCAAGAATCAGCATCAAATCATAAAAAGTTTTTGAGTTCGACACAAATTCCAAAATTGCATAACCAATACCCACTGTTGGACAAGGCCTCATTAGCATGACTGCTTTCAATCTTTTGAGCCCAAAGGTTGGGTACTTCGAAGAATCTAAAACACAAAAACCAATTAATTTTTTGCATTCTTTTGGAAATACCAATCTCAGAAGAATAGATTAAAATTGCAAAGTTTCAAGAATATTGTTTGAAGACATGCAGAGAAAGAAAGGAAAAGCCAAATGCTGATTTCAAATGGTTATGTAAGAGGCATATCCATCAAATCATAATCAAAACAAGCATACATATTTAACAAATAGCACAGCCATGTGGAAGACATTAATAGCAACATCAGGACTAAGCTTCGCTTCATGTAGTAGTGGTGTCTTTGCCCACCACAAGAAGTTGAATTATTTCAGCCGGCACAAAGCCTTACCGTCATCACACCCACCACAACACTAAATTTTTTTCCATCATCAATCCATCATATTGCACGAAGGAAGTAATTTGAGAGCGCATGTCCTAACGAAAATCTCATGTGCGGCACAAAACAATAGAATTTGTACTAAACAATAAGTAACAGGAACTCAATCAAAAATTCCTGCATAAACAACAATAATGTCTATGCATAACTATGTGTAATTTAAGATAGAACAGCACAGAACTAGGAGTGAATATTTAACTCAACAAATAATTTATCTATATATATTGCAAGTCAGCCAACAAGGCAATAATTAGCACCACATGACTCATGCGGTCTAGTGAATGGACAAGAGACAGATTTACATCAAAGAACTAAGATAACAATGACCATGTATTTGAGCAGTCACATTCACATAGATTCTATCATGAGTAGCTCAAAGAATTCATATGAATGCACGGAAATATCAGTCTGTCTGACGCTATATCAATGGTTGCAATCACGTGCATTGAAATTCAACCCAAAGCTAAAATGCAGGAAGTGCTTGGACAATGCCAATAGGTTAAATACTTACTCTCCTATATAAATATATTAGGCCACAAAGAACAACTATTGAATGCTATAAAACAATATAATTTGTACTAAACAATAAGTAACAGGAACTCAATCAAAAATTCCTACAAAAACAATAATGTCTATGCATGACTATGTGTAATTTAAGATAGAACAGCACAGAACTAGGAGTGAATATTTAACTCAACAAATAATTTATCTATATATATTGCAAGTCAGCCAACAAGGCAATATTTAGCACCACATGACTCATGCGGTCTAGTCAATGGACAAGAGACAGATTTACATCAAAGAACTATGATAACAATGACCCTGTATTTGAGCAGTCACATTCACATAGATTCTATCATGAGTAGCTCAAAGAATTTACATGAATGCACTGAAATATCAGTCTGTCTGACGCTATATCAATGGTTGCAATCACGTGCATTGAAATTCAACCCAAAGCTAAAATGCAGGAAGTGCTTGGACCATGCCAATAGGTTAGATACTGAATCTCCTATATAAATATATTAGGACACAAAGAACAACTATTGAATGCTATAAAAGACATTGTACTATCATATATATATATATATATACATATATGTATGTATATATATATATATAACAATAAAGGATAATCATTGCAAATTGTACCTGATGGAAACATCCTCCTTTCTATTAGCAGTGGAATTAAAGTGGTCCATATCATCAGCATAACCATGAATTGACGCATCTAAATTGGGATATAAATCAACACCAAAGTCATCAAAATTGTCTGTCCCAAAATTCTGCAAATATCAGCAAATAGTCAACAGAAACTGTGATGGATGCCAGGAAAACATACAGGAAAACAAAGTGCAAGTTCAATAACCTAATTATTAATTGATTTACTAACTATATAACCTCACCTGCCACACAAATTAATTCTCCACAAACTATTATTATTTATGCACTTTTGCTAGTGAATAATGATTATGCTACTTGATAGAAAAAGTAGAAATTTGACTAAGGCCACCTCTCATTGGTTAGTAAACACTGTTACTCAAACGTCAAGGTTTATACTCATCAGAAAAATAGGATGCAAGGGTTAACACAAGCAAATTGGCATTCTAGATTTGGATTTTACATTAGTTATTTCTACTTCATTGTATTATAAATTTTTAAAGTTTATTCAATTAAACCATGAGTATGGTGATTATCCCTCTAGAAAATAGTTGTGTTCTCTAATATATGTAGCAGTTTAATTGAGGGGACTTATTGTTGTTCTATTGCTTTTTTTGTTTGTGGGATGGTTATCTAATATTGCTACATTGGTTCTTATTTCCTCCACTGATGATGCTCCAACTATTGGTTACTATTCCCCCAACCTTTGATTGTGAGTAATGCATTAAATTTTGAGAAGTTCTTCTCCAACAGCATGATAAAATCATTGACATTGTGATGAGCTTTATTGGATTTTTCATTATACTTGGATCCTTCTCCTTTGACATTTCGGATGATCACTTCTCACTTTAATGAATATAAATGCACTTAATACTCTGCACTTAATACTTGGATGAACCATGGTGGCATAATACTATTGCTTTTATAGATATTAGAGATAATAAATACCATGTTAAGAGTAGCTAATACAAATAAGCATTATCTCCACCTTGTATATGATACGTGAAATTCTATGATAGAAAAAGTGAAAGAAATCATGTATTAGCATCAAAAAAAAAGGATAAAGGGAACTCTCCTTTTTTATAAGATTATATATGATATTTTTGTGGAAAGATAAAATAAAAGCAATACACTTCATTACTTAGGTCACTAAATACAAGATAAAATTCAAGATTCCCCTTACTGTTAATCTCATTTTCTAATTAGTTATGTAAATTATTAGATGCATTTTTTTCTTAGGTACTTTAGCTATTTTTAGCTAAATCAAGCTCCATACTGTGTTATTCTACATAAAGACAAGCAGATATCAAATGAGAAAAATTAATGCATCAAGAAGAATTTTTCAAATATTAAAAAGAATAACCGTTTAATTTAAAATTTGTCAATTACTTCAGATTTAGTAGCATTTTTGCTAATCCTGACTCCGTAGCTTCTAGAAGCATTATAGATAAAAAGATTTGGTGAATGATTCATGGAGTTTGTTCCTTACGACTATAAAGTTTAGTTTTTAAGTACTTAGTTTAATCGTGTTCATCTTATTGCTATGAAAAAAATTTAAATACATATTCTTTATAAATTAGCTTGATAGAAATAAGACCACTCCTCAGCATAAAAAAGACTTAGTATATGTGTATACTAATCATCATCTTCAATCCCAAAATATAATCAAGTAGAGACTAAATTATGAGATATTGGTTGAGATATTAATGCGAGCATTATGATCAGTTATCTCTACGAACTAATCAATAAAAATAAGCCACAATGAAATCACTAGAGTCAGCCAAACCTTTTCTTCATCATCGTTCATTAACGTTAACTGATTCATCGTTCATTTACGTTAACTGATTAAGTATTTTCTTATTATGTTTATATATTTTCTTATTTACCCATTTTCATAAATTCGTATGGGGTTGATAGTGGAGATATGATACTTATAGCAAGAGTTGTAACTAATTGGTAACTATTTCTGTGATTTGCTAATACTTCTTTACTAAGAATCAAGTTAGATTGGTTGATATCATCTTTTCTTCTTGTGTGATTACGCCAAATTGATAATGATGATCGTAGCTAGAGATCACTCCAAGAAGCTCAATCAACCCTCAAAAGGAAGCTCAATGGACTGATGAAAACTTTTTAGTAGTTCAATGTAGAAGTACGAAGGGAATTAAAAGCAATTTGTGGCAATGCTGGTCTACCACTAGCAACCATACCGAAAAATCTGACCACCATACCAACAATCAGTAAAAACAATAATCTCGTCTGAGATTTGAAGTGCTCAAAGAATTAATCATGGTCCGATTAGAAATTTAGAGTAGATGAAGGAATCCACCCAGAAAACATGAAAACTCCATCCAAATTTGATTCAGATTTTGATACGGAACCCTGCATAACCGATTTTCGTTGACGGCAGCAACTAGACAGATCATCAGAAGATTTTAAGGTAAAACACAATATCCCAGTTTTTGATGGTCACCTGTATATAGAAGATTATCTTGATTGGGAATAAGCTTTTGAGTCATTCTTGGAATATATGAAAATCCCACCAAGTTGCCAAGTTAAGTATGTTGTCTGCAAACTTAAAGGTGGTGAAGGAGCTTGGTGGATTCAACTGAATCAAACTCGACAACAGAAAGAAAAAGGTAATGTGAGAAGTTAAACCGAAATAAAATAGCTTCTTCGAGCACATTTCTTACCTTCGGACTACAAGCAAATTTTGTACCATCAATATCAGCGTTGTTCTCAAGGATTGAGGTATGTTAGTGCGTATACGGAGTTTTATCGATTAAATGCATGAAACATCTCAACAACTGATAGCAAGGTTCAATAGTGGCCTTAAGGATTCTATCCAACATAAATTAGAGCTTAACCCCATCTGGTCTCTTTCTCAAGCTATTAATTTCGCATACAAGGCAAAATTGTAACTAAGTAGACAACCTCATTTCCCCTCTTATTGAAAGACCACCATAGAAACTCCAATAATTCCCAAAGTTACAATGTAGTGAGGCAAACCCATAACACAATAGCCCACACTCACAGCTCGTGCAACACCTGAATGAAAAACACAACCTAAGCTAGGACCATCTCATAAGAACATATATCATAAACTTGCCCCTTCATAATGTTTCAATCATTTCCAACCAGGACATAGATCTAATGAATGCCCAAATTGCAAGTCCGAGTTATAGATAGAGAAATCGAAGACAACCACGAAAAGAAATCACAACCTGAAAATGTCGAGGTCAAGGATGTCCCACCCACAAAGCTTAAAATATTCGGAATGGGTGCCGGATAATAAAGAAAAACTTTACTTAACATCTCCAATAGAAAAAAAATCTACATAATATTTTTCTAAATCATATAAGAGTCACTACAAATCCAAATCACATTTAACAAATTTGCACACACATATAAAATATAATCTAAAATATTGACTTGACATTTAGCTTAATAAATGCAAATAAATGTTATCATAAGAGAGGTAGTTATGTTTCAATATTCTATACACTTAGATAATTATGAGTATTGATCAAGTTAATATTTATAATCATAAAACTTAAGTTAATAAAATAAATGTTAAAGAGAAGGAGATTCAAGAGGAAGCTTCATACTAAAGTGATAATTATGTTCTTACATTTATGATAAAAGCTCACTTATTTTGTATGTGATGGAATGCATTTGTATATGGTTATAAATTGTCTTTGTACTTCAAATTATGATTTATTTTCTCATTTTCTCCATATTGAATGAACAGTTTGAATGTTAGATCATATAGTTACTTATGTCATTGCACAGAATTAACTTATTTACTGTTTTGAACTAATATGGATAATTTTATAAAATCTATGTTATAAATGTGTAAGCCTGAAAGTAGAGTTCACATATGTGGTTGAAACGAATGCGTACGAAAAATATAAATGGAAATGATTACTTGTCCTTTGGATGAGTATTGAAAAAGGTTTATTTATGAAAAAAGTTTTTAGACGGTGACTCCTGAAATAAATGATAGATTAGAAATAAAATTTCTAATGAATGTTTATTTGCATTTGCCTCTTATATATTGGATGTGAACACCTTCTTAATGTTCATTATGTTTATGGTAAAAATTTATCATATTATTTTTTTTCTTTCTTATAATATAAAAACATAATTTATCCCAAAATTTTATTCAATTGTAAGTTATTTATAATTTTTCAGATGACTTTCCTAACTAGATGAAGAATAGAAGGAAAGATTATGTTCACCGTCATAAAGGGACTTCAAAAAATAAGTATTATGTTAGTTTATATTTTAGATTGTGTTTCATATGACTTCTGTTAGTAGATATTTTATATGTGTATATAAATTTGTTGAATGTAGTTTGGATTTATAGTGGCTCTTATATGACTTGGAAAAATATTATGTAAATTTTATTTCTATTGGAAATGTTAAGTAAATTTTTTTTTTTTATTATCCGTCCGACCGTCCATTCCCGCCTTGTTATTCGAAGCTTCCGAGCCGAGTCATGACAGAGGACATCCACGAAGACGAGGGAGAACTTTTGTCATGTATTCTAGAAAAGTGTTGCTAGCTCCAAAAAAGCTTATATCATCTTAGCGCCATTTTATATTCTGAACCACATGCACAATTGCAAAGAAGGTTTGTGACTTAATAATTGACACTTGTTGTACATAAAACATCATCTCTTAATGTGATTGTCTATTTAAAGGCAATTGTAGTTTTTATAAAGCTAGTTGTAGAGCTATTGTAAGTAAAATAATTTTTTGAAAAGCTGTTGTGGGTGTTAGAAATATTTTTTTTTAATTCAAATAATAATTTTCTAACAACCACAACACTCTAATAACTCTGATTCTCAAAAGCAGCTTTTTACCACAAATTTTTTTTAAAAGCAACTAAAAAACTGATAATCAAACACAACTATGTCTGCTTTCTGAAAAGCAAAGCAGCTAGAAATCTCTCCTAAATGCACCCAAACCTCTAAACAATTCATCCATATAAAATTAGCTGGGTTAAGAAGAAAATAGATGTTGTCATTTTAGAATCTTGTAAGTTAACCTTCTCAAATGGGAAAAAATTGTTTGTGATGCGCTAGTCATTGATGTTTGCCACTTAATTCTTAGTAGACCATGGCAATATGACATGGCTGCTTGGTATGATTGTAGAATTAATGCTTGTAGCTTTGAGTAGAAAGGAAAGAAAATTTGATTGCTACCCACAACAGCATCCAACATAAAGCCTAGAAAAACAATGTCCTTAAGTGTCCTTGGACCACAACTAGTTGCTAAATTTAGGATCTCGTCTTGATGCACTATTAGTCACAGAGAAACCGCACTATCAGTAAATAACTCTCTCGAAGTTAGCAAAATTTGCAGATATAGCAGCTTAAGAGCTTCCCAAAACCTTGCCCCCACTATGTTCAATACAACATCAAATTGATTTGATACCTAGTGCTACACTATCGAACTTACCTCACTACAGAATGAACCCGCAAGAGCATAAAATCCTATGCAAATTGTGGAGAGCCTGCTATAAAAACATCTAATTCAACCAAGCCTAAGTCCGTGTGATGTGCCCGCTATAATGATATTGAAGAAAGACGGAGCTTGGAGGTTGTGTGTCGACGGTCGAACAATCAATAAAATCACAATGAAGACATCCTAGATCGTCCAAATGGAACCTATATATTTTCCAGAGTCCAAACTAACCTTCATAACAAGTGTCATCAAATCCGAATCTGTGGGGGTGACAAGTGGTAAACAACATTCAAAACTAATGAAGGACTATATGAATGGTCAATCACGTCATTTGAACTGTGCACCACCCCGGCCACATTAATGCAATTAATGAACAAGGTACTCCCATCAATTTCTTAATAGTTTTTGTGTGATTTACCTCGACAACATCTTAATCTTCGGCCACAATATACTAAAACATTTGCAACATCTACGTTCTGTGTTATCAACTCTAAGGGCAAAATAAACTATATCTTAATTTGTCAAACCAAGCATTTGTTTCTTGGGATATATTATAAGTGCAGCAAGTATACACACCGATCCTCGCAGAGTCGAAGCCATTAAATCTTTGCCAATTCCCTAATCCATAACTGACGTGGGAGCTTTGTGGGATTAGCAAGCTTTTATAGATGCTTTATCAAAAATTTCAACTTGATAATGGGACAAATAACCGATTGGTTAAAGCATATACAGTTTATTTGGGGCTGTGAACAACAGAATAGCATCTATAATAATAAAAGTAAACTCTGTTTGGCACACGTGCTTACAATTCCAAACTTCGAACCCACTTCAGGTGGAGACTGATGCCTCTGCAGTTGGGGTATGAGCCGTATTAACTCAAAACAATAGGCCAATCGAATATTTTAGTAAAAAATTAAATTCAACACATCATAAATGGTCTACATACGAACAATAATTTTATTTTGTAATCCGAGCTTTGAAATATTGAGAACACTACCTCCTCCATCAATAATTCATTCTATACAGTTATAGTGATCACCAATCACTACAATTTTTAAATTCACATCGTAATATCAACAAGATGCATACAAGGTGGATATTCTTTCTTCAAAAATTGCCTTTTGTTTTTAAATAAAGCTAGAAAGAGAAATAAAGTGGCAGATGCTCTCAACAGACAAACTGGCTAATTAATAACCTTGCAAACAACTATCACATGTAGGGGTGTAAATGAGAAAAGCTTGGCTCTTTTTCGAGCACACGAGCCGAGCTTATTGAAGCTCAAGCACGAGCTTGAGCCTAATTTAAAGCTCATTGAATAAACGAGCTTGAATTCGAGTTTCAACTGGCTCGACTCAAAAACTCGTCAAGACGGCTCAAGTAATCAACGATTTTATTAAGCTACATGTCTAGTTCTCCAGATTCGTCATCCATGAGCCACTCCCATCTAGTTCAAGTGAGTTCAGTGACTTAGGGCACGTGAGATTAGGGCATTTGGTTTTGACTTTCAAACACTGATGTCTTCCGCCATTCTTGCTCGAACCCTCTCCTTTTTCCTTCTCTCTCGTGACTCGACCCCTCCTTCCTTCTCACGAGGTCTAAGGCTTTTGGTTTTGATTCTTTTGAACGTTGCTCATTCGACCCTCTCCATCCTTCTCGCTCGTGACTCGACCCTTCTCCTTCTTTCTCCTCACGAGATCAAGAAGATTGGTTCCAGACTTCAAGACAATTCTTTCCTTTTGTGAAATTGAGAGGATCGGCATTCAACTGTAGAGAGGTTCGTTATATTTAAAAAAAAATTGTCTTTTTCTTTGAAGTTGTGATTTGTATTTGGAAGGAGATTTCTTCTATAGTCCCTCTGAAACATTGAGCATGTGTGAGAGAGAGAACAAGATTAGCATCTCTCTTATATATTACTTTGAATATACATGATTTGTCATAATCGACTGCTAAAATGTCTTCAATATTACTATTAAAAATGTATGTTGGTTCTTTCTTGATTGCCTGAGCCATTTTTCTTTTAAATTGTTCTGTGAAATGTGCAGATCATCAATCTAGATTTCTTCGAACCTTGAAGGTAATGTAATATTACATCCATGACTACTTGTTTGTTCCGTATCTTCAAACTTTTTGAGCCATGCTTGAGCTTTGTAATCGAGCCAAGCTTGAGCTCTCTAATCGAGCTTGAGTTTCTGATCTGAGCTCGAGCTAGAAATAACACGCACGAGTCAAGTTCAATCTCAAGTAATAAACTCAAACTAAGCTCGAGCTTGAGTTTGAGTCTATAATATAATATGTGAGTTGAGCTCGAGTTTTGTCCGGCTCGAGCTCGACTCAACTCATTTGCACCACTAATCACAGGTATGGAGTCGCTACGGCATCTATATTCAACTACTAAAGATTTTGCCGAAGCTTGGTCCAAATGCATCAACCACTATCCAGAAAAGGATTTTTCCGTTCAACAAAGCTTCCATTTCAAGGGCAAGCAGTTATTAGTGTCACCTAATAAAAGATCTACACCTGGAGGCTCGCAGAACATCGGGCGTAGACAAAAGCTCGTTGTTTACGCACGTGTCGACCTGCCGTTAAGTATCAATAACAACTATTTTAGGCTCGATATAACAACACGAACAATCTTTTTGGTTTATGTTTCCGATAAGGCTCGAAACAAATAAATATTTATAAATAATTATATAAAAATTATATAATATGTATTTTTATATTATTTATTATATTAATTAATTTTATTTGCATGAATAAGTAATTTAATTAATAATATTTAAATTAAATAAATTTAGACACATTATAATAATTAAAATTAATTTAAAATTTTCAATTGTTTAAATGAAGTTGATTTTCAGTTGAGGAGATTTTTTTAAATCTTTAATTCTAAACCACCTACTTAACTTACGAGACTGACTCGCGCTCTGACTCTTCCACTCTTCTTCGACTCTTTCTCTTGATGTCTCTTTGAGTCTTATTTGCCACTGCCCTATTTATCTGCATCATATTCTCCTTCCTTCTGGGCCTCCTCTACGGCTCTACTACTACGAGCACTTGATATTCTTGCAAGTTGCGACGCTCTAATCCACGGGTAAAGCGATTAGCAAGCCAAAACGTAGATTCGAGCACTAATTTCTAAGGTTCGGTATCTTTTATTACTTTGTAGTTTCTCCATCTTTTGCCTAACTTCTTGAGTTCTTTGAAGTGCTGACTCAAAATGCTAATATCTTTAAAATTTCTTGGATATCGATTTATAGTGTTACGTTTCGGTTGGAATGCAATGAAATCTTTGAAGTGTATTTTCTCAATTTGATTTTGTAATATCGTGCATATTTTGGAGTTTAGGCCCTTTAGGGTTTCTCTATCTATGTAGGTATAGTATTAAGTATTCGATTTGGTTTGGTTTAGTATTTATAAATGAAAACAAATAAAATGAAAATTGCGGTCAATATAATTGAAACTATTAAACAAGATATATAAGCGGTCATTTATCATTTGGTTAAATCTCATATTAAAAAAGATTTAACATCATACTTTAAAATAAACTCTTAAGTCTTAATGTAATTAATAATGGTAGCGTGATTCTTATATAAATAGTGTCAAATGGTCTCATGAATGAAGAATCTGGAAGAGCGATGTAATCATATCTCAAAATATGCAAATAGAAGTAGTCATTTCTCATAATAACGTATTTTTTAATTCTTATATCGTTTTTCTTTATAAAATGAACGATTTGAAATATTTTATCAATCGATGATGTATTAGCTTCGATGATGGCTTAAATTCTTCAAACACAGAAATGATAAACAAACTTATTTGATAAGGTAAAGAAAAAACACAAAAGCAATAAATAAAATGGGTTGTTTTTATAAATCTTCTCATTTAATTATTTTTTTCTTTGATGGGATTAAGAAGAAAAGCGGTGTTTCATGTTTAAGTTGACTTTGTATGTATGTCAAATTTACTAGTGCTCTATTACATATGGAATGTGACAATAAATTATGTTAATGTTATTCTTACTTATAGCATATGGATTGTACCTTTAGTTTTGACACATATTTTTTTTCAATATAATTCTACCATGTCAAATTTTGATCTATCATCTGCATCGGTAATGAGTAATTACTATAGATGATGAAAATAGTAATGAAAATCTAATCTTTCTTCACAACTAGTTGTTCAAAAGCAATTATATTTTTTATAGTAATGTTGGAGGAATCCTCTAGAATAGAAAAAGAAGTCTGATTTGGGAGTACTTTTCTGAAGCTTTCTACTTTAAAGGCGTCAATGCTTCTATTTACAATGCATATGTTGTGGTACAAAATTTCATAAATCCAAGGGCTTCACAACTTCTCGACATGTTAGGGAGTGTGATAAGATCAAAGCTAAAATAAACAAGTTGTGGAGTTGGATAAAAGGCAATTGTTAAATTTTATGTCTTGATCTTAGAAATTGAGCTTCTATTTTATAGATCAGAATTATGATCATCTTGAGGTTAGAGAAATAATTACAAAATGATAATTGTGCATGTATCCTTTTATGATGGTTGAGCATACTTGGTTCAATATTTTGTTGAAGGTCTTAAATCATAATTATGAAAGAGTTTCTAGAAATACTATAAAAATGATTGCATGAAAGTTTATGAAGTAGAAAAGAAAAAAGAAGGCATATCTTAAAAAGCATACATATTGTCTCATTAACATCGATTGTTGGACTTCTAATCAAAATGGGGTACATGTGCTTATAATTCATTATATTGATGAGTCTTGAAAATTACACAAGCGTATTATCGGTTTCTTTGAGCTTGAAAACCTCTAGTACTTTTATTTGTGATGCAATATGTGAATGCTTGTTGGAGTGGAATTTGCGGGATAAAGTTTTTACATTGGATAATCTGAGTAATAATGATATTTATATTTAATGCTCTCAAATCTAATTTTTGATCAAGAGGTAAGTTACATTTTATGGGTTGTCTCATATCTTGAACATAATGGTTCAAGATTTAAAGGAGATTGATATTATTTATCAAATCGAGAATTGATAAAATATCTTAAAATCTCTGCTATATTACATAAGTTTGTTGAGGTGGCGAAGCAATTAGGGATTTCCACTACGAAGGGTTTATCTATTGATGTTCCTACACCATGGAATTCTACACACATTATGCTTGAATCTGCATTTATTTTTCATAGTATTTTCTACCATTATGCAGCCCGAGATAACAATTACAAGTGGTTGTCATATGATTTTGATTGGGAAAGGTATGAGGTTATTAGAAAGTTTCTTACTGTTTTTCATAATGTCAAGAAAATGATTTCTAGTTCGACATATCCTACAACAAATATTTTTCTACTTATTGTTATGCATGTTAAAAAGTTGTTGATGGAGGAAAGCAATTCATCAACTGAGTATATTAAAGAAATGGCAAATGCCATGAAAATTAAATTTGACAATCTTGGGAGAGAATCTGATTTGCTAATATCATGCTTGGGTGTTAGATCCCAGCTTAAAGATGAAGTTTATAAATTTTATATTTCCAAAGATATACTCACCAGAGATAGATTTCAAAATTAAAAAGTTGAAACGTTATTATTTGGAGATTTATAATCAATATGTTTCTAACAATGCTAGTTAGTTCAAGCAATAGCGCTTGAGTCTTCACAACTCGAGAGTCATCATTTTCATCTCCTTTTGATTGCATGTTAGGTTTTCTTGATTTTGTTGCATGGTTCCGTTCGACCTTCAAAATAGATTTGCAAATATATTTGGAAGAATATATTCGATCTGTCTGAGAATTTGATATTCTTGATTGGTGGAGGATGAATACTCTTAAGTATCCAAACTTTGTCCAAAGTTTGGAATGTCTTAATTCCATAACAAGCTGTTGCATCTGAATCTGTTTTTTTAGTCTTTGGTGGTAGAATTTTGGATGATTCTGAGCTCTTTATCTACAAAACTATTAATGCACTTGTTTTGTTTTATAGTTGGATTAGAGGTGCTCATTAAGAATCCTTTGGTAAGAATCAATTTCATCTTTATTAATTTTTTTCTAATTATTAATTTATTGTCTCGACTTTTTTTACTTTTTCATATGTCGAGTCTAATAAATGACATGTGAAACTTCATAAATGAAGAGAATGGAGAACGCATTATAAGTTATGGTTTATATTATCTATGTTATTTTATTACCTAATGAATCTTCGATCGACTTTTTTTTTTTATTTATTTTATTTTGGTCTTTACTTGATGAATCTACACATTGTTTTATCTAAATTGAGATTTATGGTTTTAGATTAAAATATGATGTTAACCATTTTTAATATAAGATCTGTTGATAAAATAGTTGCTTATATTCTTTTGATGACCTTTCTTAATTCTGGTCTTTTCTTTGATTTACACTTGATTTTGGGATTTTAAGAATTTAAGCGGATAAGTTATGATGGCCATTGATTGTTGATAGAATATGTGTGAGTCCATTCATTATAATTGTTTAATACTTTTTTTGGCTAATAATTACTTGCATTTGAGATATATTACTACTTGTTACGAGTGTTCTCTCAGAATCTTCACGAGATATGGCCTCGTTGATTTCTTGATAGAATATCTCAGGAGCTCATTCATTATAATTGTTTAATACTTTTTTTGGTAATAATTACTGCTATTTGAGATATATTACTACTTGTTAGTGTTCTCTCAGAATCTTCATAGGACCATTTGTACTATTTATATGTATCATATGAATCCATTAAGGTATATCTTTCATTTTGAATATTGAATTATGATCCTTCATATTATTTATTGTTTTATTGTTGTTTTATTTGTTGTTTTTCTTTTAGTTATTTCATTCTTCATTCGAGGATCATTGACTACTTATATAGAATCTGTATTAGTAAGTTAATTGGAGTTAATGCTTCATTAAAGTAAAAAATCTTGTTATTATGAAATGACTACTTCTCTACTTGCATATTTTGAGATGTATTCTTGTTGTTCTCTCAAATTCTTCATGGGGATCATTTCATTATTTATATATCGGGTTCATTATAGTATATTAAAACTTAGGGTTGTGTTTAAAGGGTTGTGATGTTAAATCTTTTAATATGAGATCTGGCTTGAAATCGAATGGTACATATATCTTTGTTTAGTTGGATGTTTCAATTATTTTTTTACTTTCATTTTGATTATCGATTTTAAAATGAGATCTGGCTTAAACGATAAATATTCTTAGTTAAATGCACTTGGTATTAACTTCAATATCTACATTTGATATTATCGACATCTTGAATTCATGGGGTTTTAATAATTTGTGGCCTAGTGAAAATTATATGATGGCCTCATTGATTTGATATTTTGTGATGTTAAACCTTTTTTATGGCGAGATGCAAATTAGTCTTTGAAAAATCGACTTAAACATGAGACATGAGGCATTTCTTCTTAATTTCATCAAAGCAAAACAGAATTAAATGAGAAGCCATTTACAAATCAACCTATTTTATTTACTGTTTTATTGTGTTTTGATCTTTACCTTATCAAATAAATTGGTTTATCATTTCTGGGTGTTTAAAGAATTTAAGCAGTCATCAAACTATGAAGGCATCATTGATTAGCTGATAAAATATTTCAAACTAAGCATATTTTATAATTAAAGCGGTCATCGATAGTAAGTTGTGAGCTGTTTCTTGCATAAAACTTTTTTGGTTATCTTTGTTATTATTTTGAGATCAATCTACTTATTTTTTCTTGTTTTCTTGTATGAGGCACGAGGAAAACCCATAGATATATATTATATACATGTCTATCAAATTTCGTCACTTTATAAATTGGAGTTAATGTTCATTAGAAAGAAATCAAATTTTCCATGATCAGAAAAAATCTTGGCGGTTATTATGAGAAATGGTTACTTCTCTTCTCTCCAGATTCTTCAGATTATTGGATTTGGCTACATGCAAATTATTGTTTTCATTTAATTTGTTGTTTTCATTTATTTTGGTCTAGTTTATCGATAATATTCTTGATTTTATCTTTGAATTCTTAGAGTTGGTGTTTAAAGGGTTGTGATGTTAAATCTTTTTTAATATGAGATCTGTTCTTACGATAAAATGCTTATATATCTTGTTTAGTTGTTTTTTTAATTACTTTTGAATTTTGCTTCATTTTATTTCTTTGTTCATTGTATTTTGGTCCTTAATTTATCAATAATATTCTTGATTTTATCTTTGAATTGCTTAGAGTTGTGGTGTTTAAAGGGTTATGATGTTAAATATTTTTTAATATAAGATCTTGTTGATAAAATGGTTCTTATATATCTTGTTTAGTTATGCATTTTGATTATTTTTCGCTTTTATTTTATTTGTTGTTTCATTGTATTTTGGTCGATAAAATATCATTTTAATTGTTTTCATTGTATTTTGGATTTATATATTTTTAATAATTTAAACCATAGTAGCGGCATGTATAAAAGTAAATAAAATAAAATTAATCTTATATATAAAAAATTGTCTTGAGAAGTGAATATCTGGCAAAATATCAAAATTATTTTGAGTTTGAAAGATGTTAAAGTTTCAATTTCTTTTGTATAAGTGTTTGATTGAATTGTATCAATTTACTCATTTGTTTATTTATTTGTAAATTTTTGATTTTTTTTGTATACTCAATCATATTCGAATATAGTAAATCAAATTTGTAGTAATGTAATTTTTGTAAATAATAAAATATGTTATTAGATCATATTTTGATATTCAATTATAATATTGCTTTATATTTTATTTTGTCTTATTTTGAAAAGATTATTTTTATTGTTAGTCCTCACACTGAATTTAAACAAATAACTATAAAGTTGTATTTTTTGTATTAAATTTTTTTATTAAATTTAATATTTTAAAAATATTAATAAATAAATAAAAAATCTTTAACGAGCCGAACACGAACAACTGTTAACGAGCCCTTAACGAACACAAGCCGATAATGAACAAAGAAATTTCTTAACGAGCCGAACACGAACAAGTACCAAGCTCGCTCGAGCTCAGCTCGTTTACACCCCTAACTGGACGAGACAAAACGCTTGCATAGAGCTACATTCTCATTTTTTACTGGCCTAAACTTCGTAGAGATGTTTATCGATTTGTTGAAAAATGCTTCACCTTCCAGGCATATAAAGGTATGTCTCAAAACACCGATTTGTATACCTCTTTACCAATTCCAAATTCCATTTGGGAGGGCTTAAGTTTAGATTTTATACTAGGATTACCAAAAACTAAGGCTACAATTCAGTAATGGTTGTAGTGGATAGATTTTAAAAAATGGGCCATTTTATTGCATGTAAAAAAACTCACAATGCTATCAAATATTGCTAGTTTATTCTTCAAAGAAATCCTTCGCCTGCATGGCCTACCCCATAGTTTAACATCGGACCGAGATGTTGAATTTATTAGTTAATACTGGCATGAAGCCAAATTCAGCTTATCATCCTCAAACGAATGATCAAAAAAAAAACGAATGATCAAACAGAAGTGATAAACAGAACCTTTAGTAATATCATCAGATGCTTAGCCAGATAACACCAGAAGCAATGGGATGAAGTCCTTGGACAAGCCGAATTTAATTATAATTCTATGACGAACAGGACTACTAGGACGGCACAATTCAATATTGTTTATACAAAACATCATAACCACACCGTTGATTTAATTGTGCTTCCCAAATCTCGAAACAAAATAGCTTCAGATTTCGTTAACAACTTCACCGAGATGCTACAACTAGAAGTGTAAACTAGTCGCCCGAGCCCCCTAACTCAAGCATGGCACATCTCCCTGTTCACTAGCTCGAACTCGAGCTCAAGCTCAAGTCGAGCTCAAAGGTCAAGCTCGAGCTCCACTCATAATAATAACGATAAGCTTGTGAGTCGACTGCAGCACCGTTATCCGCATGGCGTTCTTAGCGAGATGAGCATTCACTAAACGAAGAAAGACAGAGCTCGCGTGCAAAGTTTCATAGGAAATAGAAAAGTAAATATTTTGAAAATAGACTTTAATGTTGCAGTTCAACTATTAATATTTTATAAATATTTAATGAATTTAAATGCAAAGGCTACAATATTATTTAAAGCAAATGGCTGAATAGCAACCTTTTCTAGAAAATAGCACAAAACTATTTTTCTATAATAATTTTTTTTCTGAAAAATTACAACAATTTATATATATATATATATATATATTCGAGTCAGCTCGCGAGTTGTTGAGTCGAGTCTAGCTTAGCTTGAACTCGAGCTCGTTCAATATACAAGCCCAAGCTCCTGGCTCAATAAGCTTGACTCGCGAGCTCATTATCAAGTCAAGCTCAAGCCGGCTCGGCTCATTTAGACCCTAGCTGGAACGAGTTAAAGACAACATCAATTGTGCCAATTCTGGATGCAAACAACACATGGACCTTTACCATCGTTCAAAGATTTTCTAAGAAGGTGATCTTGTTATGCTTCGATTAAGGAAAGAACGATTTCACTTGAGCGCATATAATAAAATGAAACCCTAAAAAGCTTGCCCATTTTCTATGATTAAAAGAATTAAAGATAATGCCTACATAAATCTTCCACCTGATCTCAACATTTCTTCCAAGTTCAATATTTATGATATCTACACATACCACTCACTTGATGAAGGAGCCACAAAACTTTATGAACTCAAGACGAGTTCTTCCAAGGAATGGAATAACTGATGCAAGCATCTTGGTCAGCTATCTCTATGGGCAATATCAACAAAAATAAGCCACATTGAAGTCACTAAAGTCAGCCAAACCTTTTCTTTATCACCATTCATTTACATTAACTGATTAAGTATTTTTTGTATTATGTTTATATAGTTTCTTATTTATCCTTTTTAGTAATTTCATTTGGGGTTGATAGTGTGGATATGATACTTATAGCAAGAGTTATAACTAATTGGTACCTTTTTAATGATTTGTTAAAACTTCTTTATAGATAATCAAGTAATATTGATTGATATCATCTTTTCTTCTTGTGATTATGCCAAATATTAACTATAGTGAATGATATAGGCAAAATAAAGTTGTTAATCTTTCTCTTCATAAGCAATTTTTAAAAACTATATCTTTTCTGGATGAGTGAAGGCATCATTGAAGAAGGCAATTGAACTAGTGATAATGATGACACTACCATTGAGTATGTTAACTTTAATTAATTACACTTACATAATCATATTTTGCTTCATTATTTTCAAGATGATATTGCTAATTTTGAAGATTTGTTTTGCATTATTTAAAATAATATTGATATTGGCAAAGCACCATTTATCATCATAATTTTTTTTATAATATTATAATTCATTCTATGATGCCTTTAATAGAGAATAGTGGAAATTATACATTTTCTATTAATAATTTAATAAGTTAAAAATAGTGTCCATAGTGTATCATGTCCTTTTCTTGCAAGCAACATCGCCATATTCATGTCAGTATCTATGTTTTATAAGAGATAGCCCATGCACACAATTATCATCAAAAATTTTAAGTTTTTCCACCAATCTTTGAAAATCGACAAGGATTAATTTTACCATGTTCAGGTTATCATTTCATTAGCTAATGAATACATAGATATATCTTCCCCATGTTGATATTCCCTGGTGATATCCAAAGACAATCAAAAGCAATAAAATTTTATCCATACTTCAAAGATGCCATTAATCCATTGACAATACACATGTTTCTATTATGCTCCATAGAAACACCAAAATGGTTATTGTAATATAATGAAATTCACATTTATAATATCATGGATCTAGGCTTTGTGTAGCATCAGCGACAGGAAGGCTTTGCAGTTGATATGGTGTAATGAGATGGACTTTTGAGAAGGTCCCAAGTTCAACCTAATTGATTCTTTTTAGTAGACTCAAGTTGCAAATATTCACACCTTTTAGAGGCTATCATTATCATCTAATTGAATATCATAATAAAGCATAACATAAATACAATAATGCACAATAGATATATAATCATGTTCAGCTTAGAAATATTGTTCGAAAGACATTTGAAATCTCGAATGAAAAGATTTCAAGCTATAATACTTAAGCAATAATTTCATTAGAAGTACAAACAAATATTTATCATTGCTTGTGCAAAGTTACATGTCTTCATAGTATGATATCATGGTGATGATAAATATTTCCATATAATGCAATCATAGATGAGGCACCACCAAGTTATACGAGAAGTTGAGACAAAAGAAGATGGCCCTGACATGGAAGCAAAAATTGGAGTGATTTTTATAAAAAAAATTATATTATGCCATCACAATTATTTGTGCCACATCTATAAACAATTCATTTATATACTTCTATAAAATTAATAAAATTACATTGCCAACTTACTTATTAAACCTTATTGTTGAAACCAATTAGAGGGTCAACGTCCTCAATATTCAAGATGAGCGATGCAAAATTCAAGT
>CM038224.1:87430776-87722566 GCA_021442155.1 Cymbidium sinense
GGTAGGTAAGTCTTCTTAAATACCTAAGGCATAACTATCCCCTATGGCTAACTCTTCTAAGTTTCTAGGGTTAGGTTAAGTGTTCACCCAATCACTAGAAGTGTCTTAAAACCAAGGAACTCTTAGTGTCATAAGAGTCCCAAATCTATGAGGAAGTTGAGAGCTCACTCCAAAAGTGAGGTCAACATGCTCATTTGAATTTAGATTTTATTTATATTTGTGAATATAAATTAAAGAATGATTGATTTATAAAGAAATCAACCAAGTTTGATTTGATTTAAAGGGTTTTGGCTAAGCATATGAAGGTGGTTCATATGGCTTAAGAAGGGATTTTGGAACTTGAATTTAATTTTGGGTTTTAATTATTTAGAGTTAGATTTGATAAATGATTGAAGGATTGAATTGGTCTCTTGAGAAAATCAATTGAACTAGGATTGATTTGAATTTGGTTAAGGCTAAGTCCATATGATAAAACCAAAGGGCTTAGGAAGGGTTTTGGAATTTGAATTTGATCATGGGGTCTCAATGACTTGATTTGGAATTTGGGTTGGAATTTGATTTAAGATTGAATCTGATATTTGAGAAAATTAATTAAATTAAAATTGATTTGAATTTGGTTAAGGCTAAGTCCATAAAATAAAATCAAAGGGCTTAGGAAGGGTTTTGGAATTTGAATTTGATCATGGGTTACAATCATTTGATTTGGAATTGATTTATAATTTGGATTTGAACTTGAGGTTTAAGTTTTTGTTTGAGGAAGGAAGCATGGATTGGGTTTGAGCCATAAGGTAGGAAAGTTTTTCTAAGTCTCTAAGGCATAATCTATTCCTATGGCTAACCCTTCTAAGTCTCCAGGCTTAATTTAAGTGTTCACCTAGTCACTATAAGTGTCTTAAAACTAAGGAACTCTTAGTGTATACAAGAGTCCTAGATATATGATGAGGGAGTTGAGAACTCACTCCAAAAGTGAGGACAATAAAGAGAACCAAATAGGTGTGGTGTAACTAACGAGGCACGCCGCACTTATTGGTGTTGATTGAGACAATCAACGACATCTGAAGGATCGCAAGCACTAACAAAAATGATCTACCCCTAAACCTGAGATGCAGATGGAATTAAGATCTTAGTGCAATGCAACTCAACTTATACCAAGGGCATAAAGAGGAATTTTATTTTAGCCTAAGTTTAGAATAATCTTAATGAATCTTATCCAAACATGAAAGGCTTCTTAAGACTAATAAAATTAAGTCACCATCACATGAATAATACTCCAATACTTCATTTCATTATCAATAACATCCACATTCTTTCTTTTATCTTCTTCAATATTTGATTTAGTATATATATACATGCAATATACTATATTTTTGCATACTTAATGAATGTTGATGCATTGGATTTGAAAAAAAAAAGAGATTTTATTTCATATATAAGCATATGCAAACATGTATAAGGAATTTAAGCAAGTATGTGTGGTTATTAAATCAGGAAAGTGAGATTATCTAAGACCTCCTTGGGGCTACTTAAAGCCTCTCATTCCCAAGATGTTCATACTATATATTTTCTAATTCAAATACACATAAGCATATATATAAACATAGAAATAAAGTCATGAAAAGGGTTGTGTATAAATATCGTTTACTTATGTAAAGCCTGATGGAAAAAAGAGGGTTTCACTTTATATTATAATATATGCATACACATAAATGAAATTAACCAATATGTGTCCTTGTTATACCATGGAAGTGAGATTATCTAAGACCTCCTTGAGCTACTTCCTCAGATTCTCGGGATAAACTATATACTTATAAATTCAAATACATGAATACATAAGTATAAACATAAGAATAAAACCATCAATTGTCATCTTTTGATCGCAAGTAAATAAACATTTCATTTTCACATAATTAGCTTTTTATAATAAGCATTGACTTAAAATTCATAATTAAAATATAGTTTCAAAATAATTTCAGATTTACTAATGATAATAGTCGTAACATATGATAACAATTGTCCAACTCATGTAATTTAAATTCAATCATATTATTTTAATTTTAAACATCAATAAATGAAATACATGGCATGCACATTTATGATTATTGAAAAGAAATAATTGAATACCACCACACAACATACTCAATTTCATTAGAACCTAAGGACAATCAAGTTTGATAAATATCCCTTGAATCTAAAGTATCTTTAATGTTTAATTTTAATATTCAACTTGTTGAAACCTAAAAAGGTGAAACAATTATTAGTGTTCAACCTATATTCATGTTTGTTTGTTAATAAATTTAAAGAGAATTTAAGTGGCATTTATGAATTAATTAAGTTTGGCCATTAATAATCCATTTAATTACCCTCTAACAAATCTATTAATTGATTAATCATTAATCAAGAGCTCACAAATCATGATGATATACTTGAAAAATAAAAATTGCAATGTCTTAATGATTCTAATACAATTTATCTCGTGTTTAATAAATAATTGAATTAAGAAGATTAAGCTAATTATCTTTATAATTCTCCACATCAATGAAGAGTCATAACTTCATTAAAGATCTTTATACTAACTAAGCACATAAAGAGGGTCAATTAAACAATTTTTTATTAAATAAGTTAATTATGATGGTTTCATATTTAAATTTTATTTAACCATTTTATTAATTAATTAAGCACCTTAAGGGTAATCTTGAAAAATAATTAGGAAGAGGGGTCATAATTTTACTATTATAATGATTAATTAACACCCTTTAATAATTTTCTTAATCTTAATAATTACTTAGCTGCATAAGAGAAATAATTTGGGTTTAAAATTTTGATTCTTTTAATCCACTTGAGAAATTATCCCAAGAAAACTATGAGAGGTAGAGGGCATCAAATATGTTCAACATGTCAAATCTCAAGTTAACTAGTTAGGACTTAATTAAGGTAATTAGTTAAACTTTCAAACCAATTAGTCATTGATCATTGGATAAAATATAAAGGTTTTATTTGTCTTGGATTCTCTTTTATTTAAGCTTTCCATAGAGGGTCTATTTACATTTTTTTTTATTTTTCTACAATTGGTTATTTTTTTTAAGTTCTATTTAATTAAAGTAATTGATTAATGCTTAATTAAATCCTAATTTAATTTCTTTTGTAATTTAGTGTGATTTAGAAGGTATTATTAATTTTTTAAGATCTTTGATGTTTATTAAAGTGATTTAAATTATTTTGATGAATTTTCATAATTTTTATAATTTTTACTTAACTACTCATTTAAAAATATCCAATTACTTAAAAAAATTAATAACTCTTAAACCGAAGAGATAATTATCTTGAAATTTTTATGATAGGTAGGAAAGAACATTAAGTTTCTTTTATAAAATTTTTAAGTTGATTGATTTAGTATTTTAAGAGTAATTAAAGAAATATAGATTTCACTAAAACTCAAATTACTCTTAAAATATACATCCAAATTTGAGATTTTTAGGTTCATTAGATTTTTCTTGAAAAGATGAATCCATAGAGCCCTATCTGCATTTTTTTTAGTTTATTATTTTATTCTTTTTATGATTTTGTGAAATTTTTGGTCAGATCTAATGAAATAAATTAAAAAAGGAGATCTAATTGTGGCCATCCATTATATCCAACTATGATGAACGGCCTGGAGGTTGTCTCCCATATGGTCAGACCAAATAGGTTAGATTGATGGGATCTATCATAAACATCATCGATCTCCATCTTCTGATCTTAACCGAAGTCACTTTTTTGTTGGGTAATTGAACGAAAGAAAGTGTAATAGGATCTAATGGAAAATCCTAGATTCTTGCAAACTTTTCACGAAACACAAACACCTATGGTTGATCTAAAGTTTATAAAAGTTATTTTATCGAAGCCCATGTTTGGTGGATACTAGAAGATCTCCTCGGATCTCCTCCTTTGCCTCCTTACGGAATGCTCCGGCCACTGTGCTCCACCACCTGTTATTAGAAATCTGTGGCTTTTGGACTTAAAGAGATCACAAAAGTTAGGGAGAGGGGTTTTTTTCTAGTTGGGAGGAGGGGTGTGTATTTTTTGGTATGATATGATGATAAGAAAAGAGTGTCCCCTTTCTTTTTTCTTCATGTCCTCATATGAAAAAATATATTTTTTTCTCTCTCACATCCCTCTTTCTTTATTCCCTTGTGTTTGGCATGCCCTTTTCTTTATTAGATTTGAAATTTTGAATGGATTTGGTGTATGAGAAGGTGATTGAACTCATTTTGGGTTATGATTTGAGTTGACTCAACTTAACCCAAATTGAGTTAGTTAAGTCAAATGAGTCTTATTTACCCAATTGATTTACTATTAAGTTTAAATTATATTAAAATAATTATTTATATACCTATTATTAATTAATGTGATTTAGCTTAAGTTAAATCAACTCAATTTAATCTAAATAAGTCAAATAAGGTCAATTTGGGGTCATTTGAGTCCATGGGCCAAATTGACCAAATTACAAAAATTGGACCCAAATGAAAGTTAAATTGACTTTAATTAAAATTTAAAAGTGATTTAAAGTAATAAATTCAATTAATTTAAAATTATTTTTAACTTTTTTTTAATTTTTGGCTTAATAGGCTCATATAGGTCAATTTGGGTCAATTCGGGTCAGATTGACCAATTGACCAAATTTCCTAAATTGGGTTCCATTGAGAGTTGAGTCATATTTAATAATTAACTCAATAAACATTTTAAGCATTTATTTGGTTTAATTTAGGTTAAGTTAAGTTTTGATTTAAACCCATTTTTAGTGCAAATTGGGCTTAATGAGTCAAATTGGGTTCACTTAGGTTAAATGAATAATATGACCCAAATTGAAGTGTATTCAAGCTTCAATTACATTTTATTCTAATTAATTTGGATTTAATTTTAATTTAGACCTAATATAGTCTAGTTTGGGCTTAATGGGTTAAATTAGGGTATACTTGGGTCAAATGACTAATTTGGTCAAATCAAACCAAGAAAAGTTTAAATTATGTTTAAATATAATTTTAAAGTATTTTATAATTTTTAATTTAAATTAATTTTAATTTATTTTGAATTTAGGTTCAATAGAGTTAGTTTAGGCTCATTTAGACTAGGTGACCAAAAGGCTGAGTAATCACTAGATTAAAAATTAATTAGTTTGATGTTCTATTATATTAATTTGATAAATATAAGCATTATGATGACTTAAATTGATCAAATTTGATTAGTTTGATTTTTGGCTTGGTGGGGCCTACATGGGTCAACTTTAGACGACCTGATTGACCACTTTGAACCCCATCTAAATTTATTTATATTTATGTATTGATTCTATGCCTTTGGTTTGGTTTGATTTGATTTGATTTTAATTTTACAAGATTTTCTTGAATTTAGTTAATTTTGAGCCCAAATGGTTTAATTAAGTTAATCAAACTTAATTACCTTAATTTGAGTTCAATTGAATTCAAATTTTATTTTAGTTTATTATTTTAATTTCTACTTTAGTTGTGCCCCAGCCACTAAATGATAAGTGCCTAATTAGGAAGCTTCTAATCTAAGGTCTGAGATCCTAATTCAAGAAGATTATAGTGATTATTAACCTCACTTGAGTAACAAAACTTTAATGCATAGATTTAATCCTAGATCTAAGTGGAGGGTTGTCAAGCTCAGTAAAAGTGAGGTCAACAAATTACATCATAATTAAATCAATCTTAAAGAGCATGCATTTCTAAAACACAATCATATAAAGTAAACATTGTATATATATAATTGTAAATATCTAACTAAAAGTTGGATTCTAAATACATTAAAAAGAGAAAAAGAATAAGATGGTTGGACTCTACCATAATAAAACTCATTTATAAAAAGTAAATATAAAGAAATGACATATATAATCATATATTAAACTCCATCAATTATATTTGGGCCTTGTACCCCAAATGCCAATAATATAGACCTAGCAAGCACTCACTAGAAAATGGACTAGCATAATGGTCGCTTGATAGCAAGAAATAAAGCCCCAATAAGAACAAGCTCATCCACTATCTAGAAGAACTCTTCCTACGTAGGCAATTGCATAAACAACTTATGAGCCTCTAAAGAGAACTTTTCACATGGATAATCGAATAGAAAATTGATCTAAACAAGGTGACTAAAGTCAAGAGACTCGCCTCACATACATAATAATGGAAGAACTCATCATAGTCAACTGACCACATCGAACAACTCGCCACTAGGCATGTAGCACTCGCCAAACTTTTTAAATAATTATCGACAATAGTTACATATTGATAGTTTCATAATTATTATATCATGGCTAACATATAATTTTCTTTTGCAACTGACTCTAAAACATCATAAAAAAAGGAATATCCAAGGTTAGGGGACTTTTTCTAACTTTTTTACTATTCTTTATAGAGAGAGATAGAGAGAGAGAGAGAGAGAGAGAGAGAGAGAGAGAGAGATGAATGATGTATGTTGATCTTCTATTTATATTCATATTTGATATAGTGAATCTTTTACATTCTTTCTGCTTATCTCGATATCACTCTACTCCACATACTTAAGTCCTACATCAATTTACAAAGAAATTTAGATTCAATATCCTTTTGATGCATGAGCATGAAAGATGTCGGATAAGAAGTCGTGAGCTTAATTAAGTAAAACCCATAGAGGACATCTCGATTATAGGATCGAACACACAACAATTTGTTACTTTATAAGATATCAAAGAAATGGAAAATCACATCACTCACCTAGTCCAAGCGACCACGGGAAGAGCGAGAGACCTAAAATAAAAGAATATAAAGGATGCTTAGGATTAGGTAATCATCACGAGCAAACATTAGTGACAACACCAAGCCTTGATGACACAACTCATCATGCTAGTAAGATAAAATTATGACAGCCAAGTGGTAAATGTCATCCTTACCAACAAACTTTCAAAGGAAATCACCGAAGCTCGTGCTCACCAAAATTTAAAATTTGACTCTTGGAATCTTACAAGGGTCTGATTGATCTCATCAATCATGTGGCATACTTTGAGTCCACTACATCTCTGCTAGATTTGACTATGATCAAGCTAAAAATGCATACAGAAGTATATATGCTGCTCAAGTAATATAATGATGAGTAAAGTATTATTCCCACAATGATCTTTTATAAAATTTTAAATTAAGTTAATTACTAATCCAAGACTAATCTAATTTTAATCCAACAAAGTCAAATATGCAATTAAGTTTAAATTACTAAAATAGTAAAAGTTATATTAAAATATGATTTTTCTTAATTTTTAGAAATCGCATACTCTAAATTTATGAAATAATGAATTATTTTAAATAAAATGTAAATTTGAGTATTATTTTTTTATAATTGTCAATTAGTAGCATTTATATCTTATTGTCTGTGTAGAAGAATAAGAAAAAATCATTATATTTAATAAGTTATATGTTTATAATCTAATTAAAATAAGTGATTTCATTATAATATTTCTCCTTATACAATTGTAAATCCCTAAATATCATATGCCTATGTATATTAGAATATTTAACTTATTTTCCTAATTGTTCCATCAGAACTCTTTTGATATCTCTAATTCACACTATATTTTAATATTATAATTAGCAAGATCACAAGTAAATAAAGCAAAGGAAAAAAGAAAAGCAACATTATCATTGAATCACAAATAATTTTCTTATATTTTTAACTCAAATCATAATATTATATAAAACAACACAAGGTAATTATAAACCCAAAGCACTACTATTTTAGTTGCAGATTATGTAGAAAGACCAGAACAGTAGCTTGTCATAAAGTACGAGAACATCCGAGGCATATCAAAAGGGTGGAAAGAAGTAACCGAGTAGAGTATGTTAAGTTTTTTCTTAATCCAAGTCTTATACCTCTCAATATAGGTTCCCTTTCTATTGGATTTTCACCCTCTTAATCTTTAACATGAATAGTATGTAAATATCATGAACAGCATGAACAACACTCCAACACAACACACTATACTTAAAGTTTCTCTTAAGTGACAGTGACGTAACACGCATATGACATTTACACACTTGCCAAATATTTTCCTTGTACAAAGGGATTCCTTTTCATAGCCATAGTCTCCTCTTATCAATTATCCCCATGTCCTACTAAGTAACTCCCTTAAACAACTCCAAAACTCCAATCTTCATCAAACTACTTGAAACCGATCTATTAAGTCAGAAATGCTTGCCCATACAAGGCTCTAAGTGTTGGGTTATGGTTGCTCTGGCATCATGGCAGTGATTTTTTAAAGCTAGAACTCTGCTATGCTTATTGTCTTGGTTCTTAGCTACTTGGCATTATGATGCCGCTCCTTTAGGGCCTCAACACTCCTCTTATTGTATGTGGCACTTTTTACTACAATTTTATAAGTCTCGAACACTATAGCACTAACTTTTCAGTGCCACGACATTGAGGTTACTATTCCTAGGCTAAAATTTTAAGAAATGTGGCACGATGATGCTGGTTATCCAATGTGTAGCCATTATACTTACTATATTTGAGCAATTTTTAAGCTTATTTGAACTCTTTTTTAGGTTGTTCAAAAAGATCTCTCGGCACCAGAATAATGTGTATGCAATGCTTAGACACCTGACTTGATGTCTTGATGTTCAAATTTCTCTTATTGTAGCACCATGATGCTAGCTTACTACTGCCAAGACACTGACTTTAATATCTCAGAACCTAAATCTACCTCATTTCAGCATCGTGAAACTACCTTATGTAGCGCTTAGGCATTAGTTATTAAACTTCAAATTTTTCTTCTTTTCATTTCAATTGAGAATTTTCTATAAAAAAAAACACCAAAACATACTAAAAATAATACATTTTAACATTAATTAAGCACAAAATGTTAATTTAAACATAGAAATTCACTAAAATAGTATGCTTATCAAATACCCCTAAACTAAAACTATTACTTGTCCTCAAATAATCAACTGCATTTAATAAATCATTAAAGTTCTTTGATAGTAAAACTTTTGAAATTTAAAATCATTAAATAATATCTTTAATTGAAGCCTAAATGATTCATTATTAAATAAGAAAAATAACTTAACTATAATAGCCTAAATTCTTACTTAAACTCATATTTCTTTTGTGTTAAGTCATTTCAATGCTCAATATTAACATAATTGATTCGATCCTCTAAAATTTAGTTAATTGATTGTAATAAATAGTTATCATTTATTATTTGAATAATGACATCATTTTTTCTCTTGAATTCAGCATATTTAATTATTTTAATAACTTCAATGAATTGATTTAACAATTCTATATCTCATATTAGTAATTAGGCTAGTCTTGCAACAAGTTTTGCCTCTAGTTTGCCTTTCCTCAAATAAATGACTTAATATTACAATTCCCTTTTTAAATTTATGAAATGCTTACAATAAACATAACTTAGAACAATTGTAATCACACTAGCATATTTACCTAAATTTGATTCCTCCTCATAATCCTTAATTAACAACTGACTCTAAAAAATTTTAATTAATACTAATTATTGTTTATCTAATGAAAGCAAAGAATAAAATAATTATCATGTTGACTTTAAGTTTCTAACATCAATGATATGACACTAAAAATTCTACTAGTCGAAGCACGAATCTTGATGTTAAAAGCAAACTGATAGGAAGTTGAAACTGGTCGAGATCAAGCTCTTAAAATATCCTTGGAAATTTTTGGATATCAATTAAATCCTTAAATATATCTCAAATATAGAGTGTTTATAGTCAAATCGAGCATCTCGATGAGTGGATCCAACAAGCCAAGATCTTACAATTTCATTTGAGCATTCAAATATATAAAAATACATCAAATGATCAAAGGAATCATTTTGAGCCGTCCAATGAAGTGGAGTGGTTCAAGTTTTGCATGTATTTACATGGATGTCACTCCTCCAATCTATAAATAGCCCCTCATTCCTCATATGAGGGGACCCCAAGCAAGAGAGAGGAGAGAGCTCTAAAGCTTGAAGATCCTCCAAGCAAAATCCTGCCACCACTCGACGGTCATCAACTACCGCCGGCCGTGATCCACCGTCATCCTCTGCTCATCATGATGACCTTCATCGTCGATGTCCCTCACTTTCATCATCATCTTCTACCATTAGAAGCACACCAACGCGTGACTACATAGTTGTTGTTCCCTTCTTATATGCAATCCTGTAATCCCGTTATCGGGAAGATTTTGTACTCTGAAATAGATATATAGTGGAAGATTTTTATTGGGCCAGGCCCCGTGATTTTTTTCCCTCTTTTTGAGGTTTTCCACGTAAAAATCTTGGAATTTTCTTGTTCACTCTTTAAATATCTATGTGTGTGCTGGATTTCACAACAAGACTAAGGTGTAAAGTTTCACTCTACTCTAGTTTTCGATGCAAATGCTTTTGGAAAAAGAATCTCTCAATCATAATTTCTGTGAACATCCGCATTATGGCCAATAGGCGCAATACTCATCACCACGGAGCCTCCCGCTCCAACTCCCGTCACTCTCAAAACCAATCCTTGAACTAAGGATGCCAAGCTTCTGCCTCACTCCCCCCTGATAGATGTGACCCTGTCGATGAAGGAGCGATAGGAATCTCTTTAGAAGATCATGTTCGCCGAATGGAAGAGTCTCAAAATGAGATGATTCAATTTTTACAAAGAACACGACAACCACTACCACAGCAAACACATCTCTCCCAAGATCGATCTAGTGGGAGGTCAAAAATGCTAATCTCCTTGACTCTAAAGTTCCTTTTGCTTCTAGATGATGATCTCTCTTTGACCGCTAGTTCTACTCATCCATCATGTCAGTAGACCCTAATCCACCAACTATTGGTAGCTTGGCACATTCTCGTCTAACCCTACTCATGTTATATGTGTAGAATTATAGCGCTTAATGCAAGATAATTTTACATTAAAGGCAATCATTTTCCCCTCATGGTGAGGTCTTCACCTTTAGAAGTTATTCTTCAACATCCCATTCCCATAGGTTTCAAGCTTTCGAGCATTGATTCCTATGATGGGGCAACTGACCCATATGAACATATCGACCATTACAGGACCATCATGCATATCCAGCGAGCTCCTAACACACTGCTTTGTCAGGTCTTTCCAATTACCCTCAAGGGACAAGCTCGCACTTGGTTCTACTCCCTTCCAAGGGAATCCATCCATACCTTTGACGAACTAGCCAAGATTTTTGTAGAACAATTCATTGCAAACCGGAGGATCATTAAAGATTCCTCCCATCTCTCCGACATTTGTCAAAATGAGGGTGAATCACTTAAGGAATACTTCCAGAGGTTCTCCTTAGAAGCTTGCCAAATACACAGGTAGACCACGAACTATTAAGAGGAGTTTTCCTTGGAGGGCTCCATCAGAACCTTTTACTCGTCACTAATGCACGGTCGGTCTCATATCGACTTGGTTCACCGTGTGGAAGTGCAAATTTATGCTGATGAGGCTATTAATGCCCATCGAAAATAATTTGAACAATCCACAGGAAAATGTAAGAGTGCTCTAAGAAACACAGATCAATAATCTCATCAGAAGAAGCAACAATGCAGTCGTGATCTCCCTCCACGGCCCTCACATTAACGACTAGAATACATGCCACTAAACACATCTCGTGTTAACGTCCTATTAGCCATTCGAGATGAAGAGACCATCAAGTGGCCACATCCACTGAAACCAAATTCAGGAAATCATGAGCAATATTGTCACTTCCATCAAAGCTGGGGACATACTACAGAGGCGTGTAAACAACTTGAAGAAGATATTGAGAGGCTCGTTTAACAAGGATATCTATGTCAATTTGTGCAAAACCAACCAACTCAAGCAAATATAGCTCCAACTAAGGGGGGGGCAACCGGACAATCATCATAGAAACAACACAATAGTCGCCAAATAGTTGGAGAAATTGAAATGATTGCAAGTGGGCCACTACTATCTAATCAAGTCTTCATTGCCACCTTTAAAGAGCCGGAGTTAAAATCTTGTATTAATCATCCCATCACTTTTAATGACTAAGACTTGGAAGGAGTCCAAGTTTCGCATTAATATCCTTTTGTCATCAGTGCTGGGATTGGTGACCCCTGTTATGCTGTTAAGAGAATTTTGATTGATAATGAAAGTTTTGTTGATGTTTTATTTTACTCCACCTTTCTTAGCATGGGTCTGGTTAAAGAAAAACTTCAACCCGCTGTAGGACCATTATATGGGTTTGATAATCATGCAGTGGAGGGACAATCACCCTTCCGTTGTTCTCAAAAAATTTCTCAACAAGTCACTCTCGTTTAATTCATAGTGGGTAGTCAAATTCAGCATACAATGCTATCTTTGGAAGATCCCTCCAATCAATCTTCAGTGTTGTCACTTTAGTACCTCATCTTAAGATGAAATTTCAAACTCCCATTGGGGTTGGAATGGTCTGTGGAAATCAACAAATAGCACAATCATATTACCTCAGACAAGCTCAACCATGCCCATCGGTGACCTTCAACATCGAGAATTTCAATCTTTAAGATAAAGTACCTCAGAGGATTTTCTGTAAAAGGCTTGCTCCTCACTTCGTTATTAGATGACCAACCATCAAGCTATGACCAACGATCCAGAGAAAAAAATATTCCCAAAACATGGAACATGGAGGGTCTCTGAAAAGTGTTATATGTAATCAATGGTGTATAAATATTGTAGTCTTTAATTTATCCCATTTGTCCTTTCCTCTCCACCTCTTGTCCTTTGTTAACTCTCTCTAAAAATGTATCTCATCCCTTTTGTTAAGTTATCTTATGACAATATTGTATCACTGACATTATCAAAGTAATGAGTTTATGGATTTTCCTTACAAGCTTATTTCTTCTTAATTTAATCCACCCACTTGAGAAATACACAACTCACGTTGTATCTTAACCGGGGCATGATCAATCCCAAGGGGACTTGATCGGACCTCTTCCATACAGGTAAGAAGTCAAGTAACACTTTGGCTGATACCTAGGATAGGTCAAAAGGTCCTTGTGGACATCCGACATCTTCCATCTTAGCGTCAAGTCACGCTCTGATAAACAACCTCAGATAGGTCAAAAATCCTCAACGGATTCAATTCAACCTCTTCCATGCAGGTAAGAAGTCAAGTAACACTTTGGCCGATACCAAGGATAGGTCAAAAGGTCCTTGGTGGACATCCAGTGACCTCTTCCATACAGGTTAACGTCATCGAGTCACACTCTAACAAACAACCTCGGATAAGTCAAAAATCATCACCGTCGTTAGTCGCCACCGTCGACTACCATCGCCAATTTCCACTAATGACCACCTATCACCATCGTCGCCATCTCTGGTCACCACCCGACCATCTCCCCGATCACCATCGTCGCCATCTCGCCGTACCAACGTCGATCCCGCTGCGTCATTCGTCACCGATTGCATTGCTGACCACCCGTCGCAACATCGGCCATTGTCGCCTCCAACGGTCGGTCAGCGAGGTCAGTTGACACCTCTTCCGAGGGAAAACTGAAGTCTCGCCATATGAGCTACGGGCCTTGATAGCCTCCGAATGACCTTCTCTCAAGAAGAAGAGAAGGTGCCTTCTCCCTTGGCCATAGAGGGGTTTTTATAGACCCCCTGTAGGGGCAAAAAGGTCAAAAATTGTCAAAACTGGTGAAAACCATCAAAAACTGCCAAAAATTGCTGTTTGGGCCCACGGGTGCGCGTGGCCTGGGGGCACCCGTGGCCCGCGCGCACCAACCCGTAGCCTGTTTCCCGCATTCCGTGATGACCTGGTCCATTCTGCGGTCCCCATTGACCGTCGCGATAACCCGATGTTGACCGTGACTCAGACCACCATACATAGCGCCCGTGGTTCTCGGGTGCCAGCATCGTGCACCCTGTAAGTGCCGGATGGGTCCATAATCTCAAATCTTGCACTCAGCGATACTTGTACACATCCGACCCTTCCGTGATCATAATCTTGTGCTCCCATGAAGATCTATTCTCTCAAAATGTATGGTTAATGGACCCGTAAATTTCATTGAAGAATTTATTATTTTTAAGTATATGACATATATATTTTTGGATGATTGAGATAATGTCATCCAAAAATAGGCAACCGATATGATCGAAAATTCTACCAATTGAAATCTTGATGTTAAAAGCGTCGGTTGAAACTTCGTGAGATCAAGCTCTTAAAATATCTTTAGAAACTTTGGGATATCAATTAAATCCTTAAATAGCTCTCAAATATGGAGTGTTTATAGTCAAGTCGGCGTCTCGGCAGTCGGATCCAACAAGCCCAAGATCTTATAATTTTGACTTCATTTGAGCATTCAAATACTTAAAATACATCAAATGATCAAAGGAATCATTTTGAGCCGTCCGATGAAGTGGAGTGGCTCAAGTTTTGTATGTATTTACAGGGACGCCACTCCTCCAATCTATAAATAGCCCCTCATTCTTCATATGAGGCGACCCCAAGCAAGAGAGAGGAGAGATCTCTAAAGCTTGAAGACCCTCCAAGCACAATCCTACCACCACTCGACGGTCGTCAACTACCACCGCCACTGATCCTCGCCGTCGTCAATCTCTGTGGGTCTCCATCATGATGACCTTCATCGTCAGTCAATGTCCCTCGCTGTTCACCATCATCTACTACCACTAGCAACTGTTACCACCTGAACATGACTACATAATTGTTGTTCCTTCTCATATGCAATCATGTAATCCCGTTATCGGGAAGATTTTGTACTCTGAAACAAATACATAGTGGAAGATTTTTACTGGACCAGGCCCCGTGATTTTTCCCTCTTTTCGAGGTTTTCCATGTAAAAATCTTGGAGTTTTCTTGTTCACTCTTTAAATATCTGTGTGTCTTTGGATTTCACAACAAGGCTAAGTGAACTTTCACTCACGGCTGGTTTTCTATAGCATCAATAACATAATTTTTTCTATTGCCTTTAAAACTCATGAAAGTAACAAATTTTATGTATTATATATTTAAATAATAAAATATTAAGCGGTATATAAATTTTGGAAGTGCGGTTCATACATCTTCTTTATTTTTTAAATTACTTGAATTTTTTATTGTGATAAAAGAATAAGTACATGATTTTATTATATATTTAAGAGATTTAAGTGGAATAAAAGTAAAGAAAAAACAAATTTTATGTATTAAATATTTAAATAATAAAATATTAAAGGTATATAAATTTCCCTTGACAAGGGTTGGTGCGCTGACGTTATGATATGATCCCATATTATCAAAAAGACAACAGAAGCAGAAGGAATAAAAAAACTCCATATTGGATGAAAGACTTCATTCAATAATATAGGAAAGGATAAAATAAGAATCAATAGGCCATTCTATTGCTAAAAGAATTAGAAGAATAAAAAATGGGCCACATACATCCATAAATTACAAACAGAAGGGCTAGAATACAAGAAGGATATTACATACTACAAATCAATATAAATCCAACAGAATACAACTCAATACAAGACCCTTACAGAGAAGTAATACACATCAGAAACCAAAGATGAGCAACAGAGAGTATAACAAGAGTGAAGCCAAATAACTTCCAGAAAGAATCCTGCATCAACACCCAAAACAGAGAACTTCAGATGACAAAAGAATAAATAAAGAAGCAATCAAGAAACCAAGAAGGGATCGACATTTAAGCTAATAATAACTACCCAATCGAGAATGAGCAAGATAAAAGATAGTAAGAAACTCATAGCGATAACAAAATACAAGTGTCTTGAACTTCCAACCTTGTAAGTAAAAGAAAGTATGATATCTATAGAAGAAATAAAGTATAAATAGGTAAAGAAACTAAAATAGAAGGGATATGAATATATTTCAAAGCAAACTTCCTTTCCTTAGATCTTCTCTCTTCTCTTCTTCTTTAGTTTTCTCTAGTTTTTCTCACCGGAAACTGCCGCTCTCCGATCGGAAGACCCTAGGGTTTCTCCTCCGCTCCCAGCCTCTCTTCCTCTCTCTGGAGTGTTCGACGACTCGAACTGTCAAAAGAGAAAACAAAGAAAGGGGTTAAAGCAAACGTATCAAGGAAGCTTCATCAAATGGCCAGAACCCAGCCACGCAATAGTCATCAACGGCTCAAGCCATTCCAAGGGAGTGGTTATCCAGACGATCAGATCCATCTCACGGGAAATAGAGGCGTGGATTCCACTATCAGCAGAAAGGATCAGACGGTGCCATTCAAGGCTAATAAGGTAATTCCAAGTGCTAGATCCAATAGTTAGAAGGAATACAGTGCGATCCAACGACTCAGGAGACTGCCGCTGAACCAAATCCTTATTCCCTCCTCAACCAGATTCATTCCACTCAGATTGATTCATTAACCCAAACCATATATCATTGGTGCTCTTGTTGATTACCACAACCAAGAATGGCGGAACAAGACACCCAAGATAATAGAAGAATGTGTAGGAAGATTCAACAAAAGATGAGCAAATGTCTTCCATCACGATGATATTAAATGAAGTTTCAAGAAGATTATCTGCCATAGAAGAAAAATTGGATAACAATTATCAAGACCAACAACAATCGTGTATGTACTTCGCTCATATAGAAATCTCTATTCCAAATACAACACACACAAAAAACATTAGACGGTAGATATGCCAAGGTTTAATGGAGAAAATCCGAGATTGGTTGTTCGCGCACTACTTCTTTCGATTATAGCTTATCGAGGACCAAATTCTAATTTCCCTCAAGATATACATGGATGGACCCGCAATAAGTCGGTATCAATGGATGCACCTAAATAAACAATTGCATTCATGGACACATCAAAGAACAGTCATTCAAAGATTTGGTCCATCTCTATACAGAGATTTGAGAGGAGAATTAGCTAAGCTACAACAAAAAAAACAACAGTTCATAATTTCTACAATGAATTTGAAGAAATAGCTAATCAAATTTCAGGTATTCCACCTGAATTTCTACAAAGCTATTTTGAATCAGGACTTAGACATGATATTAAGAGGGAAGTAAGAGCCTTACAACCCAATTCACTTCAGCAAGCTTTTCAATTAGCTAAGCTAATGGAAGATAGACTAGCTGATAAAATTTTCATGGCCAGAAATTACAGAGTCAACCAATATCCACCAAGAAACAACCATACTATACCAACCACCTTCTTCTACCCCATCAATACCCAACCATAGCAATAATATGACCAACAAATAAAACATTCCAATCTAGAAATTAACACAAAGTTGGAAGAAAGAAGAAAGAAAGGACTATGTTTTAACTGTGATGAAAAATATCAAAGAGGTCATATCTGTAAATCCAAATTATTTGCTTTAATGATGGTCAATAATAACTAAGAGCAATATCTGCAGCAAGAACCTGAGCCAGAAATGCAAATATTACAAGAGGAATTTCTAGAAATCAGCCTCAATGCCTTTACAAGTCAGTCTAATCCTAGGACATTAAGATTACAAGGACTGATTGAAAATAAAAAAGTACAAGTATTGATTGATAGTGGTTCAAACCACAATTTTATTCAATCCAAACTAGCCAAATTTATTGACTATAAAGTAACACATGCATCAGTTTTTCAAGTGTTAGTAGGCAATGGAGAAACTTTAAAATGTTCAGGAATATGCTCTAATATTCCTATCCAACTACAAGGAAACACTTTTATCATCGATTGCATTCTGCAACCATGCAAGGAAGCGGATATTGTTTTGGGTGTTCAATGGCTAGAACAATTGGGTGAGTGTACAATTGATTATAAAATCTCACTATGAAATTCTACCTAATGACAGATTAGAGCTTACAAGGAGATACATCCTCCAAGGTGGAGATACCTTCCATCAGTTCACAAAATTACAGCAAAAGAAGGAAATAATATCATATTTCCATATTAGAGAAATAACAGAGAGAAAAGATTCCTCTATAAAAGAATTCAAAGAACTTACAAAAAAAATACAAGTATTATCCCAATATCAAGAACTATTTTAAATTCCAACAAGCTTACCTCCAAGGAGGGACATAGACCACCAGCTTCATCTGCCACCTGGAACTCAACTAGTGAAAGTCAAAAACTATAGATATCCACACTTTCAGAAAACAAAAATTGAAAAATTAATTAAAGAAATGTTGGACAGTGGCATAATCAGAGAAAGCACCAGCCCTTTCTCTTCTCCAGCTCTTTTAATCAAGAAGAAGGATGGAACTTGGAGATTCTGTGTGGATTACAGAGATCTAAATAAAGTAACAATACCTGACAGATCTCTAATTCCCACTCCAGAGGAGCTTATGGATGAATTATATGGAGCCACAATCTTTTCAAAGTTAGACTTAAGATCAAGATATCATCAAATCAGAATGGCTGAAGAAGACATCTACAAAATAGCTTTTAGAACTCATGAGGGACACTATGAGTTTATTGCAATACCATTTGGACTAACAAATGCACCATCAACATTCCAAGCATTAATGAATTCAGTACTTAAGTCATTCTTAAGAAAATTTATCTTAGTATTTTTTGATGATATACTTATATATAGCCAGACCTTGGAGTTACATCAAAATCATCTCCAAGCTGTATTGGAACAACTCAAGCAACATTCACTTTATCAAACCATCTAAATGCTCATTTATACAGAATTTAATTGAGTATTTGGGAAAATTTTATCCGCACAAGGGCTAGCAGTGGATCCCAAAAAGATTCAAGCAGTACAAGCATGGCTGTTACCCAATTCAATCAAACAGTTAAGAGGTTTTTTGGGTTTAATAAGCTATTATCAAAAATTTGTTAAACACTATGCAACCATTGCCTCTCCACTAACTTCTATGTTAGCCAAGCAACATTTTCAATGGACGGAAGAATCAAAACAATATTTTACAATTAAAATAAGCAATGACATCTCTCTCGATTAACCTATCCCAATTTTTCTCGCCTTTTATCATAGAGAGATGCATTTGGACAAAGAATTGAGCAATACAAAAGCCATCCTATAGCTTATTTTAATAAGAAGCTCTCTCCATCAGTACAAAAAATATCAACATATGCAAGAGAATTATATGTTATAATGTGGCAGTAAGATGGAGATAATATCCAAGTAACAAGTTTACCATCGACATCAAAAGAGCATAAGGGAGCTAATGCAATAAACAATTCAAACTCCTGAACAGTAGAGATTTTTAATCAAACTCCTTGGATTTGACTACACTATTGAATATAAACTAGGGATTACAAACAAAGCAGTTGATGCCTTGTCCAAAAAATTGTTTGACACAGAAGATAGTCCTATAAATGACAACTCAGAATCACTTATGTCATTCAGCTTATATGCTTATACTCAACAAATCAATACTATAATGTAATAAATCAAAGAGGACACACAGGCTAGCACTGAACTACAAGACCTGCATAAGAACATATTAGACAATCCAGGTTTATTTCTAAATATAGACTTGCTAATGGATTGATACACTATAAAGACAGGATTGTCATAGCTCAAGACTCAGCAATCAAAAATACTATTATAAGAGAATTACATTCAACACCAGTAGGAGGCCATGGAGGAATTTAGAAGACATTGGCCAGAATTAATCAACAATTCTACTGGAAGTATATGAAACAAGATATTAAACCCTTTATCTTAACCTGCCCTATTTGTCAACAAGTCAAAAATGATACTCAAAAACCAGCCGAGCTACTACAACCACTACCTATACCAGAAGCCATTTGGGAGGAAGTATCAATGGATTTTATTACAGGACTACCCAAGTCTCACAATAAAATAGCTATATTAGTGGTGGTAGACAGACTATCAAAATATACACACTTCTTACCCCTTCCAACCAGCTTATATATTTTATTTTTATTTTAGACATAGCCAAACCACGGCATATACAAGGAATAATTTGCAGAGACCCAATCTTTATGAGCAATTTGCAGAATTGTTGTTAAGTGGAACCATATTAAAACTGCAGCATATCCTCGACTGATGGCCAAACAGAGGTAACCAACAGAATCCTAGAGCAATATCTAAGGAGTTTTGTATTAGAGACACCAAGGATGTGGGTACAGTTCATTCCATGGGCGAATTCTCCTATATATCCATCAACACTTCCACAAAATGACTCCTTTTCAAATAGTATATAGACTTCCTCATTAATACCCTATAATGGGAATACAACCAACAACAGAGGTGGAAACAGTTTTTCAACAAAGGGACAAAATTTTATAGCTACTGAAAATAAACTTATAGGAAGCTCAAAACAGAATGAAGCAAATGGTTGATAAACATAGAAGAGAGCTTCAATTCAAGGTAAATAATTTAGTATTAGTCAAACTACAGCCCTATAGACAAACTCTGGAATCGATACAAAACTACTGAGAAAATACTATGGTCCTTTCAAAATTCTAGAAAATAGGGACGAGTATATGAATAGAATTACAAATAGTAAGGATACATAATGTGCTTCATGTATCCGGACTTAATACAGACAGATTCTACACTACACCCAATTACCAACTCATGTCATATACGCATATTAAGCCTATTAAAGTTTTAGATCACGTAAGTAACTACAAGGAGATCCACAAATTAAAGAAATCTTAATACAATGGGAAGGACTTCTAGCCACAGATGCTTCTTGGGTGTCAAGTAAAGAAATACAGAGAACATTTCCAAACTTTGACCTTGAGGACAAGGTCAAGGTGGGGAGGAGTAATGATATGATCCCATATTATCCAAAAGACAACAGAAGCAGAAGGAATAAAAAAAACTCCATATTGGATGAAAGACTTCATTCAATAATATAGGAAAGGATAAAATAAGAATCAGTATAGGCCATTATATTGCTAAAAAGAATTAGAAGAATAAAGAAATGGGCCACATACATCCATAAATTACAAACAGAAGGGCTAGAATACAAGAAGGATATTACAGACTACAAATCAATATAAATCCAACAGAATACAACTCAATACAAGACCCTTACAGAGAAGTAATACACATCAGAAACCAAAGATGAGCAATAGAGAGTATAACAAGAGTGAAGCCAAATAACTTCCAGAAAGAACCCTGCATCAACACCCAAAATAGAGAACTTCAGATGACAAAAGAATAAATAAAGAAGCAATCAAGAAACCAAGAAGGGATCAACAAGTTAAGTAATAACCACCCAACCGGAGAACGAGCATGATAAAAGAGCGAAGAAACTAACGATACGTAAAATAGTTACAAGTGTCTTGAACTTCCAACCTTGTAAAAGAAAGTATAGATCTATAGAAGAAAGTAGTATAAATAGGGTAAAGAAACCAAATGAAGGGATATGAATATATTTCTGAAAGCAAACTTCCTTTCCCTTTTGCATCTTCTCTTCTCCTTCTTCTCTTAAGTTTTTCTCTGGTTTTTCTCACCAAAAATCGTCGCTCACCGATCGGAAGACCCTAGGGTTTCTCCTCCACTCCCAGCCTCTCTTCCTCTCTCTGGAGTGTTCGACGACTCAAACTATCGAAAGAGAAAACAAAGAAAGGGGTTAAAGCAAATGTATCAAGGAAGCTTCATCAGACGGCCAGAACCCAGCCATGCAATAGTCATCAACGGCTCAAGCCATTCCAAGGGAGTGGTTATCCAAATGATCAGATCCATTTCATGGGAAATAGACGTGTGGATTCCGCCATCGAAAAGGATCGACGGTGCCATTCGAGGCTAATAAGGTAATTCCAAGTGCTAGATCCAAGTTAGAAGGAATACAAGACGATCCATGACTCGTGAGACGCCATCAACCAAATCCTTATTCCTCCTCATGTTCATTCCACTCGATTGATTCATTAACTAACCAAACCCATATCAGTTATCTTCCTCTTCTCATCTTAAAACGAGCAAAATTTTTAAATAAATATAATTTAAAACATAATTAGTGATTTAAGTATCTTAAAATAATATGTATAATCGCCTAAATGATTTGCTTGTCACATCGAATCTAACGTAGCGCTAGTCACTGATTTAAGTGTCTAATCTAGTCGCCCATCAAACGGGTGACGACTTATAATGTTACATGGAAGTGGCCCGATAAATGGGCGACTTACATGTAATTATTATTTTTTTAAGTATTTTGCCAACTTAGTTGGATTTAGGTTCCACTATTATCTATGAGTGGAGCTACTTCAAATATTTTTAATGCTTTGTACATATTTTTATGCTATATTTTATAAGTATTTGATTAATTAGTAGAAAATATAGTTTAAATATCTTTTATTTAATTCCAAATTTGTTTATATATAAATTGGAGTCGTCATCTTTAAATATATTGAATTTTGAAAACCCTTATGTTTGAATGGTGAATATTGGATTTATCTTATGAATAATGATATGATCAAAATTTTGTCTACATGAATAAAGATAAATATTAATACTTAGTCCAATATCTTAAATAATGGACATAATATCTTGATCATTAGTGTATAAAGAGATCTATATATGTACATAAATATGTAGAAATCAAGAGAAAATTTTACTTTAAATTGCATGCATAATCATCTCTGAAGCTTGGTATGTATAGAATTATTAAATTTTAATATTATCAAATAAAATTTTAAATATATATATATATATATATATATATATATATATATATATATATATATATATATATATATATAAAAGAAATTCTTGAAATTTGTTCAAGTAATTTTACATTTTTATAATGTCATTATTTTTCAATAAAAAAATTCATCTTAAACAAATTTAGAATTAAATAAAAAGTCATTTAAATTATATTTATCTATTAATTAATCAAATACTTGTATAATATAGCATAAAAATATGCACATATCATTAAAAATATGTCTATTTAAAAAATTTTCATCAAAATAAAATAAATTAACAAATTCAAATATTTATTCAATTTGAGATAAAATATTAAGAATTTAATAAAATATTGATTGGTGAAATGAGAGACTTTATATAAGCATCAGGAGGTTGGAGTAGCTCCAATGACAGCTAATAGTGCAACTTAAATCCAACAAAGTTGGCAAAATACTTAAAAATAATAATTACATGTAAGTCACTCATTTAACGGGCGATTTTCATGTAACATTATAAGTCATTTGATTAATTATATATAGACACTAAAATACTAGCCACACATCGATTTAATGTGGTAATCAAGTCACCGTAAACTAATACTATGCTTATATCTAAATTTTATTTTAAGATACTTAAATTAATAATAACATTTTAAATCATACTTATTTAAAAAGAATGGTCTCTTAAAATACAAAAGTTGCTCAATAAACATGTCGTTCTTGACTCCTTCCTCTCATTGATAAAGCTCTTTTGATCATTAATGCCTATCATTCAAAATAAGGTCGATAGTCACATAAGCAAATTATTCTTCTTAACCAAAAAAAAAATTGAATCAAGAAATAAGATAGAGACCGAAAGTATCTCCTTACCTGAGACAGTGTTAATTTCTCATGACATTAGTGATTAGATATGGTCTAATTGTTGGTTCTGACAATTAATCAATGTTTGGTGGGAATGGGGTTTGGTTATGAGTTGACTCATTTCTAAGTGGAATGAACCCTACTGAGTTAACGATAATTGGGAGAATCAGGGTGCTTTCTAAACCATTGGATTAGCCTTTCTTCCTAATTGGATCAAGATTCATTGTGCTGCTCTTTGAATTGAACCGTTGAATCTAATGCTTCTTGAGTGGATTCCACACATCGCTTTGGTGGATCCTGTTGACTTGATCCGTATCAAATCTTATCGCTGTTTGCCTTAGACCGCTCTGTCTTGACCGTCGATGTTTCTTCGGGATAAGTTCATCTTTAACCTAGTTTTTCTTTTATTCTTTATGCTCGAGTCAAGCACTGAGAGGGAAGAGGAAGAGCGGGATCTAAGAGAAACCTTGGTTCTCCAATGAAGAATGGGTTTGATGAGGAAAACCGGAGGGAAGATGCAGGAGAAGGAGAAGAAGAGGAAGAAAGAAGATGTTCTTTCTTAAAAGATTGATTACTATGTTTTCTTTGATCCCCTATTTATACTATTTTCTAACCCCTATCTAAGCTTTCTTTATAAGAGTAACTACTTTCAGTTACAATGGATCATTTATTCCTATTGCTTACTTCTGTCTCTCTGGAATATTAGTTGGTTTAGTCATCGAGTTTCTTGACGATAGTTGTTTTATCCATTCGTACAAAATAGAAAATTGTTAATTTGTTATTTGGTTTCTTGATTCTTGAGTTGACTACTTTCTTTTATTGACAAGGATCTTCTTGATTTTGATCTCAATTATTGATAAGCCGCAGGTTTTATTTCGAATTATCTATATTCGCTTTGGCAGTCCTTCTGGTGATACTTTGGGGATTTTAATATTGTTGACTTGTTGTCATTCTAGCTGATCTTTGGTTCTAGTGCTATTCTGGACATGTTGTATTTGTAGTCTGTAGTATTTGTCTTTATTTTATGTTCTGAATTTGTCTACTTGTACTCTTTTCTTCTCTATTGTTATCTCATCTTGTCTCTGTATGTTTAGTCTCTGGAAGGTATGGCTGTATTTGGTCTTTCTTCCTGTACTGAATCTGCTAACCTTATGATTCTTATTGTTGTATGTTATAATTTGGCAATTAGAGGATTTGGGATCATATCATCCCTCACACCGACTTGTCCTCAAGGTCAAATTCGAGATGCTTCAGCATTTCTTTACTTGACACCCAAGAAGCATCCGTGGCTAGAAGTCCTTCCCATTGCCTTAATATTTCTTTAATTTGTGGATCTCCAGTGCTGTTCTGTGATCTAAAACTTTTAACAGTTTGATTAATATCTGCCCATCTCTGAACTGAGTTGGTAATTCTACTGGGTGTAGTGTAGAATCTATCTGTATTGTCTAAGTCTTTGACTTGAAGCTCTCTCTATGTTTATCACCATTTGTTCTCAATGATATTTGTTTTTGAGCTTCTGTAAATGGTATGGGTCTCGCCAACCTATCAACATGATTCCTCCTAGATGTGTGGTCAGATTATATGATGCTTCTATTTGTCCATCTATTTGAAGTCGGAAAAATCTTGCCAACCGACTTATTACTATGAAAAATCTTATTTGCGTATGCTCTAAGATATTCTATGTATTTTTTATATAAAAGATAAACATTATGACTAGGTAGGTGGTTGTAGTTTGTATTCTATAGTACATAAAATAAAATATAAGCTATTTGGGTGGTTATAACTATTTGGAAGGTTGATAATTATGCATACTTTATATAATCTTTCTTAGCTGATTGAATGGATGATAATTGAAACTTATTTCGATAGTTCTTCTTGCCACTATTTTTTGTTTGAGTATCATGTAGTTAATACTCTTGGTCCTCATTGACCATCATGAAGGCAAACAATTTGGCTTAATATATATGTCCTCTATGATATTTTTCCTCACAATTGAAACACAATTTTTTCTTTCTTCTTTCTTCCAATTATGTAGGTGTTAGCCTCTGAATTGCTATTGGCTATTTATTTTGATTGTTGCTATGTTGATTGGTGTTTGTGGGAGTAGATGAGTTGTCTTATAATTGAGGTTGTTTTCTTGTTGGAGATTGATCTTGTAGTTTCTGGTCATGTAAATGCCATTAGCTAGCCTATCTTCCATTAATTTGGCCAATTGAAATGCTTGCTGCAAGGAACTGGGCTGTAATGCTCTTACTTCTCTCTTGATATCATGTTTAAGCCCTGATTCAAAACAGCTTTGTAAAAATTCAGGTGGAATGCCTGAAATTTGATTAGCTAGTTCTTCAAAATCATTGTAAGTTAACTATTGTTGTCTGTAATTTAGTTAATTCTCCTCTCAAATCTGTATAAAGAGGGACCAAATCTAATAACTTGTTCTTTAAATTGTGTCCATGAATGCAACCGATTATTTAAGTGCATATATTGATACCAAGTGGTCTATCCAAACCGAGGCAATTATGAACTGCTCTTTCTGATAAACTGTATTGAAAGATCTGCTTTTGAATGTACTTTAGATTGTCTCCATTAAACCTTGGCATATCTACTTTAATAGTCTAATTTTTTGTGTTTGTGGTCTATTTGGATGATAACATTCGTATGAGATGATGTACATACCGGGATTGGATTTGTTGTCTTTGAGAGTTTTTCTCCAATTTTTCTTCTATAGAAGATAGTCTTCTTGAAACTTCATTTAAGATTATAAAAATTGAGGACATTTGCTCCTCTGTTTTGTTTAGCCTTATCACACATTCTTTTAGGGTTTTTGAAGTGTGTCTTGTTCCTTTTGCCATTTTCTGAGTGTTGTAGTCAATAAGAGCACCAATGATATGGTCCTAATTGTTGGCTGGTTTGGTATAGTGCTAATTGGGTCTGGTTTGGTGGGAATGGGGTTTGGTTCAGTGAGTTGACTCACTTTTGAGTGGAATGAACCCTACTGAGTACGAAGGGAGAATTGCGGTGCTTTCAACCGGATTAGCCTTCTTCCGGATCTAGCACTTGATGCCGCTTTGAATTGAACCGTTGGATCTAATGCTTCTTGAGTGGATTCCACGACCGCTTTCTGGATCGGTTGCCTTGACTGATCCGTATCGAAATCTTACTGCTGTTGCTTTCATACGGCTCTATCTGACGTCGATGGTTCTTCTGGTATAAGTTTATCTTTAACCTAGTTTTTCTTTTATTCTTTTCGACTGTTCGAGTCGTCGAAGCACTCCAGAGAGGGAAGAGGAAGAGTGGCTGGGATCAAAAGAGAAACATTGGTTCTCCGATGAAGATCGGCGGTTTCTGATGAGGAAAACCATGAGGGAAGATGCGCAGGAGAAGGAGAAGAAGAGGAAGACTGAAAAAGATAAGTTCTTTCTTAAAAGATTTATTACCTTCTGTTTTTCTTTGATCCCCTATTTATACTATTTTCTAACCCCTATCTAAGCTTTCTTTATAAGAGTAACTACTTTCAATTACAATGGATCTTATTTGCTTACTGTCCCTGAATATTAGTTGGTTTAGTCGAAGTTTCTTGATTTCGATAGCTTGTTTTATCCATTCTTTACAAAATAATGTAAAATTGTTAATTTGTTATTTGGTTTCTTGATTCTTGAGTTGATCTACTTTCTTTTTACAATGGATCTTCTTGATTTCGATCTCATCTATTGATAACCGGGTTTTATTTGAATTATCTATATTAGGTCTTTCTTGATACTTTGGGGATGTTAATGTTGTGCTTGTTGTCATTCTAGTGATCTTTGGTTCTAGTGCTATGGACATGTTGTATTTATAGTCGTAATATTTGTCTTTATTTTATGTTCAATTAGTCTACTTGTACTCTTTCTTCTCTCATATCTATCTTGTCTGTCATTTAGTCTCTAGAAGGTATGGTTGTATTTGGTCTTTCTTCCTGTACTGAGTCTGTTAACCTTATGATTCTTATTGTTGTATGTTATAATTTGTCAATTAGAGGATTTGGGATCATATCAGACTAACTCAAAAAAAAATGAGTCGAGTCATTATCGTCATCACAAAAGTCGATTTCACCGAGTAGAACCATTTATAAGAGCAACACCATCAAATCCTTATCTCCCACAAGGTTCTCTTCCCTTAACTAATCGTTTTATCGATCGATGCTTCATCGACGCCGATAATGGTCGATAAACACCACCATGCAAGGCCATCATTGATGGTGACCATAGCCACACAAAGTCGATCAATCGTCCATCACCTGAGTTCTCGCCTGAATAAGCTTTCACCCTATTACTCCGCTTCCTCCCATCGCTATTTTTCGGAACCCTCGCCGCTGAGATGATGGAGGCACCTCTAAACCTCGATGGTTGAGTAGTCGACGCACTTACGATATTTTGACGACGGGTCCACATGGACACCAATGTAACCTTTTCATACAAAATCTCAAGTCAATGTGCAACATAGCACCGCGCAATTTGGTATGATGACTGATGCGTCTTGTACACCATCTTACTCACTTGGGCCGACATATGCAATTTTGGCATCCCTTCTTTCCTCTATTGGATCAACCTACTCCATCTTTGCCATCTACTAGCTACTTCCAAGGTGAGTGCAACCGAAGTCACTCGGAGGGGACTTGAAATCGCTCATTTACTGGTCATTTCGAGTATCGAGCTCGAGCTCGAGCTCGAGCTCAAAGGCAGGATCGATATATTAAATGAGCTCGAGCTCGAGTTAGTGGAAGCTCGATTCATTTGGTGAGGGATATGAGAATATTAACCGAGCGAGCCATTGTGCATTCCAAAGATTCTACCCTAACTTATATGATTCTTGCCGAGGCTGCCGCCTATAATTGCCTACTAGATGCTTCGAGTCGCCTCACCTCTCGTCTGCCGACAATCGCTTCACCACTGGTTCACATCGAAGTCTCGACTTTCTTTTCTCTCCTACCGAGCTCTCAGGTTCTTTGAGTTCCTCATCTTCCGGCTTTTCTCACTGATAGCAAGATCGACTTGATCTTGGTTTCATTTTCTTTATGCTCACATCGTATTTGATTTGATGATGCTTAAAAAAAGAAGCCATTCAAATTAGGTTTTATTCTTTGGTTTTGATGTTGTGAATCAACTTGTGATGTTCTTTTGGATTATGTGTTTAATGAGTACTATATGTTCGGTAACTGTTGTAACTTGTGTTGATTATCCACACTTGTTTAGGGGTCTTGAAAATAAAATATTTACCATATCAGTTGATAATGCATCAAATAATGATAAGGCTATCAAGTTATTAAAAGATGGTTTACTGGATAAGGAAAAATTATTCTTTGGGGAAGACTATTCCATGTACATTTTGTGCACATATTTTGAATTTAATGGTGAAAGATGGGGTCAAATGTATAGAATTTGTTGTTGAGAAAATCGGACACGCTTAATTTTATTAATGCTTCGAAGGTAGACTAATGAAATTTCGATGTTGTTCAAACAACTACCAACAAGAAAGCTTATCATGGATTGCCCAACACGTTGGAATTCTACATACAATATGCTGGTAGTTGCACTTCAACTAAAAGAAGCTTTCTTTTCATACAATGAGAGGGAGATTACATATTATAATTGCCCTACAGAAGATGAATGGAATAAAATAGAAAAGGTTTGTGATATTCTTGGTTTTTTTGAGGCAACTAATATCATTTCGCACTCAATACCCAACATCTAATTTGTTTCTCTCACAAATTTGCACTATAAAAGTATTGAATGATGGTGCACTATCTTCGATGACTTCATCAAGCATGACTTGCAAAATGAAAGAAAAATTTGAAAAATATTGTAATGCAACCTTCGATGGCATTTGGTGCAATTATGGTCCCACGAATGAAATTTATTGTCATTGAGTTTGCTTACCCTATGATCTATGAAGGAGATGAAAGTAATCATAATATTGCATATGTTAGACTTTACTATATATAAATTATATGAAGAATATGTTGAATACCTTAAACCGATACTACAAGTAGTGGACATTTAGAGGTGAAAGTAGTGCAAATAGTAGACGTACCGTGATACTCTTGCACAAAATATAGTGGTTGGCATGATTTTACCGCTATCATCTAAAAAATCAAGTAGAGGCCCACCAAGTCGACGGATAACTACCTTGAAGATGGGTTAGAGATAATTCCGTAATCGAAGTTTTGATGTGATTGCTTGGTGAAAAATATGCATCTTAAATATCGCATACTCTCAAAAATGGTCATTGATATTTTATCTATTCCAATAGTGTTGCTTATTAACCTTTAGCGCAGGAGAGAGAGTTGTTGATACTTATCGCTCAAAGCTTGGAGTTGAAACTGTTCAAGCTCTCATATGTGGGTCTAATTGGATTCGTTCTCATTACGGCTTAAAAGGGAGAATTAAGGTATTTATTTACCTTCCAATTATTTTTTTAGTAATTTTTTTTAATGATATTAATATTATACTATATTGAATATTTATTAGGAAGAGGATGAAGATGAAGAGATTGAGATACCCTAGGTCCTCTAGACAATTAAGTAAAGGAAAAGTGGATATGAATAGACTTTACATGTTTTTAAATAGACTTTATGTGGTTTATATTTGACATTTAAACTCTTTATAATTTTGTACTTCAATTCTTTATTTAGTAGACATTTTAAAATGTTATGATTGCACTAAATATTAATCTACACAAAAGTGATAATTTTTGGAAATATTAGAGAAATTGATGATGATAGCTGATGTTAATGATTTTGAAATCAAAAATTTATAAAGTTGCTCATACATTCCTTGGATGTTGGTATTTTTTTATTGTAGTTGCTCATCTATTGGATGTGTCTTTGGTAGCTAAGCCGATACTTTACAGTAGTTGCTCATATATTCCTTGGATGTTGGTAGTTGCTTTAACATAGTTGCTCATCTCTTGGATGTGTCTGTTTGGTACTTTTGAACATTTTTACGAGCTTGAATCAATGCCCTCTAGTTGTCTTCTTTGTCTCAGTTTATGCCTTATGGTTGGCTGATTATATATTTTGTTGGAGTAGGTGGAATTGAAGCACTTGTTGAGCAAGCATTAGTGGACTCTAACTAACTTCTTTGTCTCAGTTTTTGCCTTATGTTGGTTGGATGCTACCTGCTGTCTACTATTTTTCCTGTAATTATGTTGCTTTCTTAATTCATATTGATGGTTGGCTGATTATATGTTTTGTTGGAGTAGGTGGAATTGAAGCACTTGTTGAGCAAGCATTAGTGGACTCTAACTAACTTCTTTGTCTCGGTTTTTGCCTTATGGTGGCTGGATGCTACCTGCTGTCTACTATTTTTCCTGTAATTATGTTGGGTGCAACTGCTTTGTCTCGGTTTGGGAGTTAATTTTTCTACTGCTCTGATTTCTCTTGTTGCACTTCCTATTGGCTGCTGGCCTGGGTGGTTTTATTGGTTGTTTTGTTGATGGAGGATATGAGCTCATGTGGTTTTTTTGGTCGTTTAGGACTTATTGTTCAAGGTTCTTTGAGGGTTTTTTTGTAGCTACTATATTACTAGGATGCTTGTGTTGTGGCGTGGTGTTTTGGATTTTGTGCTGTTGGTATTGACTCCTCGGTTTATTTGGCTCTCATTGTTTTATTTTCCTCTTTGTTGTTGGTGGTGGATTTGCTATTCTTTTGGCTGCCTTGGTGATGGTTTGATGATAATTTCTAGATGCCCTCTTGGCTCTCTATGGTATGGCTTTCCTCATTTGGTCTTATCTCCTACTATTTTCTGTTTGGGTGGAGGTTTTGCCTTTGGATTTGGGTTCTAGTGATGGAGATAGTCATGGCCTCATGGGTTGTTTTTTCTCAGTTTACAAAAATTCACCCTTTCTTGTAGTATTTGTTGTTTCCTCTCTATCTTCTTTTTAATAATTCACCCCTTCCTTATCGGATGATGGACTTGGATGATGGGTTACGAGGTATGCTGATGTATGGCTCTCTCTTTTCTTCTTTACTTGTAATATGTAATCTTACGAAGTTTGGATCTTCATATAATGTTCTTCTTTAAGATGATTATAATTTATAACTAAATGAGCCTTTTCTTAACTTTATCCATTTTATTTTCTCTTATTCTTTATGCTTACTTAATTATGCCCTTCCTTCCATTGGTATGTTGTAGAATATTTTATGATTGGGTAATTCTTGCTCGTTTAAGATGCTTATAATTTTATTTTCTCTTAGTCTTTATTTTTTGATTAGGTGGTTGGATGCTCGAAGAGTACAAGTAGAAGCTTTGGATTACTTACCATTAAAGACTCCATCTTTTGGATCAATAGAAGATGTTGATTTTAATTTAATTCTATATTTTTCTTTTTTTTTTGTAATAATTTGAGAGATTGAATGTTTAATTGTAATTTATATACCTCTTGTTTGAGCATTTAATTTTTCTTTCAATATTTTTGTAATTTTTTTGTAATTTCTTTTCATTACAAAAAAAATTTAAAACCTCTTGTAATAAAACAGATACATTTTTCTGCATTTAATTTTTTTGTGGTTTATATTTTTTTTTTTTTGTAATTTAGAATTCATATGTTTGTAATAAAAAATATCTCAAAAAGGTTTTGTTTATTTAAATTTAATAAATATTTGCCTCGTTTAAGAATTTCATATATTAATTTAATAAATTTTTTAATTTTTTTAATTGCTCTTTAAATTTTTTTTTCTTTGAAATTATTTAAACGAGCCTATAAACAGCCTAAATCGAAATTTTAAGCCAGCTGCTCGAGCTTCATGAGCCCACTAATTCGAGCCAAGCTCGAGCTTAATTTTCTGTTGCGAGGCAGTTAGCTTGGTTTATGTGCTCGAGTCGAGCTCGCTCATTTCGAAACTCACAATGTCTGGTTAGTCAATGAGCTCGAGACTCACCATTGCACCCTACTTCCAAGGCTACTAAAGTTTCACTTCCGCTGCCGCAGATGAGAAAGACTCATCTTTTTCAATAGAATTACCTGGTCTGCCTCCTTTACGGAGGAAGGACTTACCCCACTTCTTGTCCACACAAGACGCTTACCTCTCCGCCCATAAGGACATATTCACAGAACTCGGAAAGTATGAGAAGCCTATAGTTTTGGTGAACACGTTCTATCAAGGCAAAATTTTTAAACTAAGCATGATTAAAACTTTAATTAGCGAAATAAGCACATTTTTAAAAAAATTTCAAAATAGGCATAGTCGCCCGTTTAACGGGCGACTGGCTAATGGCTAAATAACTTTTTCTTTTAAAAAGGAAAATTTACATACAGATCACACAATTCTTATATATTTACATATATATCCTACAATAGCAGCGGAACGTATTCCCTCTCTCTCTCTCTCTCTCTCTCTCTCTCTCTCTCTCTCTCTCTCTCTCTCGTCATTATTTTCTCCTCAATTTTTTTAATATATAATTTAAAATTATTTAAAATATATAAATAAATAATTTTTAGTAAATAAATAAATTATATAAATAAAGTATATATATATATATTATATTTATTTATTTATATATTTAAATTATATAAATATTTTTAAGTTTAGAGTAAATAATTTAAAAAATATTTAAAATATATAAATAAATAAATAGTTTTATATATATATATATATATATATATATATATGTATATATATATAATATATATGTATATATATATATATATATATATATATATATATAATTAGTTTTATTTATTTAAAATATATAATTAGTTAAATAAATAATTTTAAATTATATAAATATTTAGTTATTTATATATTTAGAAAATATTTAGTTATATATATATATATATTTTGTTTATTCATTATATATTTATTCCTTTCTTTTGTTTTATTAAAAATTATTTATTTATTTATTTTTTTTATTTTTTTTTATTTTTTTATTTTTTTGTTATTATTATTATTTAGACTTATATATATATATATATATATATATATATATATATATAATTAAAATATTTTATATATATTTTTTTAAATTATATTTTTAAATTATATTTTTAAATATTTTAAATTGTTATATCTTTAAAATATTTATATAATTTAAATATATAAATAACTAAATATTTTATAAATATATAAATAACAAAATATTTATATAATTTATATATATTTTATTTATTTATTAACTAATTATATATTTTAAAATAAATAAATATTTTTTAAATATTAATTAAATATATATATATATATATAATATATAACTAATTATTTATTTATATATTTTAAATATTTTTTTATTATTTTTATAACTTAAAATATTTATATAATTTAAATATATAAATAATAATAAATAAATTTATATATTTATAAAATATTTAGTTATTTATATATTTATAAATATTTATATATTATATATTTAGTTATTTATATATTTAAAAATATTTAGTTATTTATATATTTAAATTATATATTTAGTTATTTATATTTTAAATATATATAATATATAAATAATTTAAATATTTTTAAATGTATAAATAATATTATATAATTTAAAATTATATATTTAGTTATTTATATTTTAAATTATATATTTATTTTATATATTTAAATATATATATATAAACTAAATATTTTCTAAATATATAAATAACTAAATATTTTGTATTAAAATTATTTATTTATTTATTTAACTAATTATATATTTTTAAATAAAATAAATAACTAATTATATATATATAATACTATTTATTTTATATATTTTAAATATTTTTAAATTATTTACCCTAAACTTAAAATATTTATATAATTTAAATATATAACTAAATAAATTTATATATATATATACTTTATTTATATAATTTATTTATTTACTAAAATTATTTATTTATATATTTTAAATAATTTTAAATTATATATTAAAAAATTGGAGAAAATAATGACGAGAGAGAGAGAGAGAGAGAGAGAGAGAGAGAGAGAGAGAGAGAAGAGAGAGAGAAATATTCATTCATTTTAGGATTTATATAAATATATAAAATTGTGTGATCTAAAACCTTTTTTAAAATTATTTAGGCGGTTTAACGGGCGACTGGCACTGACTGTGCATACACAGTCAGCGTCAGTCGCCCGTTTAACGGGCGACTGTGCCTATTTTGAAATTTTTTTAAAAACATGCTTATTCCGCTAATTAAAAATCATACTTAGTTTAAAATTTTGCTATAGAAGCACTGGTAATGAACCCCGAGTTTGAACTGATCACCATTGGGCCGGTGGTGGACAAGAGCTTCGTGCCTGCAGCGGCAGGGCAAGGACCTGTTTGAGGAGGATTCCGGCGGTTACATGAGGTGGTTGGACGCGCAAGAGGAACGGTCGGTGTGTACGTGGCTTTTGGCAGCTTATTTAGGCTGACGGGCGACAAGTGAGGAGCTGGTTGGGACTGAAGGAGAGCGGACGGCCGTACTGTGGGTGCTAAGGAAGGATAGCAGGCTAAGGTGTCGATATGGAGATTAAAAAAATGGTGGTGGAGTGGCAGCAAGTGAGGTGTTGATCACAAGGCAGTGGGATGCTTTATGACACACGGTGGTGAACTCTACATCTGAGGCAGTGGTGACTGGCGTGCCGATGGTAGTGCTACACAGTGGATCGAGCAAACAAATGCGAGATTGAGCGGCATGGGATTGTGTGAAGTCGATGCAGGGAGGATGGTATTGTGGAGGCGGCAGAGTTGAGGCGTGGTTTAGATGTGGTGATGGGGGACGATGAGATAGCAAGGGAGATTAGGAAGAAGGCTGGGGAGTGGAAGGAGAAGTCCAGGGCGGCACTCGCAGAGGACGGATCGTCGTCCAAAAATCTCAGGGCGTTTGTTGATGGCCTTTGAGGGTAAAATATATAATATAATATGCCAATAATCTTAAAATATGAAATATCGCATTAGTAAGTTTTAGAAAGACAATGATTGGGATGAGTATATTCCTAACTTTGATTTCATTAAAGATATAAAAACTATTGCAATTGGACACTAAAATCTTTATTTCTTGAAATAATATTTAAGAGTAGTATTAGAAAAGAATTTTCTCAGCAAAATTTAATAAGTATAAAATTTAAATTTCTTATGGTCATTTGGTTGTAGTAGGATTTACATATTACTCAAATACTACAAAATTATAAATAATAACACCTTTAAATTCTAAAAAATATTCTATTATTGATATGACACTTAAAATACTACTAGTCGAAGCACGAATCTTGATGCTAAAAGCAAGTTGATCCGAAGTTGAAACTGGTCAAGATCGAGCACTTAAAATATCCGAAACTCGGGATGTCGTTAAATCTCTAACTCTCAAACATAGTGTTTATAGTCAAATCGAGCGTCGACGAGCCGGATCTAACGCCAAGATTTCATAAGACTTCATTTGAGCATTCAAATATAAAAAATACATCATATGATCAAGGAATCATCATGAGCTTTCGATGGGAGTGGTTCGGTTTTTCATGCGCACTCCTCCAATCTATAAATATTCATTCCTATGAGGAGCCAAGAAAGAGAGAGGGGAGAGCTCTAAAAGCTTGAAGATTCTCCAAGCATAATCTCGCCACCACTGACGGCCATCAACCACCGCCGGCCGCCATCCTCGCCGTCATCTCACGGTCTCCATCATGATGACCTTCATCGTCGCCGATGTCTCATTGCTCATCATCATCGCTACTACTAAGAATCTATCACCGAACGGAATATAATTGTTGTTCTCTTTCTCATATGCAATCTAATCCGTTATCGGAAGATTTTGTACTCTAAAAGATACATAGTGGAAGATTTTACAAGCCCCATAATTTTTCCCTCTTTTCGAGGTTTTCCACGTAAAATTTGAAGTTGTTTCACTTTAAATACCTCAGGTGGATTTCACAACAAGAGTAAACTTTCACCTATCAAACATTTTCTAGCATGCAACAATTATATTTTTTTCCTATATTATCTTTAATTGTAGAAGCATTAAATTCAAATATTAATGAGAGCAAACTTAGTATTTGTTTATGTTGGGCTCAGTCAAAATTTAATTTATTCGAAATTTACTAGTTTTTGAAATGGCTTATGATTGATATGTTCATGTTTATTTGTGCTTGTATTCGGCTCAATTTTGGCTCATATTATACTTTTTAAAATGATAAATTTTAATATTTTTTAGTAAAGTATAAAAATAATATTGATCTTCGATAAAAAAAAATTTTAAACTTTAATTTAAAACTGATAGTTGAGATTTATCATTATTTTTATTTTATTTAATTAAGATTTTTATAATATAATGTATCTTATTCAATTAAGATGCTTATTAACTAATTGAATTAACTAAATAAATATACAATTAAATATTATGAATATATATATATATAATCTTTATATAATTATTTAAATTTAGTTTTTATTTCAAACTAAAATGATCTGAAGATAATCAAACAGAGGGTTGTATGTTTCGGTTATTTATAAATAGAACTCAAAAAATTTCTACCTGCTCGGTTCATTTATAATAAATGAATCGAATTTGAGCTATTTAATAAACTGAATATGAATAATTTTCAAATTATAAACTTTTTTTTTTACCACCCTAAATTTAACTATATAGCACTCAAAATTTCAAATATTATATATTTCATGTCTGAATTATAGATATTATATCATAGCATCCAAAATATTTAAACAAAATAAAGTAATATTTCTCACTTAAATTCTCAGATATTTTTATACATATCATATAATTTTTATATATTTATATATCTAATAATTAAACATTAATTTATATATATATATATTAATTTATCATCACTTGATATTATTTTATTGAAGTTGGATATGACTTAGCATATCGGACTCCACACTTAATAATATCAGCATTTCTATTCCTGGAATTTGGCCAATTCTTTGCTAGTTTAGCTCAACCGTATAGTGACATATTTCTTTTGGAGATTTTTAGGAAAGAAAATTTCTTGTTTTATAGTTAATTTTTCTGCTGCGTCAATTCGGTTCCAAAACTGAACAAAAATACTAAATTTTGTATAATAAATATTCTGATATGAAACAAGCAAATAACATGTACTAAAGTTTAAACTTATTGTGTTGGATCTTATTGTTTAAAATATAATTAAAATTTTAACTATTTTGATTAAATGTTATTTTTAATATTAAAGCAGTATTACAATTCAAACATGATATTTATAAGAGAAATTTACATACACATTATTTTTATGTATTTACATGTCCAACACTTAATATTTGATATTTATAAATATTTGATTTTCTCTATACATGAACATATCTATTTCATTTTAAAAAATTAATGATGATATTATTTTTGATGTAACATTAAAATTTTTGGCACTATTTTTATATATATAAAACTTTAAGTATTAGATATATAAATATATAAAATTAAACTATGTATGTAAATGCCTCTATTATAAAAATGCATTATCTAAAATGTTATTTTAGACAAAATATTTTAAATTTTATGTTAATGTTTATGTAAGGAAGTATTGGATCATTATAATAAATGTAATTTGATACAAATATAATAAATTTGAAATGCTAAACTTGATTAACATATTCTTTTTACAAATAATATTATAAAAATTTACATAATTCTTATAACCTAAATCCTCTTTTATCTTTAAGTTTATATTATATATTATTATATATATATATATGATACATCCTAAAAAATTAACTGATCAAGACCTAATCTCAAGATTTTCGTAAATGCTCGATCTAATCACCGATTTCGCATTTACAAAACTGACCGCCTCGGCGAGACTAACATACAACATCAAGCATACCGATCCGTCAATCAATCGATCAAGCTATCTATCGAAAATGGATCCCGATCCGCCAAATGGTCACCAAAAGACATATTTATACGATCGAAGCGCTCGCCAAGACGAATCCAACGAATCCAAGATCACCCAATTCGACATCATTAAGGCACCCGCATCATCAAAATACACCGTCGATCGAGGGGATCGACCGCCGTCCGATGGGAGTGGTTGGAGTTTTCCGAATTTACGCGCACTCCCAAAAAATCTATAAATGAGCTTCATTCTCAGAGGACCAAGACAAGACCGAGAGCTCGAGAACCACCACCTGACGCATCTATCACTACCGCCTACCACCAAGAAGTTCAAGATCGTGAGTCGCTCTAGAGATCGCCTCGTGAGGACTAGAAAAGACCGCTTGCCGCCTTTCTCCAAGATCAAGAGGTTGCTCCTAAGATCGCCTCGCCGCTTTTGGGAAACTTCTCCCTTGGGTTGGAGTTGACCGATATTGTATTTTTCTACACTCAGAATATTGTTTTCGCCCCTATAAACACCTTCTTCTCCAACTAACGAGAAGCAAGGACCTCAGATCTTTGAACACATAGTGAAAGTTCTACGATCGCAAGGGTTTTTTTCCCTTAACGGGTTTTCCACGATAACCCCGTGTTCATATCCCCGCTTGTGTGTTGATAATTTTGGGCTACGAATTAAGATCTCGTGATCTACCTAATAAAATTCTAAGACGCAACGCATACTGCCTCAGGAATACAGCTCCCATTGCTATATCTCCACTATGGTTAAACGGGTTTGCCCAACGCTTCCTCATTCTCGATCAAGGACGCCAAGTCTCCAACACTTCTACATAACAGACTTGCCTGTGTGAGGGTCCGTCAGCCCTCTTTGGAAGATCGCAAAGGATGGAGGATTCCCTAACGAAATTCTCGCGAGAGGACCGAAAACATTCCAACACGCCTCGAAGAAGTTCCGCGACGCCTCAAAGATAATCCAGATTTTCTTCCCGAGAATGATTACCCGAATGCCGGATCAACAAGTAGAGAACCCTTGGCACCACATCCAGATGTCAACTCGATACCGCCATTCTACTCACCCCACACGAATGGTCAGACGGAAACTCCACGCCACCTTATACGCGATGAACTATGACGACTGGTGCATGAAGAGTTCAAACAATCAATGATCCATTCTCCGCCGCTTCTTCCAAAACTCGCCCCGCCGAGATCATCTCGCAATACCCGACTCGACGAGATTCAAGCTTTCCCAAAGATGGACCCTTACGATGGCACAACCGATCCATAAAGCATATCGATCACTAACGATCATGCACATTCAAGTAAATGACTCTTTGTTTGTCGTATTCCCAACGACTCTCAAAGGACGCGTGCATTTGGTTCTATTCACTCGCTAAGGGTCCGTCCGATCATTTGGAGAGCTCGCTGATTTTTTGTAGAACAGCTCTAACAAGAGAATCATCGTGATTCATCACATCTCTCCTGAATGCCGTAACGATGGAGAGTCCTCAAAGAATACTTCCAGGTTCTCCTCAAGCCGGCAGATACCGTGAGTAGATCCGTAACTTTGAGGGCTTTCTGAGGACTCCGCCAGATACTTCTATTCATCATTAATGCGGAGACCCATTCCTATGCGACTGGTCCAATCAATAGAGGCACAAATCTCACCGACGGTTATCGCTCCTCATCGGCAACCACCAAGAAGCGAAGAAGGTTCCCAAAGATGATGTTCAAACATCTCAAAAAAGAGAAAAGAACCTCCCCCAAAACCTCCTCGCGACCTCGGATGACTCACGAGGAAATATAATGCTCTCAACACGCCATGCGAACATCCCATCGGGCTATTCAGAAGAGGATGGCGGCCAAGTGGCCACCTTTAAAGCCCTGGAATTGGAAATCAAGAGAAATTCGCCACTTTCACCAAATGAGGGCACACCATCAAGAGTGCCACCAATCAAGGAGGAGATTGAAAGACTAATACGCCGGGTATCTAGGCCGCTTTATACAAAACCAACCCGCCCAAAGAAATGCCGGGGCAACCAGCCGGAGGAACCGAGAGATAGAAACAATTGTGGAGGGCCGTGTTCCAGCCAAATATTCATTGCCCTTCAAGAGCCGAGAAGAAGTCTCGGGTTGACCATTCTATCACCTTTGATGATTTAGATCTAGAGGGCTTCGATCCCACATCAAGATCCCCTTGTCATCGCGTGGGTCTGCGATCCATGCTTCAATATTAAAAGGATATTGATCGACAATGGGAGTTCGTTGATGTTCTTTTACCCACTTTCCTCGCATGGGTATGAGAAGCTTCAACCCGGGCCCCAATCGTATGGATTTGATAATCGACCGATTAGTGGAAGGGACAATCGCCTTCCCGTAACTCTTGGGAATTTCGACGCAACCCACTTGATACAATTTATTGTCAAGTCCGAGTCCGCTGCATAATGCAATATTTGGGAGACCTCTCCAGCCTATATTCGGCCACATCTGCGTTCTCACCTCAAGATGAAATTCCGACACCAGCATCGGCGTGGTAAGTGGAATCAACAGATAGCACAAGCGCGTTATATCAAGCAAGCCCACCATTTACGCCAAGAACCTCAACATCGAGAACTTCGACCCACGATGAGGATGCCTCGAAGGGCTTCTCCATTGAAGATGTAATTTGTCTTCCTATCTCTAAGTTGATCCATAAAAGGTGAAGGTGGGATCGTTCCCATCGTAAATCGTAATCGTAGATTTTCTCGCAAAATCAAGATATCTTTGCCCGAGCGATCCGATATTCTCGGCATTGACCCTAAGTCATTACGCGACTCCTCAAAGTTGACTCAACCTACAAGCCGGTGATACAGAAGAAAAGAACCTTCGCTTCTGAACGATTGCAGATCATAGAACAAGAAATCACCAAACTTCTGGAAGTCAAGTTCATTCGAAGTCTACTACCCCACCGGTTGGCTAACGTAGTGTTAGTCAAGAAGGCCAACGCGGAGAATGTGCATCGACTACATCGACCTTAATCGCATGCATGCCCAAAAGATAGCTTCCTTCCTCAGACGAATTCAACTAGTTGATGCGACATCGTGGACATCGATGTCGAAGCTTCATGGATGCCTATTCGCTACAATCAAATCAGATGAACAAAATGATGAGGAAGCAACATCCTTCCAAATGATAAGTGGACTATACCGCTATCGTCATGCCATTCGACTAAAAATGCTGGAGCAACATATCAACGCTTTATGAATAAGATCTTCAAGGATCTTATAGGCACAATATGGAGGTGTATATTGATGATAGCTTGGAAATATCACAAAGATATTTGACCGCAGTTGCTTTGACATTCTTCGACACTACAAGATGCGGCTCAACCCAAGCAAGTGCATTTTGAGTTTCCTGGAAATTCCTAGTTCATGGTCACTCAAGGATGAGGCCAACCCCGAGAAGATAAAAGCACTCAAGGACATGTCACCTCCAAGAACGATCAAGGAAGTCCAACGCTTGACCGGAAGGATTGCCTTTATCACGATTCTTGGCCCGCCAGAGATAAGTATCTACCATTCTTCAAAATCTTAAGGGTGCACAGGAAATGGATTCCAATGGACGATGAACGACCGCTAACTTCGAAGTCTATTTAGCTTCCCCTATTATCAAAGCCTCATCCAAGGAGAGAAGTCGACATCTATCTTGCTGTTTCTTCTCATGTCGTAAGCTCCGTGCCGATACGCGAGGAGAATTCATTGCAACGACCCATTTATTATGTCAGCAAAATCCTTTCGATACCGGCGACGCTATCCACCAGATAAGAATCTAGTGCATTCTCGCATCTAAAATTGACTGCATTTTCGTGAGCCCACACCATCAACGCCTACACTCATCTTCCATTAAGAACTATTCGCAAAAGCCCGATGTATCCGGAAGGTTGATGAAGTGGTCTCGAGCTTGAGAGTTTGACATCCATTTTCTTCCACGCCCCGATATAAAGTCACAAGTGCTCACGACTTAGAATGTACCATCCCATCACCACCGAACAGATCATTCATCACTCCATGACAAATCAATGGACATTATATGTTGATGGAGCTTCGTGTACTTCCCAAGGGGAGCAGAATTTTGCTTATCTCCCCAAGTAAAACTTTAGTACGCCACTAAAGTTCCCTACCACCAATAATGTCAAGTACGAGGCCCTGAAAGGTGACTAAGGCTCGCCATTGACCGTGGAGGTCCGTAACTTAGCCATCTACAGACTCAGCCTTGTGGCCTCGTTGAAGGAGACTTCGACACCCGCCATCCGCATTGCCAAGCATCACCTTTTGGCAAAGTCACTTTGCCGTAATCGAGACCCATCGATAACTCATATTCTAAGGGAGCGTAACACGCGAAAGCATGCCCTCCAAGTTAGCCACAACAACGACAGAGATCTTTTCAAGAGAAAATACATGAGGACATCCACTTTCCCAAGATTCAAGCGCCCTGGGTGATACAATCTCCGAGGACCCAAAAGAATCTTCATGGATTGACCATCATGTCCTTTCTTCAAAGCGGCCTTGCCAACAGACCGATGCTATCCGCCTCCAAAAGCAATCGAACTTCACCATAATCGGTGATCTACAAGCTTCTTAGGCCCTACTTAAAGTGTCTACCACCTTCGGAGGCTAACTATGCAATGCGAGAGGTTCATTCAGGAATTTGTGGTGAACATTTGGGAGGAAAAGCCTCGCCCTCAAAATCATGAGGCAAGGTTTTTACTGGCCTACAATGAAGAAGACGAGAGTTTGTAAAGAAGTGTAACAAGTGTCGCCATTCCAATCTCACTCATACACCATCAGAACTCACCACAATCTGAGCCCGCGCCCTTTGCTCAATGGGGATCGATATAATGGGACCTTTCCCATTGCCACGGCAACGAAAATTCATAATCTTGGCCGCTTACTTCAATGGCGGAACCGAACGGCCAAAATCACCAAACAAATGCCAAGCAATTTGTCCGAAAAATATTATTTGTCGATTCCAAAGAAAATCATCACCGAGACGGACGCAGCTCACGTGAAAGACATTCACATCTTTCGCCGAGTCGATATCCAGCAATCCACACAACGTATCCCATCCACAGTGCAAATGGGCGTAATCAAGTCACCAATAGACAATACTAAAAGGGCTAAAGACACGACCAACCACGCCGGGCAAGTCAAGAACTATCCAATGTTCTTTGGCTTACCGCACTACATCAAGGACCCCTACCGGAGAAACGCATAACTGTTTGAACCGAGGTGTTATACATCGGGTCCCAGCCCTAGAACCCATAACTTTGATGCCGACAAAGAACGACGATAAGCTTCGATTCCATCTCGATCTCCGCAAGAGACCCGCCATATGTACTAATGGCTTCCTATCGAAAGGATTGCTCGAGGTTTCAACCGGCGGTAAAGCCATATCTGGGGACCCGCCCTCGAAGTCTCGACTCGCCAGAAAAGGCCCACAACAACAAACTCTCACCGCTTGGGAAGGCCCATGTGGTGGTGTAAAATCAAGCGGCACGCTCAAGCTTAAGGATAGTATGGGAAGACTCTCCCACGCACTGAATGCTACAAACCTCCGTACTACCGATGTATCGCCTTTTTTATTCTAAGAATGCGAAAACATTATCATCATGTATGTATTGCAATTGTTGATAATTAAACATTTATCGATACTGCTTGTATACTTATTGTCCAACCTTGGCATCAAGTGTTTGATTTATGTTTCTATCTATGTTAAAGTTCTCATACTTATTGACTTTTTTTTCGCTTATGCATTTTAAAACACCACTCAAGAGAATGCAACTATTGTTGTATCTCATTCGTGTGGTAAGATCGATCCCCGTGGAATTCGACCGATCTTCCTAAAGTTAACATCGCCGAGTAACGCCTCGATAAACAACCTTGGATAAGTTGGCAATCCTCTATAGATCGCCTACAACTTTCTCCATAACAAAGTTAACATCATCGAAAACGCCCATACACAACCTAGATAGATCGAGAGGTTCTGAGAGAACCTCTATAAATATATTCCGCAAGTTTGTCAAGTAACGCTCGTAATGATCTTAGAATAGATCAATTATCCTAAAGGGATTCTCGATGATCTCTTCTACGCAATCTTTATCATCGAACTTTGACACACAACTCGAAATATTCACAAACAATTTTGTGGATTATTAATACTTCTATACAAGTACAATCAACCGTAAATAATATACAACACTCAAATGCAACATAAAGGAACTACAACTACACGCCTTGATGGTCTCATCAGATGATGAAGAACTATCGAGTCATCCTCGTCGCTCGAAGGGTCTGGGAAGCTAGGCTAGGAGAAAGGACCTCAACACCGCCTCCTAGCTCATACAAGCGCAAGCGTGTCCCCTTCAAGAAACCTCTGAAGCCTTCATCAACACACCGCTCCAAAGCCTTCACCTCTACATCATACACGCTCTCCTCCCTCAACGTGATCAGATGATACTCTTGTCGCCGAAGTTCTTGAAGTCCTCCACGTGCGGATCCGCTCCCGCTTCTACCCGAGGCGCGCCTCTTTCCGAAAGGCCAGAACTCTGCTTCTTTGCCTCAAGACAAAACCTTCTCGTAAAAGATCTTCGAGATCCTCAACAACCAACCTCGTTTCTAGCCTCCACTAATTCATCCCGAGTCCGCTTCAACTTCCTGACGAAAAGAAAGAGAAGTCCAGTCGCCAACTCGGTCCTCAGACTCATCAAGTTGATTCTCCAACACGGACATCTCTTTTACTTTCTCCACATACCGCTTCTTATATTCACCATGGAGAAACTTGACCTTCACTAACTCAATTCCACCATTCAAAGACAATGTTCATTTTGAAGTCAAGTTCTTGCTTCTTCAAGATCAAATAAGAAAAATTACGTTAAACACCGTGAAATGGGAAATAAAAGATGATGAACGCAGAAGGATTGTTACCGCTTCAAGATGTCGACACCCACGCAGAATGATTCAACACGCCCTGAATGAAGATCCTTGGGGACGACTACTGGGGCCCGAATTCTTTTCGTATCCGATATCACCATCACCTCTTCGCCTTTTCCTCTTCTATGAGACGTCCTTCACGGGAAGAAGCTGAGGACGCCGGAGATCTACTGAAACCTCTTTGTTGGCTTTCTCAACGCGAATCGCATAAGACCGCCGATGAATAGAAAGCCCCCGAACAAAGATTCCTCCCGACAAATCTGATATATCAATCTCAAATCAAGATCTTCAATATTCGAATTTCACCGCAGATATCTTCATCACCAAACTGGGAATGGGTAAATCTCGCCTTTCCCCATTTCTAAGACCCTACCATTCTTCACAAAAAAGAATCGCTTGCCCAACTTTGGGAGAATCCTTCGTCCGAGGTCAAGTAGCTCAGCAGTGATATGCACGTGCATCGCAGTAAACTTGCACATCCGCGAGGTAATCAGAGTCGCGTCACCTCCGAAAAGACTATAAGTCCCATCACGCCATTGCCCCGCCAAAACTGGAAATGCAAACCTCGTGATGTCGACAAAATGGCGATCATCTCTGGGAAACCGCAATCATCCAAACTCATCTCGTAGTGGTGAAATACCCCGCGTGAGATTGGGCTCTATCGACTTCTTCTGACACTTAAGAACAAATTCTAAAATAATATTTTTTCCAAAGCACGATCAATGTGTCTCCGTGATCAACTCGAACCTTCTCCCTCCCATTTTAGAAGGTTCCCTCGTCAGCCTCCTGCGGTGGTCTGTGACGTGTCTCTTTCAAAAGATTCTCACCCATCTACAAACTCCCACCGCAACTCCACATGAAAAATTGATCCAAGAAGAGTGCCCAAACTCCCACTGGGGAGGGCTATGCACTCAAGAGGAGTGGAGGGTGGATCCAAAAAGAGTGCCCAAACTCCCACTGGGGAGGGCTATGCCTGGAGAGAGGAGGTGGATCCAAGAAGAGTGCCCAAACTCCCACCTGGGAGGGCTAGCACCTCAGAGAGTGGATCCAAAAAGAGTGCCCAAACTCCCACCGTGGGGAGGCTATGCACTCTAAGAGGAGAAGAGGAGATGTGCCTTTCCCTTAGCCCTGAGGGGTTTTATACCTTCTAGTAAAAGCAAAACCAAAACCGCTCACCGCTTCTCGGGCCAAAGCGGCCACATGCATAAGGCTTCAGCACAAGGCCTTGTGCCGCATGAATCGCTCCATCCGATTGCCAGCCCACCGGTGACTGCCGAACCGACACACGGGCTCGCTGGGCCATGGCCGAATCGCTCTGGCGAATCCGGCCCATCGGTCGCTGGCATCGAACCGGCGTTGGCTTGCATACCATGGTCGAATCGCCGATCCTCGTCGCCTGGCCGCTTCCGACCCGGCTGCCATTCGGCCGACTGAACCGCTCGACGGGTCGTCGCCTCGCCATGGCCGCATGACCAGCTCGCCGCAGACTCAGCGCCATACACCCGCTTCGCGGACGCATATGCTACAGCGTATAGGCTGCCATGAAGCCATGCCGCGCTAGCCCGGATTCTCGCACACCGATGATCTGAATCTCGCACCCGCCAGATGCCATACACGATTTGCGCCCCAAGCTTCCAAGTTATAATCAGCTATGAAGATTTGTTCTTCAAATGCGCATTTGATGGACTCTCACCATTGAAGAATTTGCTATTTTCAAGATTGACATATATTTTGATGATGAGATAATGTCACCCAAAAATAAATCGATACATCCTCTAAAATTAATCGATCAAGCACGAATCTCAAGGCATTTCGAAATGCTTCGATCTAATCACCGATTTCAAGAACTTAAATAGACCGCCTCATCTAACATAAGAATATCAAGCATAGTCCGATCCGAAGCTCAATCGACTCGATCTTATCGAGCATGAAAATGGATCCCGATCCGCCAAATGGTCACCAAAACGACATATTTATAGTCGATCGAGCTCGCCAAGACGAATCCAACGAATCCAAGATCACCCACATCATTAAGGCACCCGATCATCAAAATACACCGTCGATCGAGGGATCGTGACTCTGCCGTCCATGGGAGTGGTTGGAGTTTTCCACAATTACAACCGCCACTCCCAAAAAATCTATAAATAGAGCTTCATTCTCACCTTAGGGGACCAAATCGATGAAGACCGAGACAGAACCACCGCCGACGGCATATCTATCACCACCGCCACCACCAGTTCAAGATCGAGAGTCGCTCTAGAGATCGCCTGCAGGACTAGAAAAGACCAGCTTGCCGCCTCTTTCTCCCAAGATCAAGAGGTTGCTCAAGATGCTCGCCGCTTTTGGGAAACTTCTCCCTTGGGTTGACCGATATTGTATTTTTCTACACTCTAATGAATATTCCTCAGAAACACCTTCTTCTCCAACTAACGGAAGCAGGACTCAGATCTTTGAACACATAGTGAAAGTTCTACAGGTGGTTTTTCCTTAACGGGTTTTCCACGATAACCCCATATCCCCGCTGTGTTGATAATTTTGGCTACAACGCAAGATCGCATCTACCTAATAAAATTCTAAGACAACAATATATATATATATATATATATATATATAAATATATATATATATATATATATATATATATATATATATATATATATATATATATATAGACATATTTATTAACTCAGAAACTTTAAGCTAATCATCAATCACTTGAATTTTCACTCTGTTTGTTAGATTTTTTTTCAATATTTATACCAACAGTAATCAAAATGCAAGAGGAAGATTATATGAATAATGTTATATCAATTTATAATTTATAACTAAAAAATTTAAATTATGATAATTTATTTTTCAAAATACCATTATTATTGTTTCAAGTTTAAATTTGATTTTAAACTGAAGTAATCTATTCAAAAAAGAAACGAAAATAAAAAGATTTTAAAGTGAAACAAGTGCTTGATTGCTCGAAGTGAAATAAGCTAGCTCATTTCTACAGGAGACTACTATTTTAGCCAAAATTAAAATGAAGACTCAAATTTCAAAAGAATCACTTGTTGATTAAACCCAGCTTATAAAATAAACAAATAATATTGAATTATAAAAAAATTCAAAAAGTTTGAAATTGAACATAAAATACAACACAATTGAATTAAAGTAAATTTTCATAAAATTATATCATTTTGACAAATATTTTACAATACAAACTTTTTTTGATTCGTTATATGTTATTTGATTTTTCATATTTGATGATTTTAACTATTAATAATAAAGAAGTTCATAAAATCTTGACATAATATTTAAAAAAATAAAATAAAATAAAAAATTAAATTGACTATAATTATTTGTTTATAATTTACTTAAAATAATATCCATCTCAAACAACAATTATTATTTGTAATTTATATAATTATTAGATATTTTTATAAAACCATCTATAAAATCATAGATGGAGAAACAAATCTCTAACAAAACATCACAATCAAATCATTTACTTTAGAGATATATTTATAACATAATAAGTTGGATGTAATAATATACCAATCAGAAATGCATCAAATCTTAAATAAATAAGAAAGAATAAATTAAAATAGCTATCACATATCAAGATTGGTTTTAGCTAAGAAAATGCAACCTCATATTTGATGGATTTCATTATATAAAAAAAATCATGAGCAATAAAAATAAAGAGGAAGATCATCTTGGCTCTAAATGGATGGACTAATGAATCAAAATCGGCCTGAAATGCAGAGAGATATGAAGAAATATATGGTTTAAACGAGTCCGATGGCTTGTTAAGAGTGACTGAAAGTGCTTTGAATACCGAATATATAATTTGAAGGGATAACTGATGCTTTCAGTCGGATGTATGTTTGTAATTAGTATATTAACCGACAGTGTCTCTTAAGCCGAGTCTTGAGCGTATGACTTTCTTATGCCTGATTGTTTGATCAAACGGTTCTTGATTCCTCTAATGGAATTAGTTTACATGTTGCCTTTTGATAATTTGATCCAACCTTTTAATCTGTGGTTTCCCGCTGGATGATGTTTCTATACACGAATTTCTTTGCTTTGTTGTTATTTTATGTTCGATGAAGCACTCGAGAGGAACGAGGGATCTTGGATGAGGAGAAACCTAGGGTTCTCAGATGAGCACAATTCTGAGAAAACCAAGGAGAAGATAAAAGAAGAAAAAAGATAAGAAAGTTTCTTTCTTAAAATCTTGATTATCCCTTGTTGGCTTTTGATCTCTATTTATACTTTCTGCTTTCCTTTTAGGCTTGATCTAAGCTATATCTATGCAAGTCTAACTACTTTCTATTACAAGTTATTATTTTCATGATGTTATCAAACTTGCTTGCCTTCTTTCGTAATTGAGGTACAAAAAGAGTTATCTTTACAATTAATCTTCTTATTTTTTGAAGTCTTTGGCGCTTATTTGATGTGATTTACTTGTTCTAGATATGGCTTTGCTTTGCTTATGCTTTGTTGTTTCGAAGATCCGGCTCATTGAGAGTTAATGTTCTTAGTATTTGCATGGCTGTAAGCGTCAAGTATTCTCATATGCTCTCAGAGATTGATTTCAATCTTTTGTCAGATTTGGTCTTCCTTGCATTAGTCTTTATCATTGTAATTCTGTTGTATGATTTAAAATTTGAGAATTGGGATCATATCGAAAATCGAACCGTATGAATGAGGCTTACACAGAGAGATCTGAGGGAGGAGAGTTGTGTGAGTGAAAGAGGTAGGAACTAGAATGGAAGGGAGACTCAACACCTGCAATATGGACTTAAGAGTCCCATCTGCGTGAAGATCAATGGGAGAGAACAAGAGATATTAATGGGATGGATGACGGGGAAGGACGCCTAATGCTACTCGGTCACAAACCGAGAGAAATCAAGCGAGGACGCCTGCTTTGGAGTGAGATCAAAGACTTAATGTTTGGACATGGAGATATTTATAAGGCTTCTTTAATTGTTTAAATAGCCATAAGATTTTGCAATGACATTATTATGAGTAATATATATATATATATATATATATATATATATATATATATATATATATATATATATATATATATATATATATATATATATATATATATATATGTTATTTTGATATTTTGACAAACAAGCTTAAGGATAGATTGTTTTAAGATCTAATGTCAATCTCGCTCAAACTTGCATTTTCTTACAGTTTTTTGGCATTAACGCAGAATTCAATTGAAATATTAATTGATAGATTTTAACATTTCAACGCTAATGACATGATCAATTTCATAAATAAATATCTCGAATTCATAAATCTCGATCTCGAGAAAAACGTAATGATTCTTGATCTAGCCAATCAATAATATGTATATTCCGATCAATTTTTTCAATCGAATCAATGACAAAGTCCGCTCATTAATCTGAGGTTATTTATTAGTTTGATGTTAATATTTATTAAGTCCCTCAAATTCGACTCGTGAGCTAGATTCGACTAATATAGCATGCATGGAGGTCAACAACTATTTATAACAAATAGAAAATCTTCTAACAATTTATCTTTAAATTTAATAACTTCATCATTGAAATGATTTCCACTCTTTGTCACATAAATTATTAGCCATTCTTAATGGGGATGTTTTTATTACTTTCAAATATATACCATCTAAATATTTCATCGACTTCCATTAACTAACAAATTAAATAGCCATTAGTGTGTTCCTTGTATATAGAGATCAAATAGGTCAGGGTTCAGATCTAATCTAAATAACTTTAATTTGTTATTAAAGGTCAAAATCATGGCCATAACTCGACTCACATTTTACCTATTTGACTCAAATATGACCTGATTAATCCATCTCGACATATATTTTATGATAAATTTGAGTCAAAATCATATTAAAATTAAAGTCAAAGTAAAATTTGTTGGTCAAAAGTAAGCATAAAATGTCTAATACAAAGTTCAAGAACTAATAAAAATATTCATAAAAAAATAACTCATCAAAAAAGATTTATAATCTCTAAAATTTTATATTATCGAGAGACTCAAATCTATCTCTTACAACATCCCACATCTTTTTATCATCTTGTAATTAATTTAGAATCTTTTTTGATAAAAGATGAAGATTAAAACACACAAACTAAGGGTCTTTTTGGAACAATGTTCTCATTGCTTTTTTTTTAGACTAATGTCACCTATTTTATTGATGATTGATTTCTTGCTATTTTTTAAAAAAAAATTATGATGGAAAGTTACTTTAGAGAACTACATTTTCTATAAATTGATTGCCATAAAAAACTGTTTTAGCTTTTAAAATATAAAATATTTATAATACTCAACGCATCTTTTAAAAAAATTATTTTCCCTCGAAAACCTTTGCATCCACTTTTACAAAAAGTGGATGCAAAGGGTCTATCGAGAGACTCAAATCTATCTCCTACAGCATCCCACATCTATTTATCATCTTGTAATTAATTTAGTATCTTCTTTTGATAAAAGATGAAGATTAAAACACACAAACTAAGGGTCTTTTGTCAAACAATGCTTTTTTTTTAGACTAATGTCACCTACTTTATTGATGATTGATTTCTTGTTATTTTTTTAAAAAAATTTATGATGGAAAGTTACTTTAGAGAACTACATTTTCTATAGAGTGATTGCCATAAAAAACTATTTTAGCTTTTAAAATATAAAATATTTATATTACTCAACGCATCTTTTAAAAAAATTATTTTCCCTCAAAAACCTTTGTATCCACTTTTACAAAAAGTATTAGCACTATGTGGTGTTTATTTTTAGATTATATATGTATATATAGGGGGACATCATGTAAATATATGAGGGTATACTTATTGAGGTGAGTATAATAGTGACTATCTAAAGATAAAAATAACTACCCTACGATGGACTAATCACCTAATAAGAATCCCAAATGATGGGTCTTTGAATGTACGATTTTTTCTACTTTACATGGATGGATAAAGTAGGGTTTATTTAAACCCAGTTCTAAAGTTCCTGCAAGCTCTGTAATTAATTACATCCTAAGGAAGGTGAGTTCCTTAGGGATACTCTCGATTAAAGTATGTAATTGTTATTTCCAAAGATTTCAAAGATAAGACTATCAATAAATTATCTATGTTTGGAAAATCAAGTGGGATAGATCAAAATAAGAGACTTATTATCAAAGTCAAAGAAGATGAGTAGGGATGCTGATACTAGGAAACCTGTGAGCATCCCAAATTCATAGTTTATATATTTAAAATTGAAAAGAATTATATATTTGAGTTGAAATTTATTAGAAAGTTATGACTTATAATCCCATAATACAAGATTATGACAATGTAAGATGGGATTTATGCTTAGCAAGGGAAAACAACAACATCAGATCTTAAATCTAGGGAGCTTTGGCAAGAACCAAAGCACGTCCTAAATCTAAAATGAAAAATGGGTATATTATTTACCTCCACAAGAGAGGGTAAACAACCCAACTGTTGGACTTATAATTTCCTAAGATGTCAGCCAGCTAACTCCTCATGTGTTTTAAAACCATGTGATCAAATCATATATTTTGCAAGATGGTTAGGATGTTATTATTTAGAAAAAAACTAAAGTCTTTAAACCCACTTCCTAAGAGACTAGAGCTTGAGTGGTATGAATAATGACTTAGTCTAATGCAAATTTTATCAAATTTTATTTGATTTTGGACTCTTCATTTTGAAAAAGGCTATAGAATTTTATATGTCTATTGTTTATAGCATGCATTTGGAATGAATCAGATTCCAAATGCACACTTTGAATATTTCAAGCGTTGGTTCCAAGTAAGTAAAATTCTAGTGTATTTCAAATACAAAAGAAAGTATTGAATTACCCAACTGAATTCCAAATAAGCGGAAGGAGCTGACGGCCGCATGGCGCCGCCATTTCTCGCCATGACCATACCTCGCCGCCCGCCTCCTGCAGCCGCCATGGCGCTCAGCCGCCATACCGCCGGCCAGCTGGCATTGTGCACAGACGTTTGCCACCTGTCCCCGCTTCGGCCATCATTGCGCCGCCAGCCGCACCGACCGCTTCATTGGTCACATACGCCATACGCCGGACAGCCTCCCCACCACCACGCCCAAACCTAATTTACTTTACATTACATTTTGTCAACCAAACAAAAATACAAAGTCATAATTTGTAAACTTCAACCAAACAACTATAAAGTAATCCTTTTACTGAATTTCTTTTACAATCCTTTTACATTGATTCCAAATGGCAACCAAACTCTAAAACATGATGAAATGAGTTATGGGCCAAATCAAGAGAGGTGAAGTTAGTAGAGTTGCTCTCATAGTCAAACAGTCATGCATGAAACGGGCCCTCATTTTACAAGAGTGGCAGAAAATGCATGCATGATATTAAACATATAACATTCAGCTAAGGGGTTGCTAAATCTTTTAACTATCTTGATTTAATATATTGGATTTAAATGAGATTATGGGTTGTTTAGAAAATTAGTTATGAGTTGTAATTAGAAAAAATTAATTTTTCTTAAGAGCCTAACCATCCAGCCACACATTAAATCATTATATATGAAGAAACTAAGAAAATATATGTCATTTCTATGTAACAAACAAATCATCAAACAATTTATAAACTTAGTATGAAAGAATAATAGGCCGGTGGGGTCGGGTACCGCCATATAATCCTAAAAGAAAATGGGTAGCTAAGCTCTACCCTTATACATCCGGTATATGAAAGAATAATTACAAATTATAAATGATAGTGTAATAAATCTTCATGTTTCATGTTTCATTCATTTTTTCATTTGATTTACCTCATTTGGTTTGGTAGGCTTCTAGGCATCACATGATACCCCAGGATTAAATCTTCTGGCCAATGTTCGTCCTTAAACCCTATAACACTTAACCAAATTCCTAATGTACAATTACATTAAAAGAATAGAAAATAAATCTAAATACACATAAACAAGCATTAACTAAACACACCATACAACCCAAGCGGTATATATATATATAATTTAGCACTCGCATGAATAACCAAGTCATTTCATAGTTGATTATGCTTAAAGTTCAAGAAAAATAGAGTATTTATATCTATTTTAAGCACCTCTTAAGCACAATCTCCTACAAAAAAAAATATGATTAGACTAATCGCGACTTAACTTCCAGTCTACGAGGTATACACCATAACATCCAGTCTATAACAAAACATCACAAAACAAACATGCATCAAACCATGTAGTTTTAACATAAAGCTAGAAATGATGACTTCAAATGTGTATAATGGTTGTGTGGTATGTTCTAACTAGGCTTTAGAATTATCATTCTCTAAGGACATTTAATTATGAAGGGATGATTTTATTTTAAATGGTTTAATTGATTATAAATTTTACTTAGATTTTTTTTTGTTTCATTTGACCAAACAAACAACTAAGTACTTAAAAGAAAAGAAAGAGAGTGATCACTCTTTCTTTACCTTAAGCCGCTATTAATTAGCAAATTTTAAAATGACTTATTTACATATTTTAATTACAAGTTTATGTTCACTTTAAATAATATTCAAATAAGAAATGCATCTTAAGATTAATTAAAATTAATTATTATCACATAATACATGCTTATTCATTTCTTTCCATCATATATAGCATGCATATGATTAAGTCCTAAACATAACTATACATGCAATTTATATCTTAGCACACTTAAATGATGAATGTAAGCATATATACTTGGAATTGATGTTTCATTTGATTGAATTATTTTGTCATATTAATTTAAAGCTTTATCTAAATTTTATACAAAAATATAAGAAAAGAACTCTAAATTATATGACTAATCAATTCAACCAGTTGAGCAAAATATGAATGCATATCTTTTTAATAAAAAAATAGGATTTTCATTCATCAGCTAAATACACATTCAAATATATAAAAGTTTTAAGCAAGTACGACACTATTGTTCTGCACTAGAGGAGTGAGGTAGGAACCTCCTTGGGGCTACTTAAAGTCGTGCGTCCCTAGAATGTCTAGGCTAATATACCCATTATTTCTTAAGTATCTATGAATGTATAAACAACTATAAGAATAAAAAATCATGCAAAAGTAGAGTTTGATTTAATTGATTTATTTGTGTGAATAAAATAAAGTTCTATCTAAATTCTAATGTCAAAGTGCATAAGAATGAAATCAAACAGTATCACCATTGTTCTACAAGGGGGAGTGAGGTAGGAACCTCCTTGGGGCTACTTAAAGTCGTGTCCTCTAATGTCCGACTAATATACCCATTAACATTCAAACTTATGCAAATAAACATATGAATGTAAGAAGGAGACTTCACTTCATACACTAAGCTTATATTCACTTACACCTCCTATTTAGATGTAACTAAAGTCATAAAATATATTATTATTCATTAATAAGCTTTTGAAAATATATTTGTAATTTAATAGTGAAATATACATATTTTTTAATTAAATCAACACATGCAAATTTGACATAAAGGAAATCATTCTATTTAATTAATTTTTGAAAGAAATGAATGCATGAATCAAGTGACATAACATTTTAACATGATTGGAAAGAAATAAAGTAACACAAGCATGTAATTTCATTCAATCCAACTAATTCCTAAGGACAATCACAATTAAACAAGCTTATTTAAAATAAACCAAAGTTTCTTAAAGCCATTTTATTTATGTTTGATTTGATTTAAGGGATGTGAAAGAGGTTTGCTAATCCTAATCTTTTTCTCCATGTGTGAGTTAATGTGATTTAATGTAAAGCAATTAAATTGATTTTATGGCTTAATTAGATATGAATTAAATCAATTAATTAAACCCTTACTCATATCACCTTAATTAGTTAATTAAATGATCCAACATGATATACAACCACATGAAAAGTAAATTAGCAATACTCTAAGGAATGAAAGAGGCTAATGCAATTGCTCATTAATAGTTAATTAGGCTTAAGAGATTTAATTAATTACTTTTATGATTTTCTCACACATGTAAGCTAATCATAATTTCATTAAATTTATTTAAACTATTAAACATCTAAAGAACTACCCAAGGTTGATTAATTAAGGTTAATAATGAATTTGAATTTAAATTGATTTAATTAATCCCTTAATTGGTTAATTAAATCCTTTGATTATATCTTTTAATTAGGATAATGAAATTAACTTAAGGAAATAGATCAAGAGAGAGGCCTCAATCCAATCCCTAAGTCATTTCAAATAATCAATTAGGCTCTAAAATAATTAGATTCCCTTCGCTTTTAATTGAATAATTAAGTAGCTAATTAATTATTTAAACTTTAATTAATCTGAAACAAATAAAGAGGCTTAATGAAATGATTATAAGGAATAAACCAAAATCATTTCCATAATAGTTTTCAATATTAGAAGATGACAATTTAATTAATTAATCTATTGTTCATTTACTTAATTATCATTAATTAAGGTAGAGAGTATTCAATGTTAATCTATTGATCGCTAATTAACTATCCAATAAATTCTAAGAAAAATAGGAGGAGGTCATCCCTTAAACATCTTTGGAAAATTTAAAATTAATTAGATAATTAATCAGAGTAATTAGAATTAAATTTTTAATTAAACCTAATTAAGAAAAAAAATTACTATTCAAAAATTAATAAATTTTTGAATTCTCCTATGAAATACCTTTAAAATGAATCATTTAATTTTTAGATTTTTAATTAGTTATAAATTTTAGAAATTTTAGCTTTAAAAAAGGATTAATTAAGCTAATTAACACCCATTTATTTTATAATTTAGATATTTAGATTATGCTAATATTTTGGATTTTCGGATTTAAGATTATGAAAAATTCTAATTAAATATTAATTAAAATGAACGCTCAACAATCGAGATTTCGGATCGAATCATCGATTGGAAACGATGAAATCCATTAGTTCAAAATCCAAGTCGAATCGAGTCTTGATGCACGTTTGTTAGCGATGTGCTGCCGCCCAGGGAGCCGCTCGCGATAGAGAGTGGGATGGATCGTTTCTTCTTCGAGCCACCATTAATTAGGAGGAAACATGAGGATCTACTGATGAGCCCATTCCAATCATAGAATGGACGCCCCAGATCTATCTTCTACGGCGATGGGAGACGGAGCTTGTCCCCATGGATCGCCGATCCTCACTTAAGCATGCTGATCCAAACTCAACCCACACCTTAGCCCGAAGGATCCACAAGGATCCAACGGCTATGATGGGTTCAAATGTAAGTTTCCATCACAAAGCTCCAAATTATTTTCATTCAAGGATCGATTTTAATGGCATACCTCACTGAAGATTATTACCGGTGGTTCCAATGATTGGGGAAGCTTCGTTTGGTAGAAACGAAGCCATGTTGAGCCGAGCTTTGATTTGAAGTGGTTTGCTCTACAAGCAAAACTCCTCTTATTTCGGGTTCGGTCTTGGTCGAACTCCTATTTCCGGCAGCTTGGAAGCTTGGGAAATGATTTGCTTGGCTTCGATTAAGTCAAAGGAAGGTGTGTGCAAGTTTAGTTGGAGTTTGGTTGAGAGATGGATGGATTTGAATCAAGGGAAACCTCACTTATTTCGGTTTCATGTAAAACTGAGAAGGGAGAAAATGGGGGAGCTTGAAAGCTTAGGGAAAGGTTGTGGGAGACTCTCTTTCACTCTCTCTAGCTCAAACGAAGTAGAATGGCTTAATTCTTGTTCGAATTGAGGGGGTATATCCTCTCAACCAGGTGGATGAAAGATTCAAGGAATTTCGGTTCACCGCCACCGCCTACCAAAGGGGTCGCCATCCACGCAACGCCAGAGTGGAGGAAGCTATGTGTAGCCAAGGCAAGATATGGGGATTGAGTTTGCTTGGTCCTTTCTCGGTATGAAGGGGAGGTGAATTCACCCCTTTGGTCAATGACCGATCTTAGTGGGCTTAGAGTGGGCTAGGGAGGCTAGGCATACCCCATTCGGCAATGGGTGGCTGTCCAATTGATGGGAGAGTGGACTTTGCCAAATGGGGAAGGAATACTATGTGGGAAGGTTTATCTAATGGCTAATTCCCTTGGGTGGGGTCCACTTTGCTTTTTGGATGATTTTGGGCTGACCTAGGGTCAATTTAGGGTCGAGTTTGGTTAGCCTTTGGGTCCCATGGGTTGGTTTTGGGTGCTTTGGTTTCATTTGGTCAAATGGGTTCAAGTTGGGTTGACCAATTGATATAATTGGATCAAACCAAGTCTTGGGTTAGATTCAAATGATATTTTGAAGAGTTTTAGTTCAAGTAACTTTGATTAATTTGGCTTATTTGAAATCAAATGGATCAAATGGGTCAAGTTGACCAATTTGACCAATTTGATTAAATTAGGTTGGGTTAGGTATTGGTTCATGTTCAATTAGTTTGAAAATGATAAAGCTTTGGTTTAAAGTTTAATTTAAAAGCAATTTAAATCAGTTCATGTGTCAAGTTCAATAATGATTTGGAAAGAACTTGAGCTATTGGTTGCAATCAATTTGGATCAAACTATGATTTGACCCATTTTAACTTTTAGGCTAATTTAGGTCAACTTAGGTCAAATGACCAATTGGACTTGATTTGGCTCAATTAGATTTAATCATGTTCAATCATTGATTGAATTATTTTGAATTAATGGTTTCAATCAATTTGGTATATGATGAGTTTTAGTTATTTTATGTTTCATTTGAGTTAAAGGTTGACTTGATCAAGGAATCAAGTTGACTTAGTTTGACCCAATTTGAGGTGATTGGTCACCCTAGGATGATTGTTGATAATGATACGATGTTTGGATGGGATTAGTTCAATCCAATTTAGGTTGGATTAGAATTTGGCTCAAAAAGGGTCTTTAGATCACTTTGGGTCAAGTGGACTTAAATGGGTCAATTGGTTTGGTTTTACTTGATTCAAGTTTAGTTGAACTCATATATGAGCTAAGATTGAAATAAATAACCAATTTAAGTGTAATGGATTTTGGCTCATTTGAAAATTTTAAGTCAAAAGAGCTAACTTGGCATAACTTGAGTTGACTTGAGTTTGATTTGATAATTATAGTTTATATTTATATTTGGGTGAGTGATTGAAGGAATGATTGATTCATGAAGAAATTCATGAGTTTTGAATTGATTTGGATAAGATTTGGCCAAGTTTAAGAAATTGGCTTAAAAAGGCTAAAATTAAAAATTTGATTTGATTTGGGTTTGATTTTGGCCATTTGATTTATATTTCATTTATATTTGAATATAAATGAAGGTGAATAAGTTTGAAGTGATTTGGAAGCAAATTTGAGCTAGATGTCAAAAGGGCTTAAATAGAATTAATTTAGTTTGATTTATTTTTTTGTCATTGATATTCATTTATATTTGTGAATATAAATGAAGGAATAAATGATTTATAAATAAATCAAGCAAGTTTGATTTGGTTTAAAGGGAATTTTGGCTAAGAAAAGGTGGTTCATATGGCTTAGGAAGAGATTTTGGAATTTGAATTTGGTTTGGGTTCTAGTCATTTGATTTGGAATTTAGTTGGAATTTGATTTTAGATTGAATGAATATTTGAAAAATCAATTAGGTTGATTTGAATTTGATTAAGACTAAGTCCATAAGATAAAATCAAAGGCTTGAAGGTTTTAATTTGAATTTAATGAGTTTTTTTATTTGATTTGGAAATGATTTATGATTTGATTTTTTTGGTTTGGAAGGAAGCATGGATTGGGTTTAAGGCTATGGTAGACAAGTTTTCCTAAATCTTTAAGGCATGACTATTCTGGCTAAATCCTTCTAAGTCTTGGGCTAAGTGTTCATTTAATCACTATAAGACTAAGAAGCTTTTAGTGTCTACATGAGTCTTAGATCTATGGTGAGGAAGTTGAGAGCTCACTCTAAAAGTGAGATCAATACACTCTCCAAAAAAATTATTTGTTTAAAACTAATTTAATGTTAAAACTTGTCCGGCATGAAGTAGCTCCAAGCAAAATACTGTCTGTTTATTAGAGATTTGCCACTGATCGATCTCGATAATCCATCGCAATTCTCGTTGTAAATCTATAATGATTATGTTGCGCATGATCCGCTCATTAGTATTATTGCATGTTTTTGCCCGAGTTCTTGTTGTTTATTTTACTCAGCAGCGCATAATATGATAATGTTGTTGAAAATAGCAATACTGATCTCACGTATTTATTTACAGAATACGAACAAAGATTTTTGATTGGGTAAAATTTAAAATATTATTTAGAAATATTATTATGTGTGGAATATGAATGTAATTTTTTATATTTAAATTTTAATAATATAATATTATGTGATATTCAGTGAATATATAATTAATATATATTTATTATAAAATATTATATATTAATTATAAATTATTATATATTATTATATAATAATATATAATATTTTATAATAATATATAATAATTATATAATTATTAGTATCTTATAATATTATATTATTGTAATCTAAATATTAATATGAGTTATGTAATAATCTTTATTTTATTTAATATTATTCTGTGCTGATTAATGCTGCTGATGTAAAAATTCTTCGAAATATTAAACTTTTGAGCAGAACGATGTAGATCCTGACGGGTTCATGCATGAAAAATCGGAAGCGGTAACCGGTGGACCGTAGTGCATGGCCAGACCCACGTGGAGCCTCCAGGTTTTTCCACGTCATCTTCTCAGCCGTTTAAACGGTGGAGATGGGAAATTCTCTGCCATTCAACTCCATTCGAACTCCCTGAGAGAGAGAGAGAGAGAGAGATGAAACATTTATCCGCCATTGCTGACGATCTTCTTCAGAGATGTGCAGAGTAAGGGTCTCTTCTTCCTCTCTCTCTCTCTCTCTCTACCTCTCTCAACTTTTCTTTCCTTATCACTGTGATTCTCTTACCAAAATAATTTTGCGTCAAGAACGACACTTTTTTATGATAGTTGTTAACACTCAGATTTGACATATTTTAAATAAGAATATTCTACGATGAAATGACTGGTGAAATATTTTAGCACAGTTTCTTTTATTAATTGTTTTCTTTTAGCTTTTCAGAGTTTTCTCAGGAAAAGAATACTAAGAGAAGAAATGTTAGCCTTGGTAGGTTAGAAGGGAGGGATGCTCCGTAGCAATTACTTAAGAGATATTTATTACAGTTTACCATAAGCATTAATTATGTAAATAAAATTAATTGAATCCTACATATATGAACAATTTCTAACTCCTGCACCAAATCTTGCATTTGGTGATTTCTTTGGGATTAATTTTGTTTCATGTTTTTTATTTTTATTTATATATTTTTTTTTCTAAAAATATATTTATTTAACATATTTTAAAGTAATTTTATTTTATTTTTAAAAAATAAAGAACATTATTTTAAAAACACTCAAAATGATTTTTTTTAAATTTTGAGTGTTTGCAAAAATAATTATTGTCATTAAATATATTTTATTTTAATAAAATATAAACAAAATATATTTAAAGAATTAAAAAAAAAACAAAAACAAAAAATGATCCCAAATAGCCACATAGCTATTTGACCAATTCTAAACAAAATTAATAAAGCTCTTCCATCTTAAATAAAAAGTTGAAAAGGAAGGCGTTTGAAGCCTCAATTAGGGATGTGCATTATTTGGTTTTAATCAAAATTAAACCAAAGTTTATAAGTAATTTGGTTCAAAGTTAGTAATTTGGATTTTGATTTTAATTAATGAAAACTTTGGTTTTTTGGTGATCGGTGTTAAATAAAATTTTAGATGGAATCAAATAAATCAAAGTAATTATAATTAATATGATATTATTAATTTATGTATAATAGCTTATTTATTATACACTTATTTTTATTTATTTTAAATACTTAGATAATTTTTGGAGGATCATTATCCAATTTTCCAAAATATTTTGAATAATAAGCAATTTGGTTCCATCAACTTTTAAGTTCAAAACATAATTGGTAAGTATAAATTAGTTTTAAATATTTTTTATCATGAAAGTAGTTAATTGTATTTTGATTATATTTATATTATTTTGTAGCTTGTTCATTATACAAAAATTATGCAAATAAATTTTAAATGTAGCTAACTTGCTTTATCCAAAACCAAACCAAAATAACCAACAAATTATTTGTTTGATTTTTTGATCGATTTGATCAATATATTTTATAATCCAAAACAAATCGGTTTTAAAAATTTATCATCCAATCATCCAAATCAACCAAATACTTTAGGGTCTGATTGGGCAGTTTTTCGTCCACTATGCTTTATATAGCTATAATTTTGTTTTGACTATATTTTTTTAATTAATTTTCAAAAAATATCATACTGAAGTGTCTGTTATAATTAGATAAGAATGTTTATCTTCTTTTTTTAGGAAAAAAAATTGATTTGAATTTAAACAAATATATAATTTGTACAGTTATTTTTTTACAGATAACTATAAATCGCCCAAATGGATTCTCTACTTTTCTTTTCATTATCATAGGCTCTCTTTGAGTCTGAAAACATTGAAAGAGAACAACTAAAACGAAAATGGAGACAGAAATAGTAAAATTATTTATTTAAAATTAAATTGGACAAAATTTTTATTTTTTATTTTATTTTATTATTATTATTATTATTATTATTATTTTGTGAAGAGAAGATAGATTAGCCACAACAATGACCAAATAATCTTTTTCTCCATTTTTCATGATAATTCGATCTGAAATTGTCAATGAAAAAGGCCTTCTTATATCCAATCTTGTATTGATTATATATTGTAACTGAACACACAATATAAAATTGTGATGTACAACATTACTCCTAACCTATCATAATTTTGATTTTATAAAAGTTTCTTACATTATATAAGTTCGCAAAATCTAGGTGTGTTTAAAGTTCATAATGATTCTGTGGGAAAAAAAAGGAGCTTTCATTGTTCTAATTTACGCCTTAAAGATAGCTCTTTTCTTACCTTCTGTTACCTTAGAAACAAGAATAATGGTGATTGTGGTTAAAATCATATTTTTCACACATGCCTTAGATTCAACCGTCTGTCCTTTGGTACTTTGTCCTTGTCATCTGCTTTGACTTCACATTGCTACATAATTTATATTTAAAATAAAATGGAAATGCAGAATTCTGAACACATCAGAGGATGCTCTCATCATGGAGTTCGACTCAAGCTTGAAGGCCTCTGTAGATAACTACTCAAGGAGGTTTGAGTTTTGCAGCTCTAAAGCTCTTGAAAGAATTTGCTGCGATGCCGGAGAGAAAATTAGCGATGGAAATTTTAGCCGTTTCACTTTCAATATGATGCTAGCATGGCAGATGCCAAGCAACACAGATGAAGAACCCTATTCCTCTTATGTAGTCTCTTTTCTCTCAACACAACACTGCGATTTGTTCTTAATTGTTTCATTAATTTTCAATAATCAGTGTTTAATAATGCTAACAGGAAAGTATTGGAAAGCCAAAGGAAGATAGAAAGAGAGTTTTGCAAGGAAATGCAGGTCAGATGCATGATGATATTCCCTCTTCTATTCTGACATAATGCCACTTCTTGTAAGTAAGAATACATAGCATTAGACAATGTTTTTCTTTTTTAAGTGAGAATTAGCATGTTGTTATTGCTAATCTTTGTTGGTAATTTGACATCAATAGGTGGATGAAGAAGAGAATGTAGGTGAAGATTCTTTTGTGTGGTTTGGATCTGTTCTTCCATTGGTCGCCGACGTCGTCAATGCTCGATTTGCATTCGAGACACTTACGGGGCCAACGGCAAGCCGGCTTCACTATCCTGCTTATGATAGGTTTCTCAAAGAGATAGACAAGTATGCCTCTTTATGGTTCTTGATTCCTTTCATATTTATGCTAGCCTTCTGTAGAAGTTATTATTAACTTTTTCTTCGAATTCATTTGGGATGACTCCATCTGTTTGTAAAAATTGTTTTGAATTGTTGTAGAAATATAAATCTCTTTTTTTAATGTTAGTGTAGGCATTACATTTCTTTCTGACAACTACAGTCTATTAGATTTTATCATAAAGGTTAATTCTTTCCACTGTAATTTTTGAAAACAACAAAATTTATAGACAAATAGATCTGTTTCTGCTATGTTCAAAGCAAAAAAATGAAAAAGCTGCACCAAATATATGCTCAATTTCCTTTACTGGATATAAAGGATGACAAATATCCTTCATCTTCTTTCTAATTTTATCAGATGCATAAAATACCTTCAGAAACTAAGAACACCAACAGGATTTCAACTTGCTGAAGATGAATTCATCTTGCATGTAGAAGGGACTGGAATGACTCCAAGGGTGGTTCGTCACATAGGCGCTACAAGTTGGCCAGGCTAGTCCTTATTTATCCCCTTTTACCAATCTCAATACCTTAGTAGGCTTCTATTTGCTGCAGACAATACTTATTTGTGAAGACTAATTTCACAGGCAGACTTACACTTACAAATCTGGCACTCTATTTTGAGGCTTCCAAATCAATATCATATGAGAATGCCTTGAAAATTGATCTTTCAAGAGCTGAAGTAGATCATCAAGTGACAGCAACATCTACTGGACCATTTGGTGCACCTTTGTTTGATAAAGCCATAACATACGAGTCTTCATTACTGTAAAAATGCCCAACTTTAGTTCAATTTTCCTTTGTCTGATGCTCATTTTAAAGCAAAAGATACATAAATTTATGCAGAACAGAACCAGTGACATTAGAGTTTCCAGAGATGACCAGCTCAACTCGACGAGATCATTGGTTTGCACTTATAAAGGAAGTCGTGCTAATGCATAGATTCATGGCAAGATTCAAGGCCGAGTTCTCTGGAACAGAAACATTATTGCAAGTTTGGGAAGTGCAAGCCAGAACGATTCTCGGGGTGGTGAGGCTTCATGCAGCAAGAGAAATGCTTAGAATGGCTCCTCCACCTCCCATCAACTTCTTAATCTTCACTTTGCTTGATGAAGTTCCCAAGGGGGATTATGTGTTGGAAGAACTATATAATAGCTTCAGGAAGGCAGAAGTAATAATCAGTTGCAGTGCTGCCTCCTTACTTAAGAGCCTGAATATGGCAAATCAATTGTTTATGCAGTGGATGTAAAAGAAGGTGTTGAGATAACCAAGCAGCCCGGAAGCAGAATCATTAGCATCATTGCAGACAAGCATTGAACAGTTGAGAGAGGAAGCGAATGAGGCTAGCATTGCCAAAGCTTCTGTTGAGAAGATTAAAGATGAGGGAATCACTGATAGCATTATTTTTCTGGCAGTAAGTCACGTTTATGTTTATTGCTCGCTGAAGTATTGTGTTTTTTTATCACGTTGATTGCTTATTTAAAATGTTATTAAAAAACTTCATAGATGATGTTTTGATATTCATTATTAAAAAAGCAATCAACGTGATTATTAAAAAATAAAGCTCTCACGTCAGAAGAAATTTATTAAAAAAACATGATTATTCAGTTTGTCTAAATAAGACAACAGAAGAATATTTCTGCTTAAACTTTATGCATTATATATATAGATATAATCAAGCTACTGTTACTTGACCATATCTCTTAAGCTTAAACTTTTTTATTGGAAGTATTTTTGTCATCAAAAGTTTTCCTGTAAAAATGTTACGAGTTCATGCAATTTTTTCGTAGAATCGTATTTATTGACCCCCATCTTATACTTATCTACAGGAGCTACTGAGCCCACTTAAAAATCTACTACTTTGGTTCCAAAGGCTCATTTCTTGGGAAAGACCAGCACTCTCTTTCTCTGTATTTGTTATAACTCTCATTACGATTTACAAGTAAGCATCACCTACTTTACTGTTCTTTCTACATTCCGGAAACAATTCAAAGCATGTTCCTGTCTTCTGATCAGGGAATGGTTTGGTCCCCATCGCTGCACTGCTCCTGTTCATAGTCGGAGCGATGCTATGGGCGAGGCACAAAAGGCTTGGAGAGCTACCTGGAGCTTGTGGTTTCCCTCCCTCTGACAAAACAACAATGGAAAGTTTAGTGTCAGCTCAGTATGGCCTCCAAAACTTTGAAGCAATGATTAAGACAATAAACATCACCATTCTCAAAATCAAATCCATCTTAGTATCAAAGACACCAAAGGTCAGGAACGGATATTTGTTAGTCATTTTCATTAGTTTTATTATAAATATCTGCTCAATTTGTTTTTATCTTATGTTCTGAAAAGATCTGAATTGGTTGCAGCATTCAAATATGGCAATGAGTGGGCTCAGTGTAGTTGCAGTTTTGCTGATGATTGTTCCCTTCAGGTTTGTATTGATAGGGCTGGCTACATATGTTTTATGCCTATGCGGAAGAACACAAGGAATATGAAGAGCAAACCAGGAAATAGAAGACTTACGGAGTGGTGGGAGACTATACCTGTTACTGAGGTTCACATAGTCAGCAGCTCGCCTTCTTGATTATATATATAGTCAGGGTATAAGTTTGAAGAATATAACATCATCATAAGATTATCTAAGATACAGAAAATCTAAAAGTGATATCCTGCCTAAAATGATAAACACAACTCTGGAATCAGATGATCTCAGATGCATCAGCTGCAAAGTGAATGCCTAAAGTGATATCCTACCTCTAGTCCCAACAATATCACTTTAGACAGATTTTACTATAGTTACATTTCTTTTACGGCATAAGGTAATTTCAATTATAATTATTCTAAGTGCAACTAAATTTATTGAGAATGTAAGTTTTTGAGATAGAATTCATTTGTCTCAGAAATTATATATTTCTTTAAGATAATTTCAACTTGTTCAAATTATTTATTCGAACAAAGAAATTACTACAGGGGAAAAAGTTAATGCTTCAATATTATTTTAATTTTTAGTATATTATTAATTAATGCACTTGAATCGCAAATGGTGTTCCATAGATCAATCCACTGAGATAAATGACATTTATAATATACAATCATTTGTTAAATGTATACAAGTCTCTATTAGAGAATTGTTTTCATAAATGAATTAAAGCCAAAAAAACGGCCCATTGCTCATTGATTGTAATTATCGGTTAAATAAGAAATAAAACCGATACGGTTATTGTAGGGCTGCAAATGAGTCGATTTGGAGTCGATCTATGAATAATTGCTCATAGCTCAAATCCAAATCAATTGATCCGTTTGAGTTCGAGCCAGCTCGAATCGAATTGCTGTCGATTATGAGCTGGCTCGTTTTGTTATTGAGCCGGCTCGATTCTTTTTTTTTTTTCAGAACAACAATCCGAGAGCTCGAAACTATCTTATCTTTTCTATGATTTTTTCAATATAATTTTTAATGTTTATGATATAAATTACATTAAAATATATATTTTAAAACACACATATTATATATATATATAGAGAGAGAGAGAGAGAGAGAGAGAGAGAGAGAATGTTTATAATTTAAAAAAAGAATCTACTCTAATGCATAAGTGCATATTTAATTACAAGTTTCAACTTTCAAGTTATAATTAACAAATTACAACTCTTTGCATTAATATAAATACATTATACACTACAACTTACAACTTAAAAAAAGTGTAAAAATAAACATGATTTTGATTCCTCAATAGGCCGTTGAATACCTTTGCTGCAATATATGAAAACTCAAGAAAAAGATTAGCAAAAAATTACATATATTTAAAGAATAAACGATGATATTATTGAATTTTATAGAAAGAAAGAATGATAGATAAATAAGTGGAATATAAGAGATGATGTATGATTTTACCCTCAAAATTGAGATGATTAGTGGATAAATGAAAAAAAAAAAAGAACAATAGTACAGCATGATTGAACATGAAGAAAGACAAGAATAATCTAAGTAATCAGTTTAGTTTCAAGCAAGCCTTACAACAAAACCAAAGAAGCGCAGAAGAGGATAAACCCAATACCCACCATATATGGTAGCAGAATAGCCAACAAAAAAATAATAATAATAACAACAGTACGACACAACAGAATAGGAAGAAAGACAAAACAATATAAGTAAACAACTGCTCATTTTCAGGCTGAGCTCAAGCCTTCCAACAAAACCAAAGGAGCCAAGCAGAATAGTAAAAACCCAATACCAGTCTACCATATATGACAACAAAGCAGTCAGCATAAAAAAGAATAAGAACAGCAGTACAACACGGTAGAATAGGAAGAACCGAAGAAAGACAGAACAATTTAAGTAAATAACTCCTCATTTTCAGGCTTAGCTCAAGCCTTCTAGCAAAACCAAAGGAGGTAAGCAGAACACCAAATACCCAATATGAGATATGGCAGCAAAATAGCCATCAAAAAAAAAAAAAAGAAAAAGAATAACAATGATATCTAAGTAAACAACAGACAAGGAAAAAAAAGTCCAGCACGACAGAATAGAAGGAACGACAAAGAGCCAAACAGATTACAGGAGAACAATATTTCAGGTTTAATTTAGCGATTACAAAACATCTAAGCAAAACAACAAGGTTTTTTTGGCCTCAAATTTATATCATTAAAACATCACATAACACCCACCATTACAATGTATCGCTTTTATCTTCCAAACTTATAAGCATCTCAATCAATTTTTATCATTGGGTATAGCCTAAACATGCAAATTCTAAAAAAAAAATATAATAATATAAATGTACTAGCATTGAAATATTTAAAACTTTCATAGTATCCCAATTCCTAAGGTCTAAATGTTCAAACATATCCTAATTTCTAAATAAAGATGTCCAAGTTCTTAACATAATATCATAGCAAACCAAGCATCTTAATATTTAATACCATACCAACTATAGCATTATATTTAGAGGTGTACCAATTAATTTGCTTCCTCAAATATTGGAATTAATGGTCATGCTTTTAGGCACCTCAACTGATAAATTTTTCTCAAGAATGTCAAAATTGAAATAGATTAGTATATATTAGAAATAATGAAATTATAATAAGAAGAAAGACAACATAAATATAATTGAGTAATCTAAAATACCAATGGTTTCTTTTGATGACTTATATGAGGAACAAATCCAACTACCGATGCAAATTAAAGCATTAAGTATTTTTGGTGATAATGAGCTTTATAATCGCACCACCAACATCACCGAAAGCGATTCGTGACAATTGACAGGATGTAAAATATCTTTTACCATATTGCATGAGTTTTATACTTCAATCCTGACATTTTCCACCACTCAAAAATATCAAATTCAGAATCTGGACACTTCACATAAGCCTCTTCTAAGTAAAGTTATAAATCAATTTTTTGTGGAAGTAGTAGTCCAGTCGAATCAATGAAATCATACAAGTCATCAAGAACATCAACATCACTAGTACTTCTTTGTGGAGTAGTTGTACTACTAACCGGTTGAGAGGATATACTCTTAGAAAATTCATTTAAAATATTATGTTTTTGTACTTCATAATATGAGTAGAGCTCAAAAATTTTTTGTTTCACAATATCAATCTTCTCATTAACAATATCATAATCATAAATTTATGGGTAATAGTAATTGATCCCAAACATTTTCATCCTGAGATCCAGTATGCATGCAATTAAAAATAGCATAGAACAATCAGACTAGTATTTGTCAAACTTTAACTTCATAGCAATTGCCAAATTTGAAAGAAATGTATTGTCTTAAGCACAATCTCTATCTAAAGGTTTTTTTGGTTAAAATCATATTTGGAAGCAGGCAATTAGCTGTTGGGTAATTTGAGCAAGAAAAAAATGAGTAATATGATTAAAAACAAAAAGAAGTTGTCTAATTTTATCGAACTGATCTCATTCCTCCTTTGAAGGTAACCACAAATAATTGTGATCCCTTAAAGCATACTCTGGAAACACAACTCTATAATAAAAAGCAGACTCAAGCATTTTATATGTTGAGTTCCAACGAGTCAAACATCTGAGCAAAGTAATTTTGAAGTTGACAATCCTATCTATCTAGCAATCTCACCAAATTTATGCAATCTACTTGGTGACCTCTTTATAAAAAGAATATATTTTTATACTTTCTCAATGATCTGACAAATTTCTTTCAAACCATCTTGAATCATCAAGTTCAAAATATGAGTAGCACATCTAACATGAAAAAATCTCCTATAAAAAGAAATTCAGACCTTCTACTAAACAAAGCTTTCAAGTTTCTAGCAGTAACATCATTAGCAGAAGCATTATCTAATGTGGTTGTACAAATTTTATTTTGAAGATCCCATTGCAACAAAATTTTAGAAATATCTTTAGATATAACATAACCACTATGAGGAGGGTCCAAATTAGTATAGTTTATTATTCTACTTTGTAACTTCCAATCAGAACTAATAAAATGTATAATCAGACATATATAGCCAACAGTTTGGCTTGCTGTCCAACAATCTGAAGTAAGAGAAGCATACTCAACCAATTGAAGATTTTTTTTTGAATTTTTCTTTCTCTAACTCATAAAATTCCATGCACTCCTCTTTAATAGAATGCTTTGATATTTTATGAAAATTAGGATTCATTCATTTCATCAGAATATTGAACCATAAATGTTCAACCATCATGAAGGGATACTCATGAACAATAACTATTTTGATAATAATATTTTTAATTCTACTATGATCATAAGTAGAAGAGACACATGAAGGAGACATTAAATCATCACCCTCTATATCGTCTGCTATTGGATCAAAGAGTTTTTATTTTTTTTTCTCTTTCATAGTTATTTTATTGTGCTTGGAGAATCAAAAGGAAAAGCTTCTTTTAATAAGAATAGTTGGTGATGATGCGAAAGATAAAAAAAATAAGAAGATTGTTATAAAACTTTTAGATGTAAAATTTGGAGAATTGGGAAAGATATAAAGTGGTCTAGAGATTCTAAGAAAGCAATATATGTTGCAAAAAAAATTTAGCTTTAGTGATTTATACAATAGATTAGATACCAAAGAAGGTGAAAGATGTATGTATGTATGTTAGCCAAGCAAAGAGATAGGAGAAGTAAAGACATAGTTCAAGTGCAAGGTATTAAGGATGAAATAATAAAGTGCTTTTCTTAGAAAAGATATTGAAAATAGGTGGATGAGATATTTTGATAAACTTTTCAATGAAGGATCTGAAAGTACGATTGATTTTAGCAACCTTAATACCCTAAACAATAAGAATTTCATTTCTATCGTCAGATTAGTAAATCGAAGTTAGTGAAGCTTTAAAGAAAATGAAATGTGGAAAAGGGTAGGACCTGATAATATTCCAATAGATGTGGAAATGTTTAGGAGATCAAGGAATTTCTTGGCTTACAAATCTTTTAATGTTATTTTAAAGACTAAAAAGATGCCGATGAGTGGAGAAAGAGTCTATTGGTTCCTATATTTAAGAATAAAGGTGATGCACAAGAGTGTGCAAATTATAGAGGAATTAAGTTAATGTGCCATACATTAAAATTATGGGAGAGAGTAATTGAGCATGTTACGATGTGATACGAAGTTTCGACAATCGCTTGGTTTCATGCCGTAGATCTACTATGGATGCTATACATTTGTTAAGAGGGTTGATAGAGAAGCATAGAGAAAGTAAGAAGGATCTACATATGATATTTATTGATTTAGAGAAAGCTTATGATAAAGTCTCAAGAGATGTTCTTTGGAGAGTTCTAGAACGTAAAAGAGTTAATATTGGTTATATTCAAGTCATTAAGGATATGTATACTAGAGCTACTTGTGTCCAAACACAAGGAGGATTGACAAAATATTTTCCTATTTCAATTGGATTACATCAAGGATCAACATTAAGCCCTTATCTTTTACTTTAGTTATGGATGTTCTTACGGCATTTACAAGAAGATGTACCTTGGTGTATGCTTTTGTCGATGACATTCTTCTTGTTGATAAGACTAGAGAGGGAGTCCAACGTAAAACTTGAATTATGGAGGTCAACTTTAGAGTCTAAAGGTTTTCGCTTTAAGTAGATCTAAAACTGAATATATGGAGTGTAATTTTAGTTGTAGAAGTTTTAGTGATAGTGTTGTGACTTTAGGTGATCAAGTCATTAATAAGAGTGAGATTCGTGATATTTAGGCTCTATTGTCCAAAATGATGGTGAAATAGATGGAGATGTTATTAGTAGAATTCAAGTTGGATGGTTGAAGTGAGGAATGCATCCGCCTATTATGTGATAGAAAAGTTCCACTTAAACTTAAGGGAAAATTTTATAAGATGGTGGTAAGACCTACAATGACTTATGGTGCACGTTGGCCAATAATAGAAGCATAAGACTAAGTTAAGTGTTACAGATGAGGATGCTTAGGTGGATGAGTGGCTTTACTCTAGAGATAGAATGCAAAATGAGTATGTTCGGGAAAAAGTTGGAATAGCTCCAAAGTGGTAGATAAGATTAGGAGAGTCGCCTTAGATGGTTTGGCCACATAAAGCGTCCGTCCATGACCATTAGGAGAGTAGATGCATTAGATTTGCCTTATGTTAAGAAAGGGAGGTAGACCTAAAAAAGACTTGGTTAAGATGTATAAATAATGATCTTAGTATACTTGAATTAGATGAGAATTTGACACATAATAGGACACAATGGAGACTAAGGATTCATGTAAATGACCTAGTGGGATTAAGGCTTGTTGTTGTTGTTGTTGTTGTTGTTGTTGTTGTTGTTGTTGTCATAGTTATTTTATTGTAATGATGGAGTTTAAAATGTCTATTCATTTGAGAAGTAGTACATATTTTTTGTTTGAGGTATGATTTAGAGCAATAATTGTATTTTCATTTATGTACCATCTTACCTTTCTCAGAGAAAGAAATTTGACAGAAATGTGGCCAAATTTTGGATCTTTGTCTTTTGCCTTTGATGTCCTCAATGCTAATAATTTCCCCAATACTTTCATTAGGGAAAAATATTCAATAGTTTTTCACTTACAACAATTCTCAAAATATTTATCAAGGATTTGTCGCTTATGCTTATTAGCAATCATACGATCTCATGGAAAGTCTCTGATGAATTCTTTAATTTTCTTCAGTTTATTTGAATATGTTTAAAGAGTGTATCTTAATTCTAAGAGGCTATCTTATGCTTTGATATGATGTTCGATCAAGATTCCTATTTCTTTTGACATCATCTAATTTTCAATTGTTCAATTTTATGATGATCACTTGCTTGTGAATTTAATACTTTGAGCATTCAATGAAAGGATCTATTTACATAAACAAGCATCAACTCCAATATCCCTAACTCCACATTAGGTTTCATATTTAAAGAACAACTAGACTTCGAGTTTTGTTATAATTCCTTTATGAATTTAACATTTAACTCCCCCTATCTCAGTTAAGATTTGTTTAGTTCTCCCTCCCATTTTTATTTGAAAAATCTGTGAGAACATGGACTCACTTAATTTCTTTTTGTAAGAGTGAGTCCTTCATTACTCCCTCCAATTTCTATAAATAAGGCTAAGAGGGGGGCCTTATATTTCATTCCATTTGCTTGAGGAGTTAGAGTGTTTGAAAGAGAAGGGTTAATTTTTCAACATGATTACACTCAATTATATTTTGATAATTTTGCGATTTCAATACATTTTACTTATTTATGTAGCATAATTCAAGAGGGAAATTTCTTCTCATTTCCCTTTGCTAATTTAAAGTATTATTATTAACCTCTCCTCCCAAAGTTTGTGAGTTTAATATTTCCTCATATATTTTAGATGAATATTCTACTTTCTAAAATCTCTTTTTTTCATTTGACACTATAAAATTAGTTGCGTGTTTGTACTTAGCGTTTTGTAAACTCATTTTACCCTCCATTTTCTAAGTAAAAGATTTGACAATTTACCTCGGCCATCCAGCGTGTGGGTTGGGAGTATTTTGGCTTTTGACGCTCTTTCGATTTAGTGGGTGTCTTCGGACACCACCTACTCTTTATTATCTCGTGTCCACCGAAAGCAACGAGGTTTTCAAATCAAAGAATACATACAATGCAATATATAATTATCTCCTCTTTTTTCTAAGAAATTGGAAAATTTGCAAAGATTTCCCAGTGAGTGACATCTAACAACCTGGTTTGACTTTTCCCACCGAAGGTGAAGGATGTGTCTTTGACACCAAACCGCTTCTTCATCCCGTCACCCCTCGAGCACAACAAAGCCTTCAAACTTGCAAAAAAACAGCATATATATATATATATATATATATATATATATATATATATATATATATATATATATATATATATATATATATATATATATATTCACATTCACAAAATCACCACATGTTCAAATATTTTGCTAAGGGCAAAGCGAACTGTATGATTGGAAGCGTAATGTAAGACGAAAAAAATCAAAAAAGAGTTCACCCCGATAATTTTCTTCCCGATGATACGCAATGAACGGCTAAGCGAGACGGAAATCAAAGGAAGAATTAACCGACGATTTTCTTCCCGATACGCAAGAAAAGAGAGTAAAGCGTGATGTGACAAAATCGGAAGAATTTACCTACCGATGATTTTCTTCCGATTTATAACGAAAATGGGGTTTGGGTTAGTTTGGAGGCTGGACGGGCCAAGGTAGGCTGCTGGCGGGTCAAGGCAGATTGCTGGCGGGTCGGTTTCGCGGGCTGGCGGGCCGGCGGAATTGGGCTTTTTGCGGGAGCAGCAAGCGGCCGGTGGATTTTTGGAACGGCCGCGCGGTTTGCGGGTCGGTAGCGGCGGATCGGCTACGGGAGCGGTGGATGCGCAGCGGTCGGATCACGTACGACAGGTTTGCGCGGGTCGCGGCAGCGGTTGTGCGGTGGGGGTAGGAGCAGCGGCGGGAAATTGAAAGCGGAATGGAACGGCGGACCGTCAGGGTGAGGGACGCACGGGGGCGCGGGGAACAGTGGAAACCGAGAGTATTTTTACCTGGAATTTTTTTTCTTTTCCTGTTCTTCCGATAAGAGAGAGAGAGAGAGGCAGGAGAGAGAATCAAGAGGGGAGAGTTTTTTTGAGAATAGGGGGAGAATGAGAGAGTGAGAGAGTGAGAGAGAATGAGGAGGAAGTTGAAGAAAATGAGGAGAGTGATTATTTATTTTTTTATTTTTTTATTTTCTTTTTCAGAAAATTGAAAATATGGGGGAAAGCTTCGTGAGGGGTAATTTGAGAATTTTTAAAATTAATTTTAAAATATTTTAATTTAGATTTACACCGAAAATACATAAAAATATCATTAATTTCATCATTCTAAAATCTGAGTAGTCGTTTATGATCGGAGCTTTGGCCTGGACCAAATTAGTCAATTTCAAATAAATGCGATCACCGCTTCGCTGATTTTCCGAGACTCATTCAATTGATGAATAGTCTTGTTTGAATGATTTGCATGGAGCAATCAATGAACGGAGGTTGTTTGACTTACGCCGCCTTCTCGACCTCGATATGTGCAGACGCTGGACTTCGAGTGGTTCGCCGTCATCAAGTCATTCAATAATATCGACCAATTTCTCTCAACGCGATGGCGAGTCGTCGTCAAGGAGATCATTTGATTTGATTTCACAACGGTGTTTCACCGATTTGTGTATTATTTCAAATCTCGACATTTGCATGACTTATCCAATTGAGGCAATCTCATTTGATAGATTTCAATATTTCGAGTCTAACGGTGTGATCAATTTCATGAACCGAGGTCATTCGGATATCATTGTAGCTTCTCAACTCTGATATATGTGTTAACACATTATTAGCTCAGGTGTTTGTCGATTGATTATTAGATTTTTCTGATATACATATTTTGGCAATTTTGATAGATCATGTGATAAATTCATCGTCGAGTCATTTTGATCATTTTGGTGATAGAGTGCATTTTGAACTAATTTGTGCATTATTAAGTTAAGTTGATTTTTGACTTGTGAGCTTGTCTTGACTTATAGCAGCGTATATGAGAGGTCAACAAATGTCTCTCCCCAACAAATGTGATTCATGCATGTGTGAAGCAGTCATTTGTTTGCAAACTAATTGACCTTTTTTTGGCCATAGAGCTTGGATCATTTGATTAAACTGACGACTTATGGAGCTTTGATAAGATTTATCATTAGTATCTTTGTTATTGGACATGCTAAATGGCAGGCTTGACCGATTTATTGTCGACTTCCGGATAGATAAGAGTTCTTACACCATCTACTATCAATGGATTTGTTGAATATCTCTTTCTTTTATGTCGTTGTAGATTTGAGTCTCCTCCAACCCTAGCGTCCTGCTTGGTTGGGTTTGATGGAAGAATTAGTGTGCTTGTTTTGATGAAGGACTCCATTGAGGAATCAGTTTATTCGTGTTTGATCGGATTTGAAATTCTTTCTGTCCTAGCTTTGAGCTTAACGGACTTGATGAAGGATTGACCTGATTTGTCAACATTGACTTGTCGGAAGTGCATGTACACCATGAACCTTGTGTCTGCTTTGGCGGGTTAGTTGAAAGATACATCTGAATGACTTGACCCAGACATGGGGCGATGTTGAGTTATTAGCCAGCGTGTGCTTTAACACTAAATAACCACAAAATTCCTTTAGTTTATCGGCTTTGTATGAACTATGGAATTTCTTCTTGATCTGTGCTTTACCTTTGACTTGAGGAGGGAGGTGGGCTTTGATCCGTGCTTTGAGCTTGATCAGATCATTTGAGAATAGAATGGAATATCACTTTGCTGGTAATATAAAGATTGATTTGAGGCAGCCATGAATTGAGCGTTTCCTCATATTGCCTTGATTTATCAATCAAGTAGAGAGATCTCTTAGATCTTAGTTGCTTGTAATCACAAACTTGGATCTGGTTTGAGATTGAATACTATCGTTATTAATGAAAGCATGGGCTCTTTCACACGATCTTTCTTTGTTGAGTGAGAAGAGCGCCGAACTCAGTGTATTTGGGCTTGTGAGTTCGACCTTTAGAACCTACCGAAGTCTTCGACTTAAGTCGTAGGGTGGTAGATTTGTCATCGATGACAATCCGGGCTCTTCACCGCGGCCTTTCTGTTTGTTGAGTGAAGAGAGCCGCCCGAACTCGCCATTTGGACTTGTTGAGTTCAACTTTTATAACCCATCTGTGTCCTAGACTTTAGGATCTAGAGGTTGATGTTTCTCCAACTTAATTGATTGAAGCTTCCAAAATTGGGAGTTCTTTTGACTTGATCTCCAAAATTTGGTAAATCTGAGAGATAGATTTCTTGACATTTGGGGATGTCTTTTCATGCATAGAAATAGATTCTTTTTATTTCTGCAAGAACATGCAACTTAAGAGTAACGGTTATGGATATATTCAGGATTTTGCAAAAGCGATGTCAACCTGAATAAGAATATATTTGAGGATCTCATCTTTTGACACGATGTCAACTTAAATAAATTTAATATAAATTAAAAAAATACCCCTTTCTTGCAAGGGGAATTCTAAAGTACATGTAGGAGAATTTTCAAGATAAAAATATACAAATACATCCATATTTGAATTGGTGTATTCTGGAAGAGATTTTAACATACAACATTGATTTCATTTGTATATATAAAAATTCTAAAAATGCCCTCTAATAGGAGAATTTTCATGGAAGAGTCCTTCATATGGAGTATATTTATTTAGGGATCTTGGCATGAAGCACAATGTCAACCTAAATGGATATACTAAAAAAATGCCCCTTGTCTTACAGGGAGATTTCCATTATACCTTGGGAATGTGATCATCAAGTATACCACTTTTTTAAGTATCACTCATTAATTGGCGGCATTGGTCTTTCACCCTTTATGTTGACAAGTTAGTATGCCCCTCCTTAGTATACTTTTTCAATGACAAAAGGGTCTTCCCAATTAGGGTCGAATTTGCCACCAAATTTTCGATTAGGAATAATTGGTCTTCTCAGCACCATGACTAATTCCCCTTTTTGGAATGTTTGAGGTCGCACCGTATGGTCAAAAGCTCTAGACATCTTAGCTTGATAGACTTCCAGATTTTGATGAGCTTGTAATCTAACTTCATCAAGCACATCGAAGTTCCTCCATTCTGACGAGCATTTTGATCTTCTAGATTGTACTGATGGCTACTCAAGTGAAGGCAACTCAACTTCAAGCAAGAAGCTTGTTCAAATACCAATGAATGGGATTGGCGACATGAACATCACCTTGACCCACCATATAGACCACTTCTATTTCCATGGTCTCATCACCATCATTATCTTCTTCTTTTTACTTCGAGCATCTCCAACGATCTCTGCTGCGACATGAACATTTCCTCAATTGGAGGGCTTTGATCAAAGTCGACTATCTCCTGAGGAGATGGAGCTATTTGGTGATGGGATTCCCTGGAGGATTCTCCATGGTGTCGACCATCCATTGGCTTCTTAATGGTAATCTTCTTTTTTGGGACCCATTCTTATCAGGCCTTATCATTAACGGATCTTTGGGAATATAAGTCAAATGTCACGCCTTTATTTTTCTCCACAGTGATTTCTTCTCGAGACTTTGGCCTCTAGATTTATTTTCCTTTGACATTTCACGATTCTGGGCGCATGATCCAAGTGTCATGCGATGCTCACCACGTTTGGCTTAATGCTCTTGAGTTCTTACTACCACCCGATGGTAGAGTAGAACATTATTGGTTTCTATGATAATTGGCCTCTTAACTCTTTTTTCATAAGACCTTTTCTTTGACAACTTTTAGTACTCATGCACTGAGGATAGAGTCTTGGGATACCTCATTTGTGGATTGGAGCTTGGTATCATTGCTCGGAATGATAACTTAATATCACCGAGATTCTTCTTCACCCACTTGAGATTTTCAAACTTCTGTGGGAACACTCACTTTTGGTTGTAACGTAAATGAGGGGCCATGTATTAGCGATGGGCTCAGCAAAGATTCCTTCTTCTCCTCTACCTTCTAGTTAGCTTTCCTCCATATGAGGAAGCTTCAGGATCATGTTGGCCTTGGCAAAGAAGGCTGATGACAAGTAGTGTTTGGATGCGCATGAAATTTTAGGATAATTCTTTTCATGGTGGAGCTTGATATCCCAACCTTTCACCTTCTCTTCGAGGGACTAGAAATGACATGGGCCTTGATAAACTTAACTCGAACCGGTTGATGTGCGAGTTGTGCATGACTATCTGCAAGTACAACAATAGCAATGATTAACGAAAATCCACACTACCAAATTGTATGGTAGCTCTAGCATTTCTAGTGTTGATGATGGCATTAGCCAGACGAATGTTAGCTCCACTGCCTTGCTATAAAGTGAACGGGGCATTCTGGAGATCCATTCTGCATAAATGAAAGATGGCGATTAGTAATCAATAATTAATATATTACCCCACATTTTCAGAATGCAGAGATACACAAAAACAAACATGGTAACATATAAGAACAAATTATGTATATAAAAAGATTTTAAGAACTTCATAATTATATTCATTATATAAATAATTTTAAATTTTAATCAATTTTATTTTATAAATAACTTTTAGATTTTAATTTCTTATACTCCATTACTATATTTAGATTCAAATAAAGATGAAAAGAAAAACTGTCCCGGTGGAGTTGCTAAAAATCAGGCTCAAAATTCTCCACCTATGAAGAGATAATGATTTAAATATCGAAAATTTTAAGGCATGGAATAGTAGATAAGACACTAGAGATTTCACCCTCATTTTGTGAGGACTTTAGATTTGATTCTAGGTTTCTATGGTCCAAGCACCTATAGTTAATTACCCTCAATGCGAGAGAACTTTGATTAATGTTAGGTCGCTTAATGGGTATCATAAAATAGCAACATGTGGAATTTTTAAAATTTGAATTTATGAAATTCATTATATTTAACTTAAAGAGGATGGTTGGGGAACAAGATGCTTATTTAGATCCCATAAGTCATCCCGGTATCGCGTGGTCCCTAGTCTACTTAGTCAGAGGAGGTAATCGACCCAACCTGACCGAAGGATCCTTATCAGTAACACATGGGTTACATCATCCAAAAAATTTTTGTAGACTTGGGGTGGTGTTTATCTAAGGAGACATACTTAAGTCTACCTTAGCTAACAGAGGGCTTTTTGCCTAATCAAGTATACTCTATGGTTCACAACTCAAAGGGCAGAGTCATTGGGAAGCATACAAGCTATAGTCGTGACCGTAATATAGTGATGTCATTTAGTGACAATCACTCGAGGACTTGGTAGAATCGTACGTGGAGCCTACTTGGCCAAATCACGTAGGGAAGCCACGCTTTGATGAGATTATTTGAGAGTAAACATAATTGCATATTTGATTTGACTTTGGCTCCTTTGTGAGCTAGAGTTTTCTTAATTTGCCACCTCCGATAAATAATTGTGGAAGGTGAGTTAAATTTTTTTTGACTTTAAGTTTTTAATATTGAATTTCATTTTGACATTTATAACTTAGTGATTTACGTGATTTCATATTTGTATTGATATTTGGATTTTATTAATTTTATTTGAGCGCATATTTTTTGATGGTAATTATCCTCCGGTTGAAATATTTGTTCAACATGCCATCTTCTGAGTTGTTTATTGTTTATTATTTGATCTCTACTATTAATTTCATAATAGGATCGATCATGTCATGATAGAATTAACATCTCAGATGTTTTATTATATTGAAGATATTATAATAAAATCATTAGATTTTTAGGTTTTGTTAACCCGGACCTGGTCCTAAGACCCAACCGGGGATCAACCTGCACAACATCCTCAGACACTTGAATTTCAACATTCAAAGATAAGACGGGCATCGCTGTATCTAAGAATGTCTTAATTAATCTTTATTCGCTTGTATAATATTATAGAAGATGTTATGATTGATCTAATATCTTAGATTTTTGGATTAATATTTAATTGATTCCAATTTAGCTACAAGCCTTTTTGATATTAAAATTTACTTTAAATCTTTATGTCCGAAGCACATGCGTGTATATCTAAGAATATCTTAATTAATTCGCTCTTGTATGATATGCGAATCTGGCGTAAGGTGTTATAGATTGATCTAATATCTTATTAGATTTTTAGATTAATATTTAATTAATTCTAATTTTAGCTTTTCAAAACATTAAAATTTACACTTTAAATCTTTATGTCAGCACATGTATGTGTATCTAAGAATATTTTAATCAACGCCTTACGTTTTTTGTACAAAAGTATTGGAATGGCATAAGATTTTTTTAAATTTTATTCAATTATATTCATTTATTTGCATTTAGTTCATAGATCATTGAGTTCTTTAAGTTTCAATGAAACTTAGCTCGTGATCGCTAAGAAACTCATAGCTCATTCTTATTTAAAGACTTTAAATTTTTTTTTTTTTTTTTTGTGAGTAGGATTGGCTTCGATTCATCATTTTTTCATTTAAGTTTTAATTTAAACTTATTAATACTCTTATTTAATCATTTTTAACCTTTGTGCCAATCCAAATTTTGACCCTCTGCCTTTCCACATGTCGACTTATTCGACCTTAACTCTAAAGATAACATGTGAGAAGGGTCTTCTAACATGTCTAGAGCATAACATGGTCTTCAAACACCAATTTCAGATTTTAATTTTGAGTTTATAGTTCATTTTATATTAAATTAATTAAGTTCTCTCAATTTGAATTGGCCTCCCAAGATTTTTACATAAGCTACATCGAGGTTATTTAACCTTTCTATAGACACATATGATTAATTATTATAGTGGTCTTCTAGCTTACTAAGCATAATCTTTAAACTAACTTTAATGAGCATAACGAGATCTTCAAATATCGATAAAAGAAAGCATATATAGATGTATATATATATATATATCATATATATATATATATATATACATATATATATATATATATATCTATATATATATATATATATATATACATATATATATATATATATATATATATATACACATATATATATACATGTTCTTTCATCTCTCTTCATTTTTTTACAACACCATGAGTTTTGAGTAAGTATGTGAGACAAATAATAATCTAGCTTGTAAAAATAATAATAATAAAATAAATAAATCTGCATTTCAATCGTTTACATTTACCTTAAAATGTGATCCTTGCTGTGGGAGAACCCAACGATGTGTGAGTGGGATCTAACTCGAACTATCAATCAACAAGATGATATCTTTGCACCCTGCATAAATATGACTTCTGCTTTGTTATACTTTGAATATCATCAAAGTAGATTGTAGAAAATGTAATTACATTTAAGTCATAGTTTAAAATATATTAGAACATAAAGAAAATAATGCACAATCTTAAGTCTCACTGAATCTGAAATCTAGCTTCTCTATTTTACCTCTAATGTGATGGATGAAAAATGAAGAGATAGGGTAAATAAAAAAATAAAAAAATAAAAAAAGGAGACTTAGATCTTGCTAGTTGGCTTGTGATCCCAAAAAAATAAAAATAAAAATGAATAGATTAGAAGATGAGGTGATCAGAGAAGGGATAATGTTGAGGCTTGAATGTTGGATTGAGCGATGTTATACTACAAGCTAGATGATGATGAGGGACTCTATTGAATAGGAGAGAGAAAGAAGGAGAGACTATTAGCTTGTTGTTTTGTACGAGATGTTGGAGAGGATGGGAGAGTAAATCGAATAATAGGTTGGGAAATAAGGATTCGATTTTCTAGGTCTACATTTTGTTCCCAATGAGGATGGATCTTGAGATGGCTGAATGCGGGCTTACCAACAGAGAGATAGAGAGATAGAGACATGCAAGAATAGGGAAAGGGGACAACAATAATTTAGCTTGTCGAGATGGAACGAGTGAAAGGGAAGTTATTCATCGTCTCTTAGCTTAGTTGGTGGGTGAGCATGACCAGGAATCTCCCAGACCGAGTTCAATTCCTCTCCAGGGCGGAGACGCCTATACGTAATGGTGGGAAAAGTAAGTGACACATGTGGGATGAATGTGGTGCTGCTCCAGTGATTAGTCTCAACATCTCCACCCATAAGATGGATGGGGTGTTAGGTGAATACTCATTCAAAAAAAAAAATGGAGGAAGTTTTCTTTTTGTTGCGAGCAGAGAATGGAGTTCTCGTGTTGGAGCAGTTTTAAGAGAAGAAAAGCCGTGAAAAAGAAAAGTAATCATCTGCTCATTTTTTTTAATTTTAATCTTATCACATTTTATTTTAATGTTTCCTAAATCTCACTTGGGGTTGGCATGAGGATAAGCGCAGAGGTATAGGCATGAATGGAGTGACGTGAATTGCATAGAAAGCATGATGTGAAGTTGTCTTCGCTACTTCCATGCGGAGAAACGAAAGCAGAGGAATGCAAATAGATTAAAAAATGGTGTTTTTATAAAAATGCAGGATTCACCGTAAATCTTTAACATAAGAGAGAATTCACTAACAGATTTCTCATCCAATCGTCGCGACCGCCATGCGGAGACTGGAAGTTGCCATTCTAGCAAATGAAATTGACTCAACGGAATAAAGAGGGGTGACTTCAAACTCCCAAAGATCTAGCAAGTGAATCGACGAACAATAGAGAAATGGGAAAATATTACGTCCAGAGTCCGCACGTAGCTTTACGTATGGACTCCAATCGCATTACGACGCGTGGCACAGTTAACGGCGCCAAAAAATGACGCCGTAAGACGGAAACAGCGCTATTTTTTCGGTTTAGCGCCCGACCCGACCCGAAACTGCGGGGAATGAGTATATGCGCGGGAGAAATTTAAAATATCTTCATTTGGGGCGTGGTCAGATTTTTTATTTGCAGACCGAGTGAAAGAGCTATGAAGAGAATGAATCTGAAATGGAGTGAGGAAATAATGATGATGTCGTAAATAAAATGGATCTTAATCTTTTAAGGAGTTGTAATCCTTCAGATTCATATTTATTTTCATGATTTTTTGTCTGTCGAGAAAACATATTCAATGTAATCCTTCGTGAGGAAATTGGTGGTCGCTTGATTAATTTTTAGCTTATTTACATACTCTCAGTGTCTTTCGAGTATGTAGACGATTTTTTCCGCTTTGTTTCACTTTCAGTTTCGGTTGTTCAGATCATGGTAACTAAATCCCAATCAAGCAATGAGGTGGTCGCTCGGATTTTAGGAGATTTCACATCTGCATTCTCTATACCTTCAGATCTGCATCTCTCAGATCGCTATACTTTGCATTCTCTACCCATACCTTCCTTCTATACCTTCGTATTCTATACCTCTGCATTCCTCTGCATTCTCTATACCTTCTGCACTCTATACCCTTCTTCTCTGTACTCCTGCATCTCTGCGGTAATTTGGTCGTCAACCATTTTTGGGTATTTTTTGTGTTTGTACTCTCGACTAACTGCACTCTATGCTTCTCAGATCTCTATTTCATCTCAGACTCTATTATCCGTGGAACTGGACTCTATGTTTTCGCATGAATGTGGTGAATGAGCAATGCGATGATGAAGTTGTTTTATCTAATGACCCAAATTTGGGGTATTCAGTAATAGTATAATGAAACCTTTATGCATCATCAGATTATGCACATCAAACCGGCTTGTTAGAAAAGACCATACAAGTTATTGGCCAAACTCTAAGAAATTGAAATCGAAAGATTTTCTATGTGTGAAAGCAGGTCGAAAAAAACCTGTCAATCCAAACCATATAACAAAATTCAAGAAAACTGATACGAGGACTGGTTGTCCGGCGATGATTCGATTCGTGGATTTGAGGGGAATTGGTGCTAAAAAATATATAGAGAGCCATAATCATTCACCGGCAAAGATCGGTGATCTGATCTTCTCGTGATCGCATGATGCGATTGATGAGAAGGCATCGCTTTGAAGACGATGACGAGATAAGGTAACCACGCTCGCCTATCTAACCGAGGAAGTGGGGTAGAGAATATTGGATTCACAAAAAGAGATGCTTTCAATTTCATCCAGAAAGAGCGAAGGTCACGGATTGCAAGTGGTGATAGCAACGAATTAATACAGCTGCTCAAGGAAAGACAAGCACTGACGAGATGTTTGCATGGGATGTTCTGCTGCACGCCCGATTGCTTGGTGAGTTTTTTTGGAGCAATGGTATGTCTGGTTGAATTTGATTGTTTTGGGGATGTGATAATTTTGATACTACCATCTACCAATAAATATAATCTTGTGCGGCCCCACTTGGAGTGAATCATCATTGGCAAAACGCCTTATTCGAGTAGCTTTTTTGTCGGAAGAGAAGTCATTCACATGGTTATTCCATTCTTCTTTGATGGGTGCATCCTATAACGATATTTACCGATCAAGATCGCTATGGCGAGCTATCGAGAATGTACGATAATGCCAGTTGTTGTGCCAATGGCATATCTCAAAGAAAGCCCTCCAAGGTCCATTGCTTTAGTAGTAACAAGAGAGTTCATATTCTATGCATGCATGAGCAAATGTGACATGTGAGGATGAGTTTGAGGATGCTTGGTCTCCGCCATGCTGAGGAGAGGCAATTTGCATGATCATGCTTGGCTATCAACTTTACAAAATTAGTAAAATGGTCCACCGTGATTCAACAAAGATAAATTTTGTATGGGCATCTTGTCAACTTAGCTGAGTGAGGCCACAAAAGCATGTGTCATGGTATTTAAGCCAACAAGTTCACGACAGATTTCTTGGGATTGGAGAAGGTGATGGAAACATGGCCAAATGAACATGATGAAGACTTCAAGTGTATCCAAAAGAATTGTTCCGTTGTTAGAGTAGTCCAATTCTTAAGCAAGTCGCTTTGTTTTATACGAGGAAGCTTTACTCTATGTTCAAGAAGAATTTCGCATGGAGTTGGGGATTATCTATCACTGTCAAATGATAGGCCCATGGAGTACTTGGTGAGGAACTTAGAGAAGAAGAATGCATCCAAAACTGGATTGTCCACTTTGATGTGTCTACTATGGATATTTCTTGTAGTTGCCGTGAAATTTGAAATGATGATACTACTAATCGCATTAGAGTTCTTAGCCGAATGATGCCGCGATTCCTGGATAAGTACCTCCGCGGTGGTCTTGAGCAAAGAGGGACATCTACATCGATGGTTCATACAGAAGGTTAGTACATGTGGAGAGCAGAGATGGAATTGGCATTATTTTCAGGAACCATATAAGTCGATATGCATATCAAATTAGCTCCGAGCACGGTAATAAGATTCCGAGGATTACATGCTTGCATCTCTTTTACTATCTCGATGAAGTGGACTCCGTAATAAGTGAGAATTCTCCACCGCTTGATGAGATCGCTTAAGAGGAAGAAGGTGACCACATCATCGCCTAAGGATAAGGTGAAGGATCCAATCAAGAGACGCCCAAAGGGTGTTTCCAACGCAAAGGCTCAAGGCTTATTGGGAGAAATCCAAAAAATCCACAAGTACTTATCCTACTTGCCTCGATGTTGCTATTACTTATAGGTTCCGTAAATATTTAATTCATTATATTTTCTTGTCTTAGAAACAAAAGTGAAGTCCGAGAGTGTAGAACGGATGCGCCACCTGTAACTCCACTCTCTGTATGCCCTGCTTTTCACGTAAGCCTAGAATATTTCATTCACGCCGGCCAAACATTCATCCATTACTAAGATGTTGTACCATTACTATGATGTTGTACCAGAATTGATTCGACCTCATCAATCAACCAACATGTCATAAGGGTACACTAAGCTGATGACGGATATTATTACGAGACGGCATTTTGATGCATGATATTATCCAAGAAGGCATTTTTTTAATTTCATTTTGCTTGTTTTAGTCATAATGCTTGTATTTTTTTTTCTGTTCATTTCATAACTTTAGTAAAGTCTTTTTTTCCTTTTTAATCTTACCATTTTTTGCAAGTGAACTGCATAATTTTTTTTTCCTTAATGTCTTCTCAAATTTTTGTTGTTTTTAAGTCTAGTCGTATTTGGTGAAGAATTGTTTAACTATAACCCATGAGGTCTAATATTTGATTATTTTGTAGGTCTAGTTGTTCATGCCTCCTTTTCTTCTAGAATGATTTTATGGTTGCTTTGTTCTCTTAAATTGGTATTATTTTCTTAAAGTTAAATAACAAACCTATATGTCATTTTTTCTTGAAGGATGTGTCCAAATTTGTGTTATTAGATGAAATAAGTCATGATCTCCAAAAAAAAAAAAAGAGAGAAAAAAATTGAGATTGTTCCAAGTTAATTTATGAATCTTAGCTGTTTGATTCAATCAATCACAATGATTTAGATTTAATCAATCGCAATGATTTATGATCTTCTTTAAACCACTTCCTTTTATTTCAATTTTTTTGCGAGTTTAATGAGAAGTTGCTATCATCTTCCAACTATATTTTAGACAAGCTCTCGGTTGTGCTTATATCTCTACATTTATTTTTTATGTTGCATATTGGTAGATTCTAAATTATTTTAATCCCTTCTTATTAGTTAAGCTTAACTATACGATTGTAATGATTGCCTTTTGGGAGATATGTTGCTTGAACGATCAAATTCTCATGTAATGATATATGTTGCTTGAACGATCAAATTCTCATGCAGGGTCTTTCCCTTTACCTATCTAATTCCTCATGCTCTCATGTTTTCTGTTTCTTCCATTGAGTTGTTCAAATGCTATCATTCAAAACTAACCTTTTCATTTTATGTGTGAGACTAAATTTTAGAATTTCTAAAGGAGCATTTACAGCATAATTCTCATTCATTTACATATCCAACTCTAAAATATTAATATTTATATAAATAACACTTAAATCTTTTAATATTACATCAAAATATCATCATCATTATATTTTTAAAATAAAATACATTATTTTATACATGAAAAAAAATGCTATATTTATAATTATCAAATTTTAGATGTAATGTATATATAATAGATTGCATTGTATATAATATTTAGATAGAATTCAAAACTTAGATTTTTTTTTTTTAAACATATTTTCTCAAACCGATGAATTTATTTCTATGCTCGATAAAGCGTATATCCAAATAGATGCATTTCATCCAAATAGAAGGCTTACAATTAAACCATAAAATTAATAAATATTTATTAAAAACATTTCCTATGGGATCATTTTATCCCTATTTTTGCAATTTTATTTATTTTTTAAGAGATATACTTAACACATAATTATTTATTTATATATCTAACACCTAAATTTTAATTTTTTTACATATAATATTTACTATCATCAATACTGACTTTTAAAATAAAATATACTATTTTTAAATATAAGAAAGTATTGGATAAATAAATCTTTAATTTGCATAAAATTGTCATATAAATTTTCTTTTTTTTGACAAAAAATACACACAATTAATGAATTTTGTTGTAACAGTGGTATTTTAATTATGGATTTACATTACTTGTATATGATCACGTGGAGCATCTTCTTTTCTTTTAATCTTACCATTTTGTTTTAAAATAATCAATAAACAAAAAAACTATATATATACTTTATGTACAATGTATATTAAGTAAACAAAAAAAAGAGAAATTAAGAATCTCATATTTTTTTGAACTATTTGCATCGTTGTATTTTATTTATTCTATTTATTATTATTAGTTTTATTTATGTTTTGATTTGAAAAAATATATTTTATAGATAATTATTTTAAAAATATTAAAAAATATAGTACAGATGCATAAAAGACAGATAATTTAAATCTTCTAAAATTCATCGAACACCTCATCATTCTCAAGAGGGATTTAGTTACCATGATTCAACAACCAAACAGAAAGTGAAACAAAACCCGCAGAGTACAAATACAATCTCTAAAATTCTACCTCATTGCTTTAGAGCATGATCCGAACAACCTACTGTAAAAGTGAAAAAACTGAAAAAATCGCCTATACCGAAAGTCGCCTCAAAAACAAATGAACATGCTAAACAGAATGTCGATAGAGAACAACCGAATTATCCCTACATAAACCCAATCAAATAACAATGAATTATCCTACCTAAACAATGGCCGAGAACAACTCAAGCATCCAAATTTTATTTAAGTGTTTTTTGAGGCCAAGCAAAAAATCGATAAACAAAGTCTAAATCTATTCATTTTTTGTCCCTGTCGTGAGCCCGCAATGGCTTCGATGCCCATGTATTGAACATGCCGCACACCGCAATCCTGACTGCAACCCGCCACCATTTCAACCGCCATTTTACCGCCATCAAAATAATGGCCGATATCCCGAGCCAGAATTTAATCGCACGTGAAGATGGATAAGGTATTAGTTAGATCCCCGTGAGAACCCGCAAGAAGAAGAGTGCATACCATTTCCAGAATGCTTTATTTGCTTTTGGCAATGAGTCAAAATGACCACACCAAGCTTGATATTACCGACAAGAAGTGTCCAGGTCGATTATGGATAACCTGGGAGTAAGAGCCCATGCACTATCGGCAGTGACATGCTGGATATACATCTTGCTTTGTTTTAGCAAGCCATATTGCTCATAATTCTGCAGGGATGCAAGATAACATCTATAAGTTACAGCAGACATACAAGAATATCAAGAATGAATTGCAGAACTAGTAATTTTGGAAGAGTAACTCACTCAATGTAAGCATAAAATGTAAAGGAATGGGACATACAATGCACTGGAGTACTTCTCGCCAATGATACGCTAACGCGACGCGTGATTCATGATAATCGATCCATCAAGAAATCAACCGCCTCGCGAAATAATAATATTTCCAAATACGAGCATCAGATTCCCCGCATCGAAATGCATTTTTATAATTTATCGAAAGTAGAGAAATTAATAAGTATATACATTTCAGAAAAGGAGGAAGATGCCGGTGACTTACTTGTCCGAATCGCACACGATTTATGAGTTGAGCATCGGCCGAATGCCATCTCCGGATGGAAGTCCACGAGCGGCTCTACCGTCGTAATATAATTATTTAGCCAAATTAATTGGTAAAAGCTATATCCATTATCATCTAAAGCTCGAATCAACTTCGCTACTGACCTCCTCCACAACCACGATATTTGATGGCTCATCGAGAAAATCACGCCACCGGAATTCAGGGTGAAACCAACAACGGTCATCTATCAGATCACATGAAATTAACGTACACCGGCCTCGCTTCGTGGGTGGAGGGCAATCGTAGCCCACTCTCTAGTACAGAAGTGGTGAACGGAGAGAACATATTTTCCTCTTCCTCACTGCGTCTTCACCCTGCAAGGTCGCAAATGAAGGGGATGATAATAGTTGTATGCTGGAGCCCTTCCTCGACAGAGCTTCTCCGCACAAGACTCCACCCAGCTTCCACCATAAAAGTCTCGAGAAGATACTGCTTCAGAAGAGCCTTCCACACTGGGATGGAAGCACTCTTCAAGCAAAGAACTACTCATCAAGAACGCATCAATGCCATCCACTCTCACACCGCATGGTAGATGCCACAACTTCCTCAATCCCTCAAACCCGCAAATAACCCATCTATCAAGATCCTTCTGACCAGAAGCAAGGCAAGCTGTATAGTTGGAATATCTGGAGAGATATACAAAGAGAGCAAAGAAGGCCGACCGCTTGGAGGCCATAATGAACTCAAGTGGTTTCATGGCAGAGGATAATTCAAGACGTCCTCTTCCATAAAGCCCTCGAGTGTGCGAATTGTGTTAAGCCAAAGATATAGACAAACAACATGTAAATGCATTACAAGAAATGAACAACATAACTAATGTCCACTCCTCTCCCAAATCGTCGGGCAACGTCTGAACTTTATTTTAGGCCAACGCAACATACGTGTCAGCAGACAAATAAAATGCTTAAGTACCGCCTGATCTACAACAAAAATTTATAGTGTTAACTTGCTCACATCATAAAACATAACGACGGCCGAACATACCATAAGAGGGACAAAGCCATGGTAGCCGTACAGTCAGATCTTTTGTAATGCCATCAATCAGGACACTAAGAAGGCCAAAGGAAAATTTAATCAGACCAAAGAAATTTTTCAATATTATCTACAGAAAAAGAATTAAACTATAATAGTTACAGATGAAAGAACAAATTTGAAATAAGAAAACATATGTACTCATAAATTATCGGCAACGAAGTATCCGAGCTTATTATAATCTCAACTATACAACATTTCGCCATAAAAACTTTCTCCTTTGTTTGGCATCCCCAAAGATCACATACTTCATCGGTGAAAGAAATGCACGCAGAAAATGTCTCACGTCTCAAGAAGATAGAGATAGCATAAGAGAGTCTCCCAGTGCAATGACAATTGGTTGTGTGAAGCCGTTCAATATTTCTCAATCACTTCACAAGCAAGAATATTATCAAAATCGAGGCACTAGATCGACGTTATCCTTTTGCGCATACCCAACTTCAAAATAAAGTCAAGAATCAATATTAATAAAGATAATATCAAAGACCTTAATATTGTGAGGGAGGGAGTGGGTACGAGTACAGAGATGTAAGGTACAGATTCATTTTCTCCACGTAACACATCCAAACCGCAAAATCTCAAGAAAGTATGGTACAGGTATGCAGAGGGTTGAGAGTACATTTGCAAACAAGCATCTAAATTAGCTTCCAAACAACCTCTAAACTACTTCCACAAGAAACAAGAACATTGTCTCAAAAAACTGACCAACAATCAAGAAAAATCCCAAAATCTTCTCTAATATCGAGGGTAAGAGAGCAGTGAGACAGAGGCAGTGAGAGGTATGAGGTGCAGGGGACAGATGAGTAGATTCATTTTCTCCACGAAACACACCCAAACCGCAAAACACAACTTCCCGCTTATTCATAACGGATTCTAACCATAAGATGCCCTCCAAACGGAAAAATGGATCAAAAAAATGCAAAATCTCAAGAAAGTATAGAGGTGGTTTCTGAGAGTACATACAGCCAACAATCAACAAAAAGCCAAAATCGCCTCTAATATCGAGGCAGACGCATGGGTAGAGTACAGAGGTAGCCATATTCAAAAAAATGCCATAAAGAAACCTAAAACACCATCATTGAATGGACAAAGACAGAAAACCCTAAAATCTTTCAAGTCAAAGAATGTAAAATACTCTAACCAACCGTAATACCTCAATTTGAAATGCCAAGCTGCTAAGCTGATCGAACGACGAGGTCCGACCGACAACGGAGAAATTCTTCGTAAAGCCCCTATGAGTATTACGAATACCGAACGACGCAGATATTTTGCTCGAGGTTAGAGGTAAATCGTGGTACGGGCGCTAAACCGCGAAAATAGCGCTTCGCCTTTACGACGCCATTTTTATTATTTGTGCCACGCTGCGATCGAGGAAATGCGACGCATACGTATACCCGGACGTAATATTTTCCCCGAGAAATGAGAGGTGTGGCCGGCCTCAGCTAGCGACGACGGCGAGCAGGAGCTTGTCGCGGTGGATCTAGGATTTAACCAGATTGTAAGAAAATTGCCTCTAGAGCTGGCGGGATATCCATTGCTCGTATCGGTCACGGTTATCTATAACAAGCTGCGAGAGAAAATACTGTGGAAATACCACGAGAAGAAGAGCGGGGTAGCGTTCAGGCGGCTATTTCTCGTCGGGAATTATCTCGAAGGTAGGATTCCAACTGAGTTTTTCGGGGGAGAAGTGTTTGGGAGCTTTGGGGATAATTGCTTTTTGGGATGTTCGATGGATTCAGAGAAGTGCTCTTCGAAGCAGAAGCCGGGATGGGTTTGTAAGAAGGTGTACTCTAGTGATGGAGGCCGACGGCGAGGGGATAGGAGAAGGGTTTAAGGTCTCCGGCGGCGTAGGGATACAAAGAAGATTTAGGGAGTGTTTGGTAAGGACTTAGTCCAGATTGGCCATTAAATCCCTAAAAATCTTTCCAAATGGCAAAAACATATTTAGTAAATCCTGAAATTACTAAATCCTGTGAATTCTTTCAATTCTGCAAATCCTGGATTTAGTAAATCCCATGGGAAGGTGGGGGATTTACAGGATTTACACAAACTGAAGCGGACGAAGGAAAGACAAGGGTTACCATCGCGACCTCCTTTCTTCTCTTCTGTGATGGTTTCGTGTAGGAAAGAAGCCGAAGGGGGAGAAATGTTTCGAATGCCAAAATCTTGAACCCTACTACTGCAAGGCCATCTTTGAATCTGATCCGATCGCCATCTAAGCCTCTTCTCCTCTTCTGATGTAAAGGCTTTCTTGTTTATTCTTGAATCTTAAATCAACATGTAGCTCTTCCCTCCTACTAATCAATATAAGAATTGAATTTAAGAAAAAAATAAAAAAAATTGAATAAAATGAAAAAAAAAAGAGAAAACAAGTAAGTTTCACCTCACCACTCGTGTATTCACCAGCTCAAAAGTTACTTGATCTTAATAAATTTGCAAGCTCCAAGAACCGTGCCACAAAGAAGGTGCCCCACAGAGCTGCATGGTGTTCTTCCGCTGCCAAGGAAACATTCCCTAGGAGTTGCAACCTGACTCGACGGATCTCTACCATCGCAAAAATCGAGATAACGACAGCCTCCACCACGTTGAAGCCACCGTTGTTAGTGAAGGCATTCTAGTTGGTGGCCTCACCGGCGCAGAGGTTTCTAAGAATCCTCAAAATGAGTAAGAGGTCATCAGGAAGAGCCGTCGGTAAGCGGTAGAGGAGAGCAACAAGGGTTCCGGTGGTGGAAAGGCGGGAACAACCCTCTAAATTTTTCGATGCTTCGAGGAGCTTTTCTAGGTTTTGTTCACTATCTCCTGCTGCTTCCATGCTATGAGAAACGAGCAGAGGAATGCAAATAGATTAAAAAAAAATGGTGTTTTTATAAAAATGCAGGACTGTAAATCTTTAACATAAGAGAGAATTCGCTAACAGGATTTCTCATCCAATCAGCGTTCGCGCCGCTGCGGAGACTGGAAGTTTCCGATCTAGCCAGAAATTGACTCAACGGGAATGTAGAGCGGTGACTTCTGAAACTCCCAAAGATCCAGCAAGTGAATCTAGCGAACAATAGCTTCGAGAAATGGATGGTGTGGTCGGCCTCCGCTAGCGACGACGGCGGGCAGGAGCTCGTCGCGGTGGATCTAGGATTTAACCGGATCGTAGGAAAATTGCCTCCAGAGCTGGTGGGATATCCATTGCTCGTATCGGTCACGGTTATCTATAACAAGCTGCGAGGGCAAATATCGTGGCAATACCACGAGAAGAAGAGCGGGACAGCATTCAGGCGGCTATTTCTCGTCGGGAATTATCTCGAAGGTAGGATTCCAACTGTGGGGGAGAAGTATTTGGGAGCTTTGGGGATAATTGCTTTTTGGGATGTTCGATGGATTCGGAGAAGTGCTCTTCGAAGCAGAAGCCGAGATGGGTTGTAAGAAGGTGTACTTCGGTGATGGAGGCCGACGGCAAGGGGATAGGAGAAGGGTTTAAGGTCTCCGGCGGCGTAGGGATACAAAGAAGATTTAGGGAGTGTTTGGTAAAGGACTTAGTCCAGATTTAAGCTATTAAATCCCCTAAATCTTGCCAAACGACAAAAACAAATTTAGTAAATCCCAAATTTACTAAATCCTGTGAATTCTTTCAATTATGCAAATCCTGGATTTAGTAAATCCCATGGGAAGGTGGGGGATTTACAGGATTTACACAAACTGAAGCGGACGAAGGCAAGACAAGGGTTACCATCGCGACCTCCTTTCTTCTCTTATGTGATGGTTTCGTGTAGGAACGAAGCCGATGGGGGAGGAATGTTTCGAATGCCAAAATCTTGAACCCTACTACTGCAAGGCCATCTCCGACTCTAATCCGATCGCCATTTAAGCCTCTCCTCCTCTTCTGATGTAAAGGCTTTCCTGTTTATTCTCGAATCTTGAATCAGCCTGTAGCTCTTCCCTCCTACTGATCAATATAAATAAGAATCCAATTTAAGAAAAAAATAAAAAAAATTGAATAAAATGAAAAAAAATGAGAAAACAAGTAAGTTTCATCTCACTACTTGTTTATTCACCAGCTCAAAATTACTTGACCTTAATAAATTTAATTACTTAGTATTAATTAAGTAATTAATTAATTAATTTTTAAGTTAATTTTAATGAAATACTATTAATAATTATTAATATGTCATTAAAATTAAGTATAACTTATTATATATAATTATAAGTTGATAGTTAATTAATTTAAACTAATTTAATAGATAATACTCCATAGTTATTTTTCATTTGATTTACTTTAAATTTGTCTAACTTGATTTAAAATTAATAATGATTAATTAATATGTTATTAAACATTAATGATAAATTAATAAATATTATTATAGTTATTATATATTTGATAGTTAATTAATTTTAACTATTTTAAATTATTTTTTGAGTTAACATATTTAAATCCTGTCAAATATTTTTTTAAGATTTAACAGGATTTATTAAATCCTAATTAAATATAATTTCGGCTTTAGAAGCTCAAGATTTATTAAATTCTTATATATATATACATATATATATATATATATATATATATATATATATATATATATATAATTTATTAAATTTTACTTAAATTAAAATCAATCCATTATCAAACACTTCCCTTAGATTCTCGACCAGCAGCCTGCTGTCGACGGACGACATGTTGATGACGTATCCAGGATAGAGAAATAGAAAAAATATGTGGTAAATTAGTTATTTTCTTAACTGATCTGTGATTCTTTGATAGTTAAAATAATGTGATACAGACCGTTGTCAATCAAGTATTTATAATCTGCCATTTACAATATCCTCTTGTATTAAAGAGGTTGTTTAGTTGTATGAAAAAGAAGATTGATGTAAAAGAAATATAATATAAATTGAATGTAATATATTTGAATAATTTTAAATTATTTAATTAAAAATTTTATGAATATATAAGTTTATTATTATTATTTTATTTTGTAAAATTAATGTAATATAAAATATTTTTTGAGATTATATGTGATATCAGTGGTGGATGACAGTAGTGGCCTATTGGCGATGGGTGACCGGTTGAGGTGGGTCGGTGGTGATGGGTGGACGACAACATGATGGAGGTAGCATTGGGCGATAGCGGGCCAGACAATCGATAATGGAGGTGATGATGCGGACCATAGTGCAGCTGGCGGGTGGCGGTGGCGGGCGATTAGCGATGGTGGCCGGTGGAAGTGGGTGGGTGGCAAACTGGCTATTCTCACTTTACGAGCGATCATTTGAAATTCGATTTGAAATTTAATCTGTATCATTAAATCATTTCAAATCATTATAAATATTTTGAAATTTTACTTTACATCATACTAAATATTCAAAAAATTATAAATTCCTGCATTTGAAACATTTGATTTACTTTACACTCCAAATATAGGTAATCAAATAGCCCCTAAAACTAATAAGTTATTGCAATTTATAATCTTTAATTTATTGATAAATTATTCATTTATTTTACAATTAGCACTCTATTATATAAATTATTATTATATCACTCGCTCTCACTGATTCAAAAGGATCAAAATTAGTATTGAAAAAAGGGCTGAGTTTAATTTACATATTATATATTTTTTCAAATAAGATGAAACATAATATTTGCAATAGGTATAAGATGACAAATAAAAAAAAGTTTCTTTTAAAGTTAGCATGGAACAGCATTGATTCTCTCATCCACATGTTCAACACAGCCCCTTAGCAGAAGTTTGTTTACATATACTATTGATAGTACATTAATTTAAGGAAATGTCAAAGAAAGCGGACAACTCGTCAAAGATTATGTGAAGCTCGACAACAATACAAGCATGACTATGCTGGGAAAAAGGAAATATCAGGCTGAAAGTATATGATTTGATCCAGATCATTACATATGTATTATATGTACCTGCATTAAGAATAATTTATTAAGTATTGGACAGCTACAAGAAAAGGGAGGATTTGATTCTTTTAGAATTTAGAATAAATAAAATCTGATAAAGTGAATATTGAATTATGAATAATTTATAATTGTTTGATTGTATGTAAATTAAATATATATAAGTATATTTTTGTTTGGTTGAGCGTATATAAAAAAAAGTAAATAACGTATTGTGAATACTCTTGTATATTTAGAAATTAGTGAAATTTTATTTATTAATTGAAATATTAAATTAATAAATTAATTATAAATTAAAATATAAATATTTTATAAATAAAATTTACTACTTAGTTAAAAAAAAGATTATAATATATTTATTTTAAAAAAGTGAAAAATCGACAATATGATATATACATATAACTTAAAGATAAATAAATTTATTTTTTTTAATTTATTTTAAATTTTTATATATATATATATATATATATATATATATATATATATATATTAAAATTACATAAAATTATTATTTCTCATATGTTGATTAACTCTATAACTTGAACACTAAAATAAAGAAATTACATTACACCTCTTTTACATTATTTAAAACTGATCATTATATTTTCGATCCCATTATTTAAAAATTTAACTAAAAATATTCATTTAAACTTTTACTTTTTAAGGTTTTAAATATTAATGAAAATTGAGATGAGATCATATGTCAAATCATTGCACGGCCTAAAACTCATGTTTTGCTGAAATTAGATTGATTACTGCTAGTGAAAAATAAATTGAAAAATAATTATTTTGATGAAGTTGCTAAGTGAAATAACAAGGAAATGACAATTTAAAAAAACTCATATATCTTTGAGAATTATATCTTATATGAATGATATATCGTTGACCTTGAAATAAAATTAAGGAGCATTTTGGTCAAATAATGACCAAAATCTTTTTAGGTTAAATAATGACAAAAAAATTCAAATTCCTACGATTTAGAGCAAAATAAGAACATGTATATCTACAACAAAGTATGAAAAATCAAAGCAAAAATATGAATAATGAACTCTGTATTTGGAAAATCAGCTAACAGAACTCCAAATTCACAAAAATTAATACTCAGAAACTGTATGCCCATAAAAGAAACGAATTGTAGTTGCTTAGGATCCTTCGCAACAATTTCCCCAATTTACTTTTTTTTTCAATCGCCACGATCGATCGGCGACACTTTGCTCGGGACCTTTCGCTTTACATTATGAGCAATCAGACTTTTCTGCACATGTTCCTCAAATATAGCCTTGAATGAGCTCCCATCTTTTAAACCATTAGTAACAGTCTCTTGAAGATGTAAGCTTTAAAAGTACACATTTCACAAAATTAGAGGAAGCCTCACATAAAGTGAGATGTAAGCTTCACATAATACCAATGAGGCATAAGCATCATTGCAATAATTTCAAAAGACACAAAAGCGAGTTTTCTACAATTTTAAAAAGATGGTATGTATGCATGCATAAGTAACTGTCATAAAGGATGTTAATGGAACTTCAAAGCAGCTGATGGTAACAGCATGGCACAGAACAATATGCACATGTTCTAATTGAAGAGTGAACGCAACCTAATAATATCCGCGCCTCAATTTTAAGTAGAGCATAACAAAGAAAAATATGCACATGTTCTAATTTTCATGGTAAAATTATTTTCTTTCAATTAGTCTTAAACAAAAAAATAAAGATGTAAATACTAGGAATACAATATTTATTTTCAGCTTAATTCCTCCACCCAAAACAAAGTCAAAAGCAAATCCCAAAAGAAGAGAAGAACAAGTACAAGAGAACAACAATTAGAAGGACCATATGATGATGGAATCCATCAAATAAGAGAAGCATAGAATCTTTGCCCCAGAACCCAAAACGACAACATTTCAAAAAAGAGACAAGTACAAAAGCATTCTATAAATAGCTATAAACGAATCACCTTAGCAATGTCAACAGTGGTTGCCAGCAGGAAACATGGAGATTATGATATTATAACTGCAAGCATCACCCCACCTCTAAAAGCCACAAACCTCCATCATAGTTCCGAGTTTTCCCTTTCTATACGGAAAAAATTCAAGATTCCACCTTCATGCATAGAGACAGAAAGGTGACATGACCTTTTATAAAAAAATGGACAATTGTCCTCAAACTTAAAAAAAATTCAAGATTCCAGACTCCACCTCCATGAATAAATATTAGAATGAAGATAGATCCTGCAACTTATAAAGATCTGTTTAATTGCAAATAGAATATGCATACTATATAAATGTATATGTCTAATTGATTGCAATTTCTAAATCATCATTGACCACACAAATTCTTACTCAAACGAGATATCAATGACACACTATTGCATAGAATGCGTATGGCATTAAACTTGATATTTGTTATAAAATTAAGCCCTCTAACTGTATTTCATAATGCAGATAAAGCTACTGATAAGATTCCATGTGTATATCATAAATATTTTCCCTATAATGCAATTTAATTTTATTCTTTTTTACTTTTAAACAATATCAAGTATCATCCCTCCTCAAAGAACCACAAAACTCACCATCTGGACAAAAAATTCTATAGAAATTAGAGGATGGATCACCTCATCATGATCAAGTAAACCCAATTTCAAATGTAATGATAAAGAAATTATTTCCACACATGGCACCTTTATAATGCAAAGCATAACACAAAGAGGCATAAAATTTCACTGAAAGAATAATGTGCACTGATATGCCTTGGACTTTCTTTCAGAAGTTCTATAAGGAATGATACAAAAGGATCTGTTGGTGAACATCATCACCATCATTAGGATTTAGCCATCATCATCATGATCTCTAGATAACATGCATTATGCCCAAAAGGCTAAAATAGTTGCAGTTACCCTTTCAGGCATTCCCTTGACACCACAGAATTACTAGAGAAATCAATACAAAACCTTAGATGTCTGATTAACAAATAGATGGCCTGCCATTGTCACCATCACCGCTAGGAAAATGTAAGTAGTAACTTCATAAGAACAGTCCTGCTATAAAGGTCATCTTTTCTGAGTTTTTTTTTTCCAAAGCATGATGCATTTAGCAATATTTTATTATTTATCACAACCTAACAAAATTTCCATGATTGAATGCATGCAGCCAGAACTTGTGATGAAGGGCCTTTCCCTACACAAATACATTACCATTTGAAAAAAAAAAATCTGCTGGTAGCTTGAATATCCACAGTAATAGATAAACTTTGCTTTTCCTGATCTTTAGTTGCTTGAGAAGCTCTAGGTCATCCCTGTAATGCCATGTCATCGCAATTAATAGGTAAAGTTACACCAATGCATGGCCAAATGAAGTAGGGCGCAGAAGTGTTGTGATGATGACCATCAACTAATGGACAAAAGGATTCCTAATGAACAAAATTGAGATTGTTGTCTATGAAAATGGGCCACAAATTTTAAAAGTATAAGCCCGGAGAAAACCAGCAAAAAAATTAAACACAACAAAAAATTTAAAGAGTGAAATTGCATGATGATGAAAGCATAACGAATTAAATTGCATGGTATTCATCACAAACAAAGCCAAACAGCATGATAAATTATTGCTCAAGATCACTATTTCTCAGCTAATAGCCTGAATTAGTTAACTCTTAAACACAAAGCCTAACATTTCAGACATAATAAACAAAAAATGACCAATCGAAGATACATAAACAAATTGTGCCCTATAATCAGTGGTGGTTCATCTGCAAGAAATGGAATTTCCAAAAACCAATAGTGGCATCTCTAAATGTTTTTAAAGTCAAATACATTAGAAACATATATGCCCCGTGTAACAGTGAAACTATTTCTTTGTTCCACCACAAGTAATTGCAAAACATCTTTTTCTACAATACGTAATAAGTAAGAAGAAATCTTTTACAAGTTAACTGCATATCAACGTGAGAATGTATCACCAATAACAACGATTATGAACAAAGAAAGGACGAACAATTATATATCCTGAAATTAATCAAAGTCAATGAATTTAAAAATCTATGATTAGAACTGAGAATTGGCAAGAAGACCAACTTTTAATCAGAATGAACAAACAAATGACCTACTCCATACTTAAATCGATCAAGTATTATGCTGGAAAAACATAGAATCGAGTGTAAAAAGATCAAATTGAAATGTATGTAAATATAAAAAGTGAGAAGATCGGGGTACGTGAAAGCAAGTTGATCGGGAGTGGGAGAGAGAGAAGAACAATGTTGCGAGTTGTGTAAGAGAGTCGAAGGCAAGGCCTTGGAAACCGAGACCGCCGCATAAAACCTCTTCGATGGTTGTACCTCTCCGGTATTCACCTTTCGATAATATTCCATTTACGGAGAAGGAGAATGAGAAACAAATAAGGTTTTGCGCTCTCAATCAACTCGGATATACTGAAGGAAGTGGAAAAAGGGAGGAAAAGGGAAGTACTGCTGAAGGATCTGCTAATTCGAGCAATGTCGCGGCGATCTCACCTCCGCCGTCATTTTGCTCTGTTCTTTCCTGGCGGGGCGAAGCGGGTATCGAAAGATTATAGCGGAGGCAGGAGTTTTTTGTGGTTAGCTTGACATTTCGATTTGGGGTATTCCATTTACACGGAAAATACGGAAAGGAATTTGAAATATCATAAAATTTTACAGTAATTAAATTACCAATCCAAACAAAAAAGAGAATTCAGCGTATTTAGATTACATTACGCTAATTACACGAATCATTATAGTATTTTGTTTCAGCATGGCACATGCAAAGTAGTTCACTCCAAAAAAGGTTTGATTATGAATATAAAAATGACCTCCAATAGAATGTTTGTTCTAAATGCTATATCCCAGCCTATAGCATCCCCATGTTTTGCTACAAACCTAGAAGACAATGAACAGCTTTGGCACTGTCGATATGGACACTTGAGTTTATACTGGGATTGCAAATACTTCAACAGAGAGAAATGGTGAATGGCTTGCCGAAATTCAAATCTATTTCAAATCCTTGTAACGATTTAAAAGAAAAACAACACAGATACTCATTTCCTAAGAAGACCAACTGGAGAGCTAAAGAAATTTTCATTTGGTGCATGCAGATATTTGTGGACCGATTAAGCCTATCTCTAATAGCAAGAAAAGGTACCTACTCACTTTCACTGATGATTTTAGAAGAAAAACATGGCTTTATTTTTTGGTTGGAAAATCAGAAACTTTTGTTTTTTTTCAAAAATTTTAAGACTCATGTTGAAAAAGAAACAAATAAGTATTTGAAAATTCTCAATGAGGAGGTGAGTTTATGTCTCAAGAATTTATCAATTTTGGTGATACAAATGGTATACAATGATAATTAACGGCTGCATATACACCACAACAGAATGGAGTGGCAAAACGAACGACTAGAACGATTATGAATATGGTTTGAAGTATGCTTTCTGCAAAGAAAATTCCAAAGTCCTTCTGGCTTGAAGTAGTTAATTGGGTTGTACATGTTTTGAATCGAAGTCCCACTCTTGCAGTGTTGAACATAACTTCAGAAGAAGCTTGGAGTAAGATTAAGCCTTTAGTTGATTATTTTAGAGTGTTTGGATGTATTTCTCATATCCATGTGCCTGATAATAAAAGAACTAAACTTGATGATAAGAGTGTTAGTTGTGTTTTATTGAGAGTTAGTGAAGAATCAAAGGCTTATAGATTGTATGATCCAATTTCACAAAAGATTATAATCAGCAGGGATGCTATATTTGAAGAAGATAAAAATTGGGATTGGAATAAAAGGTATGAAGAAGTCACTACATGTGATTTAGATTGGGGTGATGATGAAGAAGTAAATGAGAATATAGAAGGAAGTGAAACTTACTTTATTCTAGATATTGAAGATAATGCAGGAAATAGTGAAGTTGGTATTGATATTGAAAATATGCAGACTGATTCATTAATTTCAAGCACAGACAACCATCAAAACTCAAGTTTAACCAGAAATAGAAGAGCATCTGTTTGGATGAAAAATTATGTAACAGGAGATGGGTTTTCTGATGAAGAAAATGAAAGGGAGCTTGTCATGTTCGCAGCTACTGATCCCATTTATTTTGAAGAAGCTGTTAAAAGTAAAAAAATGGAGAACAACCATGGATGTGGAAATGAAAGCAATAAATAAAAATGGAACTTGGGAATTAACGGATTTACCTAAGGGAGGAAAGGTAATTGGAGTAAAATGGATTTATAAGACTAAATTAAATGAAAGTGGAAAAATAGAAAAATATAAAGCTCGACTTGTAGCAAAGGGATTTGCACAGCAATATGGAGTCGACTATACTGAAGTGTTTGCACAAGTGGCACAAATGGAGATGATTCGCTTGATAATAGCATTTGCAGCTCAAAGAGGATGACCCATTTATCAATTAGATGTGAAATTTGCATTTTTACAAGGGGAATTGAATGAAGAAGTTTTTGTAGAACAACCTTGTGGTTATGTACAAAAAGACAGTGAGCAAAAAATTTCTGGGGTTAAGAAAAACACTTTTATGGACTTAAACAAGCACCTCGTGCTTGGTATAGTCATATAGAGGCATATTTCATGAAAGAAGCTTTTGAGAAATGTGATTACGAACACACTTTGTTCATCAAAACTAACAAACAAGATAAAGTCTTGATTATAAGCTTGTATGTGGATGATCTAATTTTTACTGGAAATGATAAATTAATGTTTGAAGAGTTTAAACAATGAAATATGAATTTGATATGACTGATCTTGGAAAGATGAGATATTTTCTTGGCCTTGAGATATTGCAAAAATCTGATGGCATTTTTATTAATCAAAAGAAATATGCATTGGAGGTTCTACATAAGTTTGGCATGGATAAAGATATAAACTTGGGAAGGATGAAGGAGTTAAAGTTGATAAGACATATAATAAACAGATTATAGAGAGTCTCATGTATTTGACTACAACACGACCAGATCTAATGTTTATAGTAAGCTTGGTTAGTAGGTATATGGAGAAACCTACTGAATTATATATACAAGTTGCAAAAAGAGTGATGAGATATTTGAAAGGAATTTTTGATTTTGGTATATTCTATAGAAAGGGAAGAGAAGATAAACTTATTGCTTATCTTGTGATTATGCTGGAGATTTAGAATATCGAAAGAGTACTTCTAGTTATGTCTTCTTATTAAGTTCAGGAATAATTTCTTGGTCATCAAAAAAATAACCTGTAGTAAGTTTATCCACCACCGAGGCAGAATTTATTGCTGCAACCTCATGTGCATGTCAAGCAGTTTGGTTAAAAAGAGTGTTAAGAAAATTAGATCAAAATCAAGGACATGTATTAATCAGTGTGATAGCAGCTTTGCAATCAAGCTCTCAAAAAAATCTAATGATGCATGGTCAAACAAACACATTGATGTTGTTTTCATTTTCTTGAGATCTTACAAAGGATGGAGTTGTGGAATTAGTGCACTGTGATACACAAGATCAATTAGCTGACATAATGGCAAAGCCTCTCAAGCTAAGTACTTTTGTCAAATTTGCGAGAATATTTGGGAATCTGCTCTGAAACTGATATAAACTGAAGATAATAGCCTTCAGTTTAAGGAAGGATGTTGATTTGTATTTAGTTTATTATTAAAGTGACTAGTTATTATTATATTTGTATTGTTTCTTTACGTTAAAATATTTGTTACTTATTGATTTGGTCTTCCTACCACGTTATAGCAGTTATAAGACGTGGGTTAGTAACTGTTTTTTTAGTTTTGCTTTAAGTTTGTATTTTTTCTCTATAAGGCTACTAAGAAAATGCCATATTGTTGGTAAGAATCAATTGACACAATTTCCTCTATTTTGTCTGTTTAATTTCTTTCCTAACATGTGCAGTTTGTGTTCTTGCAATCATCCTACCAAGCGATATGGCCTCAATCAAAAACCTCAAAGCATTGATGTTGATGACAACCCTCCTTACATCTCTTAGCATCGCCAACGCACTGAGAATCTCCAGTAAGGGCTTTCTCGAATCATCAGAGCAAGACGAAAATAATTTATAAATTCAATTTTATCTCTACTTGTTGTTAAATCTTCCTTTGTTAAATCATGTAGTTCGGTAACAGAATGAATACCTGTCGATGCCTCGTCTGCAAGTTCTCATCGCGACTTCTCAGTTTTTCTTTGGAGTGGAATAGAGAGAGCACACAATGCCGCTTTCTCTTAGACACCTTCACCAGGAAGCTCCCTCTACGATTTTCGGTTCTTTTTTTAGGCGAGGATTTTGAATATAAGAGAATGGGAAAGGAGGAGAGCTGGATTGATTACAGAATTTATGGCACCTTTAAAAGGGAAATTTTTAGATCGGCGACGTCAAAATGCGATGTCGGCTGCTGGGTTCTCGGCTCTCAGGGTTTTCTTCTCCTCTTGTTGCCGCTGATGGCTCTCTGGTTTGATTTCTCACCCCCTTTCTCGAATCAACACATTTTCTCTGGTGGTTTGCCTTGTTTGTGCTAGGTTTCCAGTCTCCGGCTTCGGGCAGAGGCCCTATTTTGAGCTTTGTTTGCCCTAGGGGATTTCTGTGTTTTTCTCTTATTATTGCTGGGTGCTCTCGGTTTTGGTCTTCCACCTGCTCTTTCCCGCTCCTTTCCCCTGCCCAGGGTTCGGGCTCTAGAGCCAGCCCGCTAGTTTAGCCTCAATCGACTATCCCTTTTGTGTGTAACTGAAAAGCTTTACTTAGCTCTCATCAGGATAATTCTAACATCTCTTTAGCCTATATCCCCTCCTTGGACCCTGAAATTTCCTTCTCTGAGGCTGAACCTGTTGAGGGTTAGAAAGATTGGGAGCTCTCTCGCTCAGGCGCATGATAAATATGATTCTCTTCTTACAATTAAAAGTGATCTTTTAAAGGACATATGGACTTGCTTACTCTAGAGAGGATTTCTTTCTTTTGATTCTCTTGCAAGGAGGACTTCAATCTAGTGTGGGATAGCACTTTCTCAACTGAGACCATTTATTTTCAAGAAATGGTTTTGGGCCTTCAGACCAATTAAAGAATTTTTTTTGAAATCCCTTTATGGATCAAGCTTTCTAATTTTCCATTGTGCTGCTGGAATGATGAGGGTTTCTCCAAAGTCGCTAGCAAAGTTGAGATTCCTCTTATGGTGGATAACCTCACGGCCTCCAAATGCAGACTAACTTTTGCTCATATCTGCATTCAGGTTCGACCTTCTTCAACGCTCCCTGATTTTGTGATGTTGAATCTGAATAGGGTGAAATATGAACAACCTATTGTCTATGATTAGAAGCCTAGCGCTTGCCCTAAGTGCTCTACTTTTTCCCATGACCTTATGAGCTGCCCTTCAAACCCCCCACCCCATCCTCCTGCAAGGGGGCACAGTAGAAGTAGGAGGCCTCAAACATTGCCAACCCGTCCACCTATGGGTGCTACTCCTCTATTCCTATTATTGCTACCACACATCCTCTAGCCCAATCTGTTCCTAATGAAGAACCTTCTTCCTTAGTGGTGGAGGAAGCTCCCCTTGAGACTTTACCTCCTCATATTCAAACCTCGTTAAATGACTTTATCCAAAATCCCCTACATTAGATTTAGATGAGCCCGGCCCTACCATGAATGAGGAGATATCGGATCCTCATTCCTCATCTATCCTCAACTCTGTTTATACCATTACTACCCGCTCGACAGCTGCCTCCCCCCCAAAAAACTTCATCCAACAGATCTTAAGATATTATCCCTAAAATCCCAGAGAAGATTCCCTTGGAGAAAGATACTCCCAAATCCTCAAATAATGCCTCATTCGTTGTCCAAAAGACAAAGAAGAAATGTAAAAATCATTAAATGGTTTCTATGTTACTCCCCAAACTTGGAAGCTGGAATGTGAGGGGTTTGTTAGAGAAAGGCTGGATTTGTGATTGTGCCTGTATTGTCAAGGAATTCCACCTTGATATGTTTTGTCTCTTGGAAACCAAGATCAATTTAGATTCCCTTGTGAATCCTGCAGTTATGAAGAAACTTACCTTGTTCTCTTCAAAAGACAATTGTGATAACTTCAATCAGTCTTCTGGTGGTCGTATCTAGTTAAAATGGAACCCGGATGCTCTCTCCTTTATCACCATCATCATCAACTTTCAACTCGTTCATGGAAAAGTAAGTCTTCCCTCCATCCAGACTCTCTTTGTTTCATGGATTTATATGTCAAATGAAAGACTTGATCTCTGAACAACCCTTCGTCATATCTCTATTACTATGAATGATCCTTGGCTGATTCTTGGGACTTCAACTGTATTCTTTATTCTCATGAGAAGATGAGAGGAAATCCTACTCCCCCTAGCGGTTATCTGATTTAAAGATTGTGTTAATGATACTGGGTTAATAGACCTTACTAGTTCTGGGCTTTTCTTCACATGGTCAAATCTTCGAGTGGATAACTCAATTAAGTCAAAGGTTGATAGAGTAATGTATAATTCCTTCTAATTGGACATTTACCCTACCTCCTCCTACAAGGTGCCCCCTCCCTTATCCTCGGATCATTCCCCGCTGATCATATCTCTAAACAATTAGTACCCCAAGAAACGTCGGTTTACCTTTACCTATTGGGTCCATCTCCTAATTTTCGGACTTTGGTCAAGGTGGCTTGGTCAAAATATGTCTAGACCCTATTGTGGTCATTCTCAAAAAATTACAATGTTAAGAGGCCTTAAAATATCAAAAGATGGATCCTTCTCTCTTGAGGAGCAAATTTTTAATCTAAAGTAGATGGGGCGATGCACGAGGTTACTTGAAAGGGAGCCCACCAACGTCCACTATACCCAATGCTTAAATGATATAAATTCTAAATATCAGGAGGTTGTTAGAATGGAAAGTATTTGGGTGAAACAGAGAGCTAAAATAGCATGGCTTTCCCGCGCTAATGATGACCTCAAGTTCCTTTCTTTGCTCCATAAAGGAGAGTAATCGATCAACTCTCATGGAAAGGAGTACTATCATGTAATAAAATATCTCAAATTTGTCTCTATTATTCTAGCTTTGTAGAAATTATCCATATGATTTATCATGTTTAGATGCCCCGGTTGGCTCTACTACAAACCCTTCCCTTCTAAAGGAAACTGGAGATCCTATCACTGACATGGAGATTATCAAGGCTCTTCATAATATAAATGAAGATAAAACCCCTGGGCCTGATGATTTTACTTCTAAGTTCTTCACTCACTGTTGGGATATTATTGTCAAATAATTCCTTTTAGTTGCTCACCATTTCTTTAGTACTCGAAAACTTACTAAGGCTTTCAAGCATAGTGTTATCACCTTAATCCCAAAATTAAATATTCAAATTCACTTGCATTCTAGACCTATTTCTCTTTATACACACAAAGTGGTTTCCAAAGTCATTGCTAACAGGCTTAAGCCTTTCCTCTCCTCTATTATTCATCCTGCTCAGTCTGCCTTCATTAAAGGAAGAGACATAGCTGAAAATATTGCAGTGACCCATGAAATTTACTTTGAATTTGGTAGTAGACGATCTCAAAATCATTTATGTGCTAAGATTGACCTTCATAAGTGATGCAGGGCATCATCGTCACCATCGTCGACGCCATCATCATCGTCGACGCCATACCTACTACAATGACTCATGGGCCATGACATAAGAATAGCCCAATACATATAAGCTCAAGGTATACAAAATATAAAAATAATAATAATGACTCATGGGCCATGACATAAGAATAGCCTTCATATAAACTCAAGACATATACAAAATATAAAAGCCCAATAATACATAACTTAAATTATAACAAAAGGCCAAATCATTCATTTAAGCTTTATGATGATGATGATGATGACGATGATGATCGCACTCCCCACTTTAAAGGATTCTCCTCTGAGAATGAAAATCAAGTACTCTTGTAATAATTGTGAGTCTAGTTGATGTAACTCATCAAATGTAAGCCATGAATCTTCAAGTGGAGAAAGACCTTTCCAACGAGCGAAACCTTTGAGTGCCTCCATCGGATGTGATGATAATCGGTCTCTAAAATTTGATCTCGATGTGATCTTAAGCGGCGAGATGGTATAGAGTCGATGATGAAGTATGAACTGCATGTCGTATTTAGAGAAATAATTGTCATCCATGGCTTGCCCATGGTACAACGTTAAATCGATACATTAAATATTGGAGAAATTCCGCATTCATTGGAAGATCTATTTCATAAGCATTATTTATCTTCCTTACAACTTTAAGGACCGCATCTCTGAGAGTTAATTTCTTAAGAGTTCCAGCTGAAATCTCTCGGGTCTAATTTTAACAAGAACCAAATCTCCCTCATTAAATTTTACATTTCATTTATGTGCATCAACATTAGCTTTATATTTATCATAACTCAGTAAGTTTTTGTTGAATTTCACGATGTAAATCATGCATGCTTTGTGCAAATGAAGATGCAAATGCACTAGACCTACATTTGACAGACAATTCAACAAGATCAATTGGTTTTCTTGGATCATAACCGCCATAATATGAAAAGGACTCATACCGGTTGACCTATTAATTGAACTGTATAAACTCGCAGTAGAAGAACTAGTCCCAACTAGTAGTATGATCTTCCACTGGACACCAAGTAAATTTCCTAAGCTTCTATTAACAACTTCTTGTCCATCCGTTTGAGTGGTAAGTCAGAAAATAAGAGTTTTGTGCCAAGCTTTTTCCATAAAGTTTTCCAAAAATAGCTCATAAACCTTACATCACGACATACAATTGTCTTAGTAGTCCATGTGTTTAACTATCTCAAAAAAGAAAATTATGTCGCTATATGTGAGGCATCCGATGTCTTATAACATGGAATGAAGTGTGCCATTTTAGAGAATTGGTCAACAACTACTAGAATAGAGTCAAAAGTACGAGGTAATCCTAAGATGAAGTCCATACTAAGATCTTCCCAAGGTTTGTGGGATTGGGAGTGGTGTGTATGTCCATAATTTTGTTTTTCACTTTTGCTACTAAGTACGATGACATTGGGCAATGATACGAAAACATCTTTCTTAAGACTAGCCAAAAGAACCTATCCTCCATCATAGCTATTGTCTTACCACCAAAATGACCGATACACCGAATGAATTTCTCAACAAGAAAATTTCAAGTGATGAATCGGGGATACATAGTTGTTATAAAGAGATAGCCATCTCAGATTTGATAATCTGACTATTAATTGAAACATCAAATTTCAAAGATTCAAAAATTTGTTGAAAATCTTTACAGATAATCATCTTTAACCTTTTCAATCCAAGAACCTTCACACTCATGGTATTTAATAATGTACATATTCTACTTAAGTATCCGCAACTTTGTTCTCACACCATTTATGTTTAAGAACAAACGATATTCTGAAGAAATTGAACCCATTTTGCATGAGAACTAAGTTTCTGGGTGTTTAGATATTTAAGCTTCATGATCGTAATAAAGTATAAATTCTCGTGAAAGAAGATAATGTCGCCAATAACGAAAGTTTGGATGACAAAGATACAACTACATCATATGTGGAATATCGACGCGCTTCATTTAATTTTTCACTAAAGAAAGCAATAGATGACCTTCTTTAAGAACACCTCCAATACCAACTCTAAGCATCACATGATACCTCAAATACTTTGTTAAAATTTGGCATTTGTAATATCTATGGACTTGTTAAAAGTTTTTAATTTTAGAGAATGCATCAAGAAATGCCTTTGTCCAAACAAAGTCTCCTTTTAAGACATTGAGTTACGGCCATATATAAGCTAAATCCATGAATAAACCTTCGATAAAATGTGGCTAACCCATGAAAACTACGCATCATGAATTGGGTAGGCCACTTGAATAGTCTAATTTTTCTGGATAGAGATGCCATCACAAGAAACAATGAATGACATCAAGATCATAAATGAGCATTTTTTAAGTGAACATATAGTCTTTCTTCACTTGACTTCAAAGACTTGTCGTAAATGTTTCTCATGATCGCTTCTAGTTTGACTAAAAATTAAAATATCATCAAAGTACACAACTAAAAATTTTCCAATGATATGAAATAGTCATCACTCATGATAAATGTACTGAGCATTACCAATCCAAAAGGCATTAGCCATTCATACAAACCATCTTTTGTCTTGAATGCGCTTTCCATTCATTCTCTCTCATACTAATTTGATGATATCCACTTCTAAGATCAATTTTAGAGAAAACATTGATCCACCATCATCTAACATGTTCAAGTCTGTGGGAAACATATTAACAAGGATTTTATTTATAGAAATTATTATCTACACAATACGCCAACTACCATCTTTCTTTGGGGTAAGAAGAGCACCGATGGAGATAAACTTTCCCTAATAAACCCTTTTGATAATAAATCATCAACTTGTTGTTTTAAATGATGTTCAGGGTTCATAATGTGGCAAATTTGGGAGTGATGATCCAGAATTAGCTCATGGCATGTTGGATACTTTAATGGGGAAGCTCACTAGAAGTTCTTCGTGACAAATATTTGATAGTCCAATGCACGTTTTGCTTCAATGAAAACTACTTGTAATAATCGGATCTACTGATGTAAATACAAATGTAAGGAATCTTCAAGGAGAAAGACCTTAACCAACGAGAAACCTAGCCTCCATGAAATGATAATCCCTAAAATTTGATTACGATGTGATCTCTTAAATGAATCGATGATGAAGTATGAAAATGAAGCATTCATGGAGGAATAAAGTCATCCATGTATTTCATGCAAGCTCAAATAAAATATTGAGAAATTATTCATGAAGATCTTACAAGTACATCATTTATCTTCAATCATAAAGGACCGCACTCGGTAATTTTAAGATTATAAATCTCAAATCTACTTACAAAGAACCAAATCTTTTACCAATTTAATAACATCATATTCATCAAACATTATTTTATATTTATCATAACTCTAAAACAAGTTTCTTGAATTTCAGATCATGCGCTTTATAAAATAAGATGCAAAAGAAAGCCTATATTTATTACATCAAGATCAATTGTTTTCACATAAGCTACACGGAAAAATATCAATTGACCTCATCGAAAAGAAACTCATACAATAAAGCCCAAAGTGATGATCACTGACCTAAATTTAAGTAAATCGCTTTATTATATTTTAAAATATTTTAAAATTTTAAAGTTTTAAAAAAATATCATAAACATTAGATGAAAATTGCTTTGTAGTAAGTAATGAATTTTTTAAAGAAAATTCTCTAAATGTGAGACGATGTTATAATGAATGAAGAAATAAGAAGAAAATATAAATAAAATGTAAGAGGAATAAGATGAAGTCCAACTAAATCTTTGTTAATCATTTAGCCATATTTTTTTATTTGCATCAAAAAGAATGACATCAAATGAAGAGAACATTTTCTAAGACGAAAAGAAATATTATAATGTCTTTCGTAAAAAATTATGAGATAATGAATTTCTCAACAAAAAATTTAAATGAATATATAAAGCACTAAAAATTTTCATGCATTTGATAATGATCATATTAATCATATCACCAAAGATAAAAAAGTATTACTTACAAACAAACCATCTTTTGTCTTTCAATGTTCCATTCATCACCTTCTCTCATACAATTTTGATGATATCCACTTAAGATCAATTTGTTCTCAAATATAGAGAACAAACATATATTCTAAGTTAAACCTTTTAAAGGATTTTATTTAAACACATATATTACACAACCACCATCTTTCTTTGGGGTAAGAAGAGGTGTGCAGCATGGAGATAAACTTTCCCTAATAAACCCTTTTGATAATAAATCATTGTTTTATTCGATGTTCATTTGGGTTCATACGATAATGTGGCAAATTTGGAAGTGATGATCCGTGAATTAGCTCTATGGCATGTTGGATACTTCTTAATGGGGAAGCTCACTAGGAAGTTCTTCGTGACAAATATCTTGATATTCCAATAAAAGTTCAATGTACTTGATGAGAATGATTTAACACAAGGTTGATTTTCAGAATAACTAATGCAAAAATGATATTCCCATTAATCTCTTGTTGAAATTGACATTTATTAATAATATGTAGGATTTCTTTCATGGGTGGAGAAGAATTTTGGGGTTGAAGTGGAGTGACCTCTTTAGCTTGGGTTTGGACAATTCTCTTACCTTGAAAACTAAAAGCATATGTATTAGACCCATAATTTGTGACATCCATATCAAAAGCCAAGGTCTACCTAAAGTATATGAGCAACATCCATGAAGAACATCACACCAAATTTTATCACTATATTCTCCTAATTGAATGGGTACAAGACAACGCTGAGATATAGATAGAGGTCTTATCTACCCTTTTAAAAGGGGTGGGTCTCGGGTGAGCTTCATCCTAGCCAAAGCAGAGGTAGCAATAACATTCATGCAACTACTATCAATGATTAACTTACACGCCTTTTCACCACTCTTAAAATAAGTGTGGAAAATTGATGTGCCTCCAATCATTATTAGCTCGTGGGTTGCTAACACACAACGATAAATATATGAGACTCATCTAATGCATCTTCGTGATCACTAGCTTCTTCACAAGGGTCAACTGCAATTTGATTATCATTATTTTCATTTTGTTGATCCTCATTTTCATAATCTAAGTGTAAGTTTCGACGAGGACAAGTACTTGCATAGTGACCAATTTTACCACATGTAAAACAAGTAATGCTAGAAGTCTTAGAGCTAGATGTTCCCACTAAAGCTTTTCCTTTGTTTCAGGGTCCTTTAGGAACTACTAAAGTAGAGGGTTAACACGCATTGAGAGTTATGTAGATGAAGTTGTGAATCGCTTATAAGGTTGTGATCTAAGATATTGTTCAATTTGAGTCGCCACTCAAATGCATCCTCAAGAGAATAAATTTCTCGAAGTTATCATTTCATTATGAATATCGCCAGAACCTAGATCTAAATCTAGAGATTGTTGTGTGATCCTCTAACATCACAACGGGTCATCAATTCATCAAACGTGTCATATACTCAACAAATTAAAGATCCTTGTTTAAGCGTCATTTCATCCATAAGTTGATCATGAAAATTTAATGGTACATATTTTTGCTTTAAAATTTCTTTCATTTCATCCCAAGAAGCAATAGTGGTTGTCCTAATCGTTGATATTTTTGTGAGATTAACCCAATAAGTCTTAGCATGACTAGTTAGTTTCATGCAGGCAAAACGAACTTGTCTTTCTTCTGACATGGGCATCCAATCAAAATATTGGTCCATGTCTACTAACCAATCTAAGAAAATTTTAGGATCAAGCCCATCAAAAGTAGTGGATCAATTTTAACCCTACTAATATCATCATCAACCTCTAAGTGTACATGCGGGCAACAAAATTAGTAATGGCTCTTCAATGTCGAGATAATGCTCATAAGGAGTTCGATGAGCATAACCTTCATCTCGCCTTAATTGTCTTCCTATTCGATGAGGTGAGGAAGTACCTCATCAAACTCGTGATATTCATTAAAGTTGTTCCTAGGCATAACGGGTCTAATAGAGAATGTGGATGAGGTGGGAGAGGAAGAGGAACGGATCAACATGATGACCTTCTCTCTCTTCAAGTTGGTGTTCTAGGATTGAGTTTGGAATGTGTTGTAACCAACTTTTGTTCTAAGGCTTCAAATCTTTTTTGGAATTCATTAAAGGTTTGTTGCATAAGGGTAAGCTTTTCTATTTTTTCTAGTAAAATTCATAGAATCATGTTTTTCATCTAAGGATTGATCTTGATATCTATGACCACTACGATGACATGATGATATTCTTTTAAAAATATTAATATAAACAAATACTTAATTAATTTTTTTTAAATGCAATGTAATGAAATCAAAGACACGATTAAAAGTAAGTAAATGCTCTAATTAGATAAAAATTTTGTATGATTTTTTTTTAACAAGGAATTGCAAGATTACTCTAATGCAAAATAAAACTCAATACTAAACAAGATGTTCCCAAAGAAACATACTTTCGATACCAAATATGATGTAGCGTGCTTTTATGATATGATGTTTATTACACCGATAATTCTTAAATCCTCACAAAGAGTAATGATAAATGCACACTACTATTGAGCACATTCACAATATTATGAATTTAGTGAAGTTGAAAAGATCTTAGTTAAAGTTATGTCAACCACACTAGAGATCCAATCTTATAAGTGCAAAGAAATAACCTAAAAGGACGATCTAACTATAGATTTAAAATAACCGCAAATAAGTGGGATAAGTTGAAGTCGTCTACAAATGTCTGCCAGGGAGATCGTTCCTTCCTTAAGTCCTTCTGGGTTGTGAACTCACACACTCAAGTAGTCCTCACCAAGAGAAAAGCACACAAAAGAATAGTAAAAGAAATTTAAGAAGATAACTTTCATTCCAAATTCAAGTACAAAGCATTACAAGAGTCTCCTATTTATAGAATGAAAGGGAGAGTTAAGAATACTCAAACCTAACTAAACTCCAAACCCATCATAACTACACCTACCACCATTATCAAACCTACCACCACCTACTATCAAACCTACCACCATTATCAAACCTCCACTCATTCCATACCTACTACAATGACTCATGGGCCATGACATAAGAATAGCCCAATACATATAAGCTCAAGACATACAAAATATAAAGCCCAATAATGACTCATGGGCCATGACATATGAATAATAATACATATAAACTCAAGACATATACAAAATATAAAAGCCCAATAATACATAACTTAAATTATAACAAAAGGCCAAATCATTCATTTAAGCTTTATGATGATGGCGTCGACGATGGTGACGATGATGCCCTGCATCAATAAGACTTTTGATAGTGTTAACAGAAGAATTGTCATCCAGAGGCTGCTTCAAAAGGGTTTTCCCAAAGTTTTTGTGGAATGGGTAGATGGTTATATTTCTGATGTTTCATTCTCTATAATCTTGAATGGTTACTTAGAGGAGTTCTTTAAATCTTCCAATTTTAAAGCGGTCTTTTTCAGTCTTGTCTACCTCCGAGAGAGTTGAATCTTCCTTCGCGACAAGTAACCTTCCCATCTCCACCTCCTTCACGATGATATTTTAGTTGTGAGGCTCCTTAATGATGTCTGAGTTTTCTTCCTTAACCGCTCTTGAGGTGAACCATGCCAAATCTCTTTCAGTTTTCCCACTTCCCATATTAGTGATATGTAATATCTTGAACATGGAGGTGGGGAATCCAAATACCTTGGCCTCCCATATCGATTCACTTCCTCCTTTATAAGCTATCAAATTTGTTGGCTTGAAATCTAAATGGCTCTCTGGGGTTAGACTTCAACTTATTCGATCCTCCATCAATAGCTATCTCGCTTAGCTCTTGTAATTCCTAAGTGCATCCTCAAAAAAATTACCTCCCTGACTGTCAAATTCTTTTACCATGGGAATGTAGTTAGAAAGTTTCACCCCATCTCGTGGTACATGACTACTTTAACTAGAGATGAGGGTGACACCGAGTTGGTCTCTATCAACACCCTTAATATTTTATGCAAAATAAAGGTCTTAAGCTCCTTCATCACTCCTCTTCCTTAGTGATTGGTGAACAATCTGCATTAGAGAAAATTTAACGCTCCTCATACTTTGGAGAGAGCTTCATCTATGTGCCACTAGATTTAGGGAAGTTTATTTACTATGTTGGAGATGGCAATCATTTCTCTCTTCACCCATGGTGCAAAAAGATAAATCTATATTTGTTATGTGGGATCAATATTTCCCTCTAATCAACCTCCTTAAGAACCTGCTGACAGAATAGGATATAATTCGACTTTTATAGGAGATTCTAGACCGTGTATATCATTAAAGATTTCACACTGGGCAAGACACTATTAGTTGGAATGGTGAGACTAATTTTGGAAATAAATATGGCTGAGGAGTATTTATGGTTCTCACCATTTTAGATTGGTTAAATGACATTTGGTTTAAAGGCTATGCTATAAACTTTGTTATTTTCGGATGGCCACCAACGGGCTCAAAACTGACTAAATGAAGAGGCCTTGGCTCTCTTGGATTGTACTTTTGCAATGTTGAAAAGAATCACATGTTCACCTCTTTTTTGCCTATTCTCATAGATCTCTCTATTATCTAATGGTAATTTTTTCCTTTTCATGACTCTATTCCGTTTATCAGCTTCCCCTAATGAATCATAAACTTGAAGAGACTTTACTTGCTTATGGCGTTCATACTATTTTGGTGTGAGAGGAATAAAAGATTATTTGCCAATCAAAGTTGTTCGCTTATCATCTCCCTTGCAATCAAATCTTTAAAATAGCCATGTAAGGATTCTTGGCCTCTTGAGGTTAGAAGAATGATGGATAAATGGTCAAATTTTGGGATTTTTATTATCCTTGATCTTTCCCCATAGTGAGGGTGTTTTTGTTCCTGAATTCCCTTTTCTTGGTTTGCAACTATGGGCTGCTATTTTCTGTCTTCTTATTCTTCTGGGAGGTTTTCTGGTTATGTCTTCTTCTTGTTATATTGTTCTGGACTTGGTTTCTCTTTCCTCAGGTTTCCAAGATTTTTTTCATTGTGACAATGGAGGTCTTTCAGTTGTTTTTCTACAGCAATCTCTCTTCATGTATCCCGATTGTGTCGAGGTCCCCGGCTCAGGTTGTTGGATATGATCTCACTTTTGCTATGGCTGGGTTATTGTTGTTTTTTGAGTTGGTTGACTCTTCATCTTCTATTCCGGTCAGAATGGTGCTGGTCCCTATGTTGCTAGAGGAATTTTTGAATGGACGATGAGATGTGTCTGCCTTTTACCTTGGCCTTTAGCAATTTTTTGATGCTTCCTTCCGATGGACTACATCGCAACTGAACAAGTCTTCTACCCCACTGGTTTCATCTACGATATGGATTCTGTTTCCATTGGTAGATGTCACAAATCAAGCTCTTTGGGATTAATGGATTTGTTTTTCAAGCACTCTTACTTAGTCTCTGAGTCCATTGAGTTAGCTTGCTTATTTTTTTCCTTTCTCTTTGTCTTTCGATAATTTGGTATAGGTTTTCTTTTGACTCATGATTTAACATATACTTGTAATCATTACACTTTGGAATGAAATTGGACATTTCCTCAAATTCTCAAAAAAAAAAGATCGGCGATGTTGATCAAACGATATCCTGCCGCGGTGGCATGTCAGTGATGACTTGCAAATTAATGGTAATTCTTGTGGTAGAGATCGCAGGAGATAAAGCATTGATACGGGATCTCATGGGGAGAATGGAGGGTGATCTATGATTTGCAAATTCTGGGAGAAGGATGCAGCAGAATTGAACCCTCATGTATGTTGTAAAAAATCAAGATTGTTGAGCTTTTTTTTTTACCACCTAGATCTTATATATTTATATATCTAGCATTTAAATTTTAATATTTGCATAAATAATACTTGAATTTTTTAATACCACTTTCATTAACTTTTTTAAAATAAAATACACCTTTCATACATTAATAAAACTCATAAATCCTTCTCTCTCTTTTTGGGATAATGAGTATCAAGTTATTTTTAAGATTTTAATTTAATTTTAAGAATCTATTTCTTATCATAAAAATTTTGGATCAGCATTTTGATAATTCAATTATTTTTTTATTACGTGTGTTAAAAAAGTTAATTTATGAAAACTATTATCTAAACCTAGTTAAATTATAATATGATGGTATTTTTTTTATTTATTTACAATGTTTAATTGTGTCAAATTTGTATTAAAAGAAGACAACATTTTAAAAGAGAAATGATTTAAATATTCTTATATTTAGCTTAATTTTGAATACATAAAAGTGAGCTATCATCTAATAAATATATTAATAATTGACCCAATTTTAACCCATCTAACTAAATTTGTCCTTTGCCCAAATGAGATTTATTTTATTTTTAACCTATAAAATTAAATTTAACTCAAATTTGACTCAATTTTAATCTTAATTTGACATAAAATATATATCCAAACGAGTCGACTCATATTTGTATCAAACAGGTTGAAAGTGGGTAGATTCTAATCAAGGGTTTGACCCAATTTGATAAATGCGTCCCATTATCAAATATATCTGACTCAAGCCAAATTGGGTTCAAAATTGAACTGAACCCATTGACTCAAAATTTAGCACCCCTAAAAAAACCTATTGTTATTTCACTCACATTTAAACACCAAATATTAAAAATAACTGCAATTATAAAATTTGTTTTTTTTCTGAATAAAATAAGTTTCAACAACTTTTCTATAATAAAATAAATAATTATAATAATAAAATGCTTCGGAAGCATGTACAAACACACGGTCCATAATTAAAATTTAAAAGTCCTAAAAAATCTTAATAATTGAGGTACCATAATAACAAGTGACATGTTTAAGAACTGCAAATTGCCTCGCTATTTCGTCCGGTCCGCCTCAACTTTTCTTAACATAAGTCAAATCTTATACATCTAGTCTCATAACTGAGTCATTAGATGACCAATATTTTATATGACCAAATCATCTAAGAGTGATAGTCTGGGTTGGGTGAGAGTTTATTGGTTGAGACTCACTCTGAGTGGAATGAACCCGACTGAGTTAAGGGTTAAATCTTGGTTGATGATCGGGTGCCTTCTAAACCGTTGGATCTGCACCTTTTTTTCTTGGCCGTTGGATCTAGACTTGGATTGAGTGTCTTTTGAAATGAACTGTGAACCGCTGGATTGATTCTCTGTCCGCCTTGTGATTTGTGTTTCGATTGAGCGGTTCTTGATTTCCTGTCACCGTTAGTGGATTACACGCGTTGCTCTCTATGCGCGGTTTGATCTCTTTCCTTGATCTTAGAACCGGAGAATTGATCTTGGCCCTTGATTCAAAACACGCCGACCGTTCTGTGTCATGCGATGAAACTTCTAGGGGAAGCTTTCCTTAATCTGTGCTTTTGTTTTGTTTCCTTCGACCATTCAAACCGTCGACGCTCCAAAGAGGGGAAGAGGGACCGAGAGCGAGGAGGAACCCTAGGGTTCTGATGGAGATGAGCGGTGATTCCTAAGGAAACAGAGAAGAAGGTTGGTCGAGGAGAAGAGGAAGGAGAGAAAGATAAGAAGATAAGTTCTTTCTAAAATTGATTACACCTCTGCTTATTTTTTTTATCCTCTATTTATACTATTTGTCTAACCTAGATCTATATCTTTCTACATGAGTAACTACTTTCTATTACATGGATCATTTATTCACTATTTCTTACTCTCTCTGGAATATTAGTTGTTGTTGTTAGTCGTCGATCTTCTTGATTTCTTGATAGGTTCTCATTTTACAAAATAAAGTAAAACTTATTTTGTTAGTTTATTTCTTGCTTCTTGAGTTCGATCTAAATTGCTATGGATAATCGCGGGATTTTGCTCTAGAACTATCTATATTCTTTGTCCTCGTGTTACTTTGAGAGATTTTACATTGTACACTATCATTCTATGATCTTTGGTTCTTTATTCGGACATGTTGTATTTGTACTGTAATATTTATATTTATTTTATGCTTTGAATTAGTATACTTGTAATCTTTTCTTCTATTGTTATTATATCTTATCTCCTGTTTATTCTCTATAAAGGTCAGTATTTGTCCCTCTTTAGAAGTAATTACTTATGTTATGTTGTGAAGTCCTTTAGCTAATTTGGAAATTCTTCTTTTTTTACCTCATTGTCTAATTTGAGGATATGGAGTCATATCATTACTCCCCACACACACTGACCTTGTCCTCAAGGTCAAAAGTCGAAAGTTGAATTTCTTAATTTTCACCCAAGAAGTCTCTTTCTGGGATACCTCCCATTGTACTAAGACTGTGATTGGTCTCTCCTTATATTCTTATCCTCGATCTAAAATTTTGATGGTCCGACTGTGGGATGCCCTTCTAAGAATTAAGTAGGTATATGGGTGAATTTTGAATCTTGTCAATTGCCCAAGTCTAGAGACATGGAAAATATGAATCTCTTTTTCGGAAGGTCTACTTTGTAAGCCACACCCTACTTTCTAGAACTTTAAAAGGACCATAATACTCTTTGTTTTGTATAGGGTTTCTTTGAAACTGAGATCTGTCTATATGGTTGTAATTTAACTAACACTAGATCATTTATATTAAACTGAAGCTCCCTTCTGTGTTTGTTTGCTATTTGTTGCATTCTATTCTGAGCTTCTTGTAAGTTTTTTTCATACTGTTGTCCCTTTGTTGTAGTAAGGTTTCTACTTCTATATTGGTGTAGTCATTATAGGTATAACTGGTGGTAGTCACCATATATTATTTGGAAAGGAGTCATTTTGTGGAAGTATTAATGGATGTATTATAGAAAACTCGCCATGGGAGGAATTGTAACCAATTTCTAGGTATCTCCAATACAAAACTTCTTAGGTATTGTTCTAGTGTTCTATTTATTACCTCTATTTGGTCATCAAATTGAGGATGATAAGCACTGCTATGACTTAATATTGTTCCACTTAATTTGAATAGTTCTTGCCAAAAAATTGCTCATAAAGATAGGATCTCTGCAAAACTATTGTGGAATTCCATGCGTTTAACTATGTCCAAAATGAAAGTTTGAGCTATGTAGGTAGAAAATAAGTTGGAAGGTCGAAAATGAGCATATTTGAAAGTCTATCTACTACTACTAGTATAATAGTTTTGTTGTGTGGGATTTGGGTGACCTATGATAAAATCCATCGATACTTCCTCCCAAATGTTGGAATAGTAAGGGTAATAACCCCAGTTGAGTATCATGATCATTGACACACCGACATGTGGCTATGAAGTGTTTTATATCTTATTTCATCTTTATCCAGGAGAATTGTTAAGTAATTCTGGCCCATGTCCTCTTAATTTCTCAATGACCTCCTACTAGTGTTGAATGCAATTCTCTTATAAGCATATTTCTTATTTCAGAGTCTTTTGATATGACTATTCTATTTTTGTAATATAGCAGTCCATTAGTACATCTATAATTGGGAAATAATTCTGGACTTACTAAAATTTACTTATGCAACTGCTGTAGTTCAAGATTAGATTATGTTTCTTCTTTAATCTGCTGTAACAAGGTTGTGAACTGCTGAGTATAAGCATATAAAGTGTGTTGTGTTGAGCCTTCTGCTGTTACTTTTTCATCTATATGCTTTTCCTGATAGGCATCGCTTTATTGGTGATCCCTGTTTATATTCAAGTATAATCAAAGCCCGTGAGTTTAATAAGAAACCTTGCTCGAGTTGCATTGTATTAACTCCCTTATGCTATTTTGATCTGTCTTATAGTGAATTTATTGCCTAATATATTGTCTCCATCTTCCATCGCTATAAAGCATAAAGTTCTCTAGCATATGTTGATGTTTTTGTAATATTGGAGATAATTTCTTGTTGAAATAAGCAAGAGTTATTTTGAACTATCTGCTCTATTGCTGCACGAGGCATCTGTTTCGAATAAAGGTATAGAAAAATTTTGGAAATGCTAAAACTAGTAAGGATACCATAGCCTGTTTCAGTTGTGTGAATGCTGCTTTTGATTCTTCTATCCACTGAAATTATTGTTTAGCTAGCATTGATGTTAATGGGAGGCAATTCTTTGCATAGTTTTTTAACAAATTTTCTATAATAGCAGTTAAAAAAAACCTCTTGTTTATTTGAATTGGGTAAAAGCCATGCTTGTCTTGCATTATTTTGGGATCCTTTATACCTTGTCGGATAAAATGTGCCCTAAATACTCAATTCTGTCTTGTATAAATGAGCATTTAGATGGCTTGATAAACAATGAATGCTGCTTGAGTTGTTCCAATACCTCTTGGAGATGAGTTTGATGTAACTCCAAGGTCTTACTATATATAAGTATATCATCAAAAAATACTAAGACAAATTTTCTTAAAAAGGGTTCAAGCACTGCATTCATTAAAGCTTGGAATGTTGATGGTGCATTTGTTAGTCCAAATAGCATTGCCATAAACTCATAGTGTCCCTCATGAGTTCTAAAAGCTATTTTGTAGATGCCTTCTTATTGACCATTCGACTTGGTGATATCCACGATCTTAAGTTTTGAAAATATTGTGGCTCCATACAATTCATCCATAAGCTCTTCTGGGGTGGGAATTGGGAATCTGTCAGAGATTATTATTTTATTTAGAGCTCTGTAATCCACACAGAATCTCCAAGTGCCATCCTTTTTTGATTAAAGTCTGGAGAAGAGAAGGGACTGATGCTTTCTCGATTATTCCACTTGTCACATTTCTTTATAAGTTTCTCAATTTTATTTTTTGGAAATGTGTAACTTTTACCTTGATTGGTTGAGTTCGGGGCTAAATTAATATGGTGGTCAATACTCATTTGGGGAGGTAAGTTACGTGGAGCTTGAAATATGTCTTGTATTCTTGAATGTTTTGAATTGCTTTGGAACTCTCTTCTTTGTAGCCTTTCTGAGAACTTTGGACTTGTTATTTAGGTATGAAGCTATTTCATGTTTATTCTATAATTTGGTGCAATGTTGCCTTGAACCTTGGATGTTGTATCTCCCCAAGGTGTCCTTATACTTAAATTTCATTTATGAGCTTTTGTAATTAGTTGTTCTCTAATTGTTCTAGCCATTGAACACCTAATCTACACTCTTTGCATTGGCGTGCAATCATGATGAAGGTGTATCCTTGTAGTTGGATAGGAATATTAGAGCATATTCCTGAACACTTTAAAGTTTCCTTATTTCCTACTAATACTTTGATAACTAATGCAGGTGTTAATGTGTGGTCTATAAACTTGATTAATTTGTACTGGATAAAGTTGTGGGTTGAACCACTATCAATCAGTACTTGCACTTTTTTATTTCCAATTATCCCTTGTAGTCTTAGGGTTCTAGGATTTGATTGACCTGTGAGGCATTGAAACTAATTTTTGGAATATCTTCTTATATTGACAGGTTTTCTTCTTGATTTTCTTATTGCAGGTTGTCATCCTGCTCCTCATTGATCACCATGAGGGCAAATAACTTTGATTTCTGGATGTGGCCCCATGGAATTTCTCATCACGTTAAAACATAGTCCTTTTTTCTTCTTTCTTCTTGTGTTGGTGTGAGTCTTTGTATTGGAATGGTTGGTTTGTTATTAGTATTGTTGTGAATTAGAATTGTTGGTGTAGAAAGCAAAGGTTGTTGATATTGCTATTGATATTTTATGTTTTGATTGAATCTTATTGTTCTTGCCATAAACACCTCATCTGCTAACCTATCTTCCATTAGTTTAGCTAACTGAAAGGCTTGTTGAAGAGAATTGGGCTGTAAGGCTCTTACTTCCCTCTTAATATCTTATCTAAGCCCTGATTCAAAACAACTTTGTAGAAATTTAGGTGGAATACCTGAAATTTGGTTAGCTAACTCCTCAAATTGATTGTAGAATTCTTGGACTGTGGTTTTTTATTGTAACTTAGCTAATTCTCCTCTCAAGTCCACATAGAGAGGTCCAAATCTTTGAATGACTTGTTCTTTGAACTGTGTCCATGAATGCAATTGTTTGTTTACATGCATCCATTGATACCAGCTCAAGGCAGGTCCATCCATGTATACTGAGGCTATTATGAATTTTTGGTCCTCTGATAAACTATAGTATTGAAAAAATTGATCTGCTTTGAACAGCCATCCTCTTGGATTTTCTCCATTAAATCTTGGCATATCTACATTAACAGTGGTATTTTGTTGTGTGTGTGATCTATTTGGGGAAGGAAATTCAGTATAAGAAGAATTACACACCTGGGATTGTTGCTGTTCTTGAGAATTTGTTTCCAATTTGGCTTCTATAGCCGATAACCTTCTTGAAACTTCATTCAATATGATAGTAATTGAGGACATTTGTTCATCAGTTTTATTTAGTCTTTCCAAACATTCCTCTAGTATTTTTGCTGTATGCCTTGTGCCTTCTGCCATTACTGGTTGTGGTAATCAACAAGAGCACCAATGATAGGGTCTAGTTGGGTGAGACTTGAGTTTGGTTCAGTGAGTTGACTCACTCTGAGTGAAATGAACCCGGCTGAGTTAAGGGTTAAATCTTGGTTGATGATCGGGTGCCTTCTAAAATGTTGGATCTGCATCTTTTTCTCTTGACCGTTGGATCTAGCACTTGGATTGAGTGTCTTTTGAGTTGAACCGTGAACCGTTGGATTGATTTATCTCTTGTCTGCCCTTGGATTTGTGTTTGATTGGCGGTTCTTGATTTCTATCGTTAGTGGATTACACGCGTTGCTTTCTGCGCGGTTTGATCTCTTGCCTTGATCTTAGAACCGGGGAATCGATCTTGGCCCTTGATTTAAAACACGCTGATCATTCTGTGTCGTGCGATGAAACTTCTAGGGGAAGCTTTCCTTAATTTGTGCTTTTGTTTTGTTTCCTTTGACCATTCGAGCCGTCGACGCTCCAGAGAGGGGAAGAGGGATCGAGAGTGAGGAACCCTAGGGTTCTTCGATCGGAGATGAGGTGGATTCTGAGGAAACCAGAGAAGGTTGGTCAAAAGCAGGAGGAGAGGAAGGAGGAGAAGAAGAAGACGAAGAAGATAAGTTCTTTCTAAAAATTGGATTACACCCTCTGTTTGTCTTTTATCCTCTATTTATTGTGTCTACATGAGTAACTACTTTCTATTACATTGGGTCGGTTTATTCACTATTTCTTACTACTCTGAATATTAGTTTGGGTTGTTAGTCTTCGATCTTCTTGATTTCTTGATAGGTTCTGCTGTTTCATCCATTTTATTATAAAATAACAAAAAATTATTATTTTGTTAGTTATTTCTTGCTTCTTGAGTTTTGATCTAAATTTTGTTATGGATAACTGCTGCAGGGTTTTTTTTGCTCTGGAACTATCTATATTCAGTTGTGCTGTCCTTCTGTGGTGTTACTTTGGGATTTTATTGCTGTTGCAGCTGTTATCATTCTAGCTGATCTTTGATTCTAGTGCTATTCTGGACATGTTGTATTTGTACTTTGTAATATTTGTATTTATTTTATGCTTTGAATTAGTATACTTGTAATCTTTTCTTCTCTGTTGTTATCATATCTTGTCTCTATCTGTTTAGTCTCTGTAAAGTATGGCTGTATTTATCCCTCCTTACTGTCCTGAGTAATTACTTATGTTATGTTGTGAAGTCCTTTAGCCAATTTGGAATTCTTCTTTCTCTTTTGCCTCTGTTGTCTATTTGAGGATATGGAGTCATATCAGCGAGTCTCTCTAATCCAACATTTTTGCGAATATATTTATTTCTTATTTTATCTCTAAGGTAAAGCCAATGATTTTTTTAAATAATCTTCTATGACAATATAAATATTAGTTAATAAAATATTAATCCTCCCACCCACAATGGTGAAATCCCTGATTCCCCTTCCCTAGATCTAGAAATGATACAAGAATTAGGTCAAAATATTTAAAATTTTATTAGAAAATTTCAATATAATTAATTAAAGTGTAATATATGAGCAAATTAATCAAAATATAATAAAATAAAATAAAATTTTGTATCAAATAAAGCAATATAAGAAGAATAATTATTCTAAGAATATATGGAGGCTAGGCTTTAAATATCAAAAGAACTCCACATCTCATTTATAAATTAAATATTTTCATTATTGAATAAAACTTTTATAATGAGAAAACTAATTTAAATCTAAGTTAAATGCATTTTAAATAAATTCAATAATTAAAAAAAATCATCCCTATAAAATTATCTCCCATTTTCTATTTATTCCTACTTAGCTAATTCTATTTAGCTGAAATATGCCAAATATATTTTTTTCTTAAATATAGTTCGATTCTGAGCCCTAATGTTGAAGTTCCTCTCTTGTCCTATTAATAGAAATAATAATAATAATAATAATAATAATAATAATAAAGGTTTATTAATTCTCCAATTGCTGGCTTAGTAACATATATTTAATTGTTGATTCGTTTCATATTATGTCATCTATAGTTCCTCTATTCTCTAGAAGTTTCTTAATATGATTATTTAAATAAAAAAAGATAAGGATATGATGCAATGACAAGTCACAAAAATATGACTTCAATTAAAATATTTATGCACATAAATATCACCAATTCTGACCGACAATAATGCAATTAAAATTACAAAAGGAGAATTATGTTTCCTGAAGTCAACTATAAAACTAATAATTGAGAAATATATATATTTACCATCTCTGCACCTTCATTATCATTGACTAATTTCTCTTCTCTTCTATAGAATAAACTACAAAATTATTGATGCATTCTTTATGCTCGATCTTTTAATCTCATTAATTTGATCATTCATCAATTTTAATTATACAAATAAAATAAAATAAAAAATCGTTGGTGCTATGGAATAATAACTGGTCAGCTTTATGCTTCATTTCGTCCTTTTCCTTCCGCCCTTTCTAAAGAGTAATAAGTTTGTGAGATGCCGTGCCTTAAAGGAAAAATGCTATTAAAATAAAATGCATGGACTGACTTCATATTGCTTTATATTATTATTATATATTAATCCTGCATTATTACCAAAACATTATAATACAAATAAGAAATATAAACGCAAAAAAACAGAAAAAATATCATTGAGAAGAGCTCCTAATCATCCATTTAGATTTGATTTATCTGAGACAGCTGTAACTATTAGTAGAAAAAATAATTGTAAAATTATTATAAGTCAAATAATTTTTTATACAAGGAGATAAGATATTGCAGTATAAGAGAAACCTGAGAGAAAGGTGGCGAGCAGAGAGGGGATATGGGCGAGCGGTTTGACTAAGCAAGCCAGTTTCAGGGCGCCTCTACCTTGGCAGAGTTGAGAGTGAAATGTTGAACTGCTGCTGCATCAGAAGCGGTTTATTTGATTTCTCTCAGTGGTCCGCCAAAGGAGAGTTGCCCTGTATTTGCTTACTGAGATTTTGGTTTTCCATCAAAAACATGGAAGAGAGAGAGAGGGAGAGAGAGAGAGAGAGAGAGAGAGAGAGAGAGAGAGATTTTGGTTTTCCATCAAAAACCTGCTCAGAGAAGAGAAGAGAGAGAGAGAGAGAGAGAGAGAGAGAGAGAGAGAGAGAGAGAGGTTATAATAATGGTAAAAACTTATGTGAATGGAAGGAAAAGAAATAAGCTGAGGAGATTGCATTCAACCTCTATAGGCTATACAGCACCAAAATGTCGCCTAGGCCAAGTTTAATCGATCCTTCCAAGCAAACCAAGTTCAAAATTACTTGGCCTTCTAAAAGCAAGAAATTCATGGAAGTCGCCAAAGATCTCGCCAAACTCAACAGTGATATTCTAGTCATCCAAGGTCGTTGAACTAAGAGTACTGACCCAAAGGTTAAACAAAGTTGCCAAGGTTACTAGCCCAGGAATCGAAGCACAAGTGATCTCTAGCAACTAAGCGACCACATTTGAATCTGTCCTTTATTTCAAAATTAGCTAAGTTAGTTAAGAGTTTGGATGCACTTTCACGTAATTGCTGTGAGAAAACGGCTGACTTAACTGTTTGATAAGAGTAGAGAGTTATTTTATTATCATATAAGGATATAATTTTTCCATTTTAATGCCATATTAAATTAATTATTTTATAAAATTTATATTTTAATGTGATAAAGTTTAAATTGATCTAATAATTAAAATGTTTTAGAATATATAATAAAAAATGAGTAAGAAATATTTATCAGTTCATGAATTGTTTTGGGTAATAACAAACCTTTAACACAAGAAATTTGTATGGATTTATGTTAACATAAATTTTAAAGTTTTTTTATTGATGAGCAATAAATAAGCCTTAAAAGTAGTTAAGAATTATTGATGATACAAGTAGTAAATATTTATGTTTTTTTTTTAAAATTTTGATAAAAAAAGTGCATGGATAAATTGATATATTTAAAATGATTTAGTAATTATCATATTTAAATGTTATTGTAATTTTTTAATACTCCCTCTTCTTATATATATATTAATTTTCTTAGGAAGAAAATTAATCTAATTCTCAATACTCCCTCTTTATATATATAATTTTCTTAGGAAGTATATTTTATTATTCTCTCACTATTATGTGATGATAAACGCATGATATATTATCATGCAATCTGAAATCAAATAACCTAAGAATTGTTATGAAAATCTGGAATGTCGCAAAATAACCTGGTATGCTTAACAATATGCATGTTTTTTTTTTAACATTAATTGCGCTTAACATAATAATTTTTTTTCTCACCCATACAAAAATAATTCACCTCTCACCCAGCATATACTCATTCAATAACAATCAACAAAACCAACAAAAACTACATATAATAGTCAGACGCCATTCAGTAGACGTCACTGTTTATCAATATGACTTGAAGCTTTCATAGCCAAGCTAGAAAGCATGAGCTATCTAATCATTTCCAATGAACAAAAAGTAACAACCGAATGATGCAAGGCATACAGAGGCAAGAAGCAAATGGAGGCCTTGGTGACACTTCCCCTGGCATTTTCTCCATCTTTTCTGATGAACATCGCCTCATAGACCTGGCCAGTGAATTTGCTACAACAAATCCAGAAAGAAGCAACTGAATAAGCATCTCATCCAACCCAAATTCAACTCGTCCCACAGCCTTTATGAATCCAGAAACGAAGGAGACCAGATTAACATAAATGGCAGTCCCCACTCGAGACAAAGAAAGGCGAGGCTGCTGAAGACAAATTTTCCACACATAAAGCTTGTTCTCTTTCTTCTTCCTCTGGGCTTTGCCTGTCAAGTTGAATCCTGGGCTGAGACGCCTCTATTTGGCTGAGGCTGAAATCCAGAGTTGCGAAGGTGGAAGTGGTGTGCTGAGACGCCTTTGATCAGCCACATTCTTTTGCTCACCCGCCATCTCCGAATTAAACCACCGGCTTCCCATGAACTCACGATAATCCTGCGCGTGTCGGCTAAGCACATAAGGGATTATTTTAAAATAGGCGGCTTTAATGTTAATCTTACTCAGTATAGGCGGAGAAAGAAACCGGATCTGAGGCCCGTCATAAAGGACATTTTCAAAAGGTTTGAATGCTAATCTTAATTAAAGATGAAAAAAACAATTTTACGGTCAACGACATCGCACCACATGACGCCGGGCGCTACAAAAGTGCATAATTCGATTAAACCGGTGAAATCCATTTAAACCGAACCGTAATGAACCGGTTTTTTTTTTTGGATCGGTTTTGTTATTTTTATTTTGGATTATGGATTTAATTTTAGCTAATTTCGGTTTTGGATTATGGATTGGATTAAAATTCTTTGTAATATTAAAACCGAAATCACTGGCGACAACGAACGGCGAATCAACGGAACTGGAATCGGTGAACTTGATAATGGCTCGTTTCCGCGCCAAGGGCCATGCTTGCCATCCATCTACATCCCTAATAGTCTAACCTAACTGTGGGAGGCTAAAAGTGGTAATCCCTCATTCAATTCAAGACCCAAAGAATTCTCCAATCCCTTTTCCTGATAGGTATCGCCAGATTTCCTTCCTCGCGACGCGGCGGGGTCGAAGGCCAGCGGGTTCACGTAGTCTATTCTGCACTCAGATCAAGCATTTCGACGTTTTTCGAAGCCTTCGCCTTCGGATTTTTGTTCTGTAAGATCGAATCTCTTCGTTTCACTGTAAGATCAGAATCTCGCTCGAAAGTGACCGCTATAGCTATAGGGCTATCAAGTATCAACTGGATTTTATGCGTTCGCTCATCTGCTTCGCTTCTTCTCGACTTCTCCTTCTCGACCTTTTCACAGAATCAGCGTATGGCCGCTAGCCGGTGTTCTCTCTCTTCAAATTCAGCAATGCAACAGGTTTTGTATCGATATTCATGGATTCTTTTTATTCTGTTTACTTGTTTAGTGTCTTGTTTGTGGCTTCAGCTTTGGAAGTTTGGAGACTTGGATAGTTGGGTTTGAGTTGGAATTGTTTAGGGAGTTGAAATGATTATCCTTTGTCCAGCAAGTTGTCTTTGTGGTTGTTGGCTGTTTTTTGCCTTTCGGTTTTCAATCGCTTGTTAAGTATGTTAACATCCGGCCGCTCATCGCTATTTTTTCCATCCTGGTTCAGCTAGTCTTGGCCAGACCACTTCAATTCTATCTGGGAATTAACTTATGCATTATTTATTTTGAATGGGTGGTTTATGGCCAACTTAAACTTATTTTGGACATACTTAATGGACATACTTTTCGATTATTTTTGCTATTAATATATGGGTAGATCTTTCTCACGCTATTTTATCCCTCTTTCTCGTTAGAATTATGATCATTGTGATTATGCATTTTCTTTTCCTGATTTTAACCTATGTACTGTTTACTCTAACTGGAAGGAAGGACTTATGGCCATTGTTGGGTGCTATTACACATTATGATCAGAATCGCTGGTAGAACTGACTATTGAGTTTGTTGCTCGAGGTGTTATCTCCGATTGTCTTTATTGGAATTATTTGTCGTCGTGGGAGCATCCCTTTACTTATTTCTTCTAATATGCTATTGTATTCCCATCATTTCTCGATAGACTGCAATTCCTATGGTAATTTGGGTACTTTGTCTTCCTTTACAAAATTACACTTCTAACTTATGCAACAAGGAAGATGTTAACATAATAATAATTATTTGATAAAATTTATTTTTTTAAATTTCTTGACATTATTTTGTTATTACGATTATAATAAGGTAGAAGTCATATTTTAGTCTTATTTATCCTTCCATTTGGCTTATTCTTACTTGATCTCTTTACACTTTGATTAGATGTCTCATTGTGGAGAGAGTTCTAGCATGATGGGTTCTTCCCAAAATCAAACACCTATCAATCAAGATAATATCCATTGTATTGCAAGTGCTTCAAGTAGCAAGTCATCTTTTGAAAATAGAATAAGAAAGACAATACCGATCAAATGTCGGGATCACTTTACTAAATTTAATAGTTCCATTGGAGAAAAGATGAGTAAATGTAACTCGTGGGAAGACTTATCATAGTGATACAAAGCTTAAAGTACTACAACTTTACGGACACATTTATCGTATGTCGGAAGAATCTAATAACATGGAAAAAAATCAAACTCTACTATTGCAACTAGTGACAAAGGTGAACAAGTAGCGGAAGTCTCAAAGCTTGGAAGTTTGATCAAGAAGTCATTAGAAAAGCTTTAGCGACCATGGTTATTATGGATGAATTACCATTCAAACATGTTGAAGGATATGGGTTTAAATATTTTATGACTCAATGTTGCCCAATGTTTAAAATACCTTCCGTTGGACACTCACTCGTGGCGCTTTCAATTTTACTTAGATGAGAAGAATGCATTGAAAAAAATATCAACTACTAGGGTTTGCTTGACAACCGACACATGGACATCAATTGAGAATTAATTACATGTCTACTATATTGATGAAGATTGGAAGTTACATAAGAGAGTCATTAATTTTTGTCCTATATATAGTCATAGAGGGAGATTGTTGGCCGGAGAGAGATGTTTGATTGATTGGGGTATTAATGCGTATTTACAATAACGATTGATAATGCTAGCTCCAATAATGGTATTATCAATCATTGGGTTTAAGCAAGTTTGTTGGCTGGCTGGATGCCCTCTTAAGCCTTTGATGGTTATTTTAAATGTTGGATTCTTTGTTAGGTGTTGTTTCCTTTTCCTATAGATTAAATTAAAAGACAACATTGATCACCTTATTCAATCTTATTTGCCATTTGTTTATCTTTTCTTTATATTTTTGATGTTTTGCTATGTCCTATCACAATTTTCTATTCCCTGGAACATACTAGAGGAGGGAATGCGTGATATTTCGAAACAATTTATGAATATTGAAATGATTACCTTACTTAATCAGATATATGGGTTTACCTTATGGCATTAAAGTAGTCTTTGTTGATGGGTTTACACTTGATACAAGGGTCGCTTGAGTGATAAAGGCTTTATATATATATATATATATATATATATATATATATATATATATATATAATATTTATCATTGTTAATCAAGATTGGTAGATTAAGTAATTCTTTTCGCTTTGGATATCTCATTTGAAGTGTATATGGAACAATTGGAAGGGTACATGTTTAGAAGGAGACTATAATATGCATAATCAAGGCCATATATAGATTAAGCAAAGCCCTTAAGCTTGGTTCAATAAATTTTGGTCATTGTTGAGGTACAATATATCACTTTATCTTCGTCAGAATATAATTCATGTACTTTTGTTATTTTGGCAATGATGGCTTTGATGTTAAATTTCATTTATCATTGTATGTGATTGTAACCTCTAACTGAGTTTGGATGCTCATTATTCTGCTCTTAGTAATTTTTGGTGAGCTGAGCTTTTATTTTCTTTTGAATTTTATAAATGTCTAAATGATTAAAACTATTTCATTTGTGAGAAGTAATTTTTTGACTGAGCCATTCTGTTTTACATGATTGTCGTCGTTTAGCCCTACTATAGTACTATGAGTATTGTTTTTCATGCTGCTTAAATCCATCCATAGTAAGTATAGCCAAATTTATTATTTGCTCAATAATTCCTCACTGAAATGGATTTTTTATGACAGGATGATCGTCTTGAGAGCCAAACCAAGAATCACTGGTATCATGTCTTTAAAGTTTTAATTTCGCTTCTTTCTTTTTTTTCTTTTTTTTATTAGAAGATATTCACTTTTGACTATCCTGTCTTTGTCTCTTTGTTTTATTCGTGGACTTACTCTAGTGCTTTTGATTGTGTTGGAAGATGTCGTCATAACTCGCAAATGTGGTGCTCTTTTTCACCAAAGTTCTATCTCGATTTTAATGGTATCATATCTCAAGAAAGATTGGTCAATATTATAGGTTACTTGTTGTGATCTCATAAGTTAACATTCGATGCTAATAGATCACAAATATGATCCTTATCGGCGTTGTTTTATGAATATATTGGGGAATACAATCAATTCAATTGATATCTTGTGATATTTCGGGTTCATGAGAATGCTAGTGATTTCCATCACCTTCTCTTGCAAACAAACTCTTCGGACCTTTGTAGATTATCATTTTAGCGAAAAATGCAAAGGTTAAAATGAAACTCTTTCATCGAATGCGCAAATGGGCAATCTTGATCCTTTTTTAAATGTGAAGAGAATTAGATTAAATTAGAAATGTTTATGAATGTTTTATGTTTATGAATGTTTATTGTGATATGTAATTATAATTCTTTTAAATGTGGAATGTTTATGAATGTTTGTAATATACTATATATACAATTGAAAATTTTCTTTTTTTTAGCATATAAATTTTATTGGTTTATTGAAAATTGTGTTATTTTATTAAAAATAGTATGAAAGAAAAGATATTTGAAGAAGTTTTTTAAATATATATTTTATTACATTCTCAGGTGTTATGTGAGTTAAATTAAATAGTGCCTTTTAAGTTTTAAGTAATAATTTTAATATTTATTTTTTATTAAATACAAAGTGACAGTCTTTCAAATCATAATTTAAAAAATAAACCTTTTTGAAAAAATATGAGTATTTCTATTTCAAAAAATATATATCATATTCATAAAAGATAAAACGAATTCTGAAATATTAAATATATCATTTTAATTAAATAATATTTGTTTTATTTTAATTATTTTCGGTTTTTAAAAAACCGAACCGAAAATCCGAACTTTTTTTTGGATTGGATTGGTTCGGATTATATTAAATCTTATACGGATTGGATTTTCGGATTATGAATTTCAAACCGAACGGATTAGCAAATTAAAAAACCGATCCGTCCAATCCGACCGAATGCACACCCCTAGCTGGCGCGGCCTCCGAAAGATTTTTTTTTTTTTTTTTTTTTGCTTTTCGTTTTCGGTAGGAGAGAGAGAGAGAGAGAGAGAGAGAGGGGTGGCGCATTTTTTTTTTTTTTTGATTTCGGTAGGAGAGAGAGAGAGAGAGGGGGTTTTATTAATTTATTTAATTAAAATAATTATTTAAAATATTTAAATTATATAATTTAAAAATATTTTTTATAAAATATTTAATAACTAAATATTTATATAATCAGTTATTAATTAATTTATATATATATATAATTAAATATATAATTTAAAAATATTTTTAATTATATATATAAATTTAGAAATTTATTTAATAATTTTTTATTAATTAATATAATTATTTAAAATATATAATTTTATTAATTTTTGTTAATATATAATTTAAAATATTTAAAATATATAAATAAATAATTTTTAATAAATAAATAAATTATATAAATATTTTATAAATTATATAAATAAGTAATTATATTTATATTTATTTAGTTATTTATATATTTAAATTATATAAATATTTTAAGTTATTTAATATATTTATAAAATATTTAGTTATTTATATATATATATTTATTTTTCTTTCTTTATTTTATTTTATATATTTTTATATATATATATATATAATTATAAATATATATATATATATATATATATATATATATATATATATATTTTAAATATTTTAATTTTTTAAATTATTTATAAAATATTTATATAATTTAAATATATAAATAACTAAATAAATTTATAAATATATATATATTACTTTATTTATAAAATTTATAAAATATTTATATAATTTGTCTTTATATAAATAAATAAATATATAAATAACTATATTTATAAATATATCTATTTATATAATTTAAATTTTTTTTTAACTAATATATTTTAAATAAATAAATATTTTTAAATAAATAAATAAATAATTATATATATATATATATATATATATAAATATATATATATATATATAAATAACTAATTATTATTTATATATTTTAAATATTTTAAATAATTTATATAACTTAAAAATATTTATATAATTTAAATACATAAATAACTAAATATTATATATATATATGTATATATATATATATATATATAATTACTTTTATATAATTTATAAAATATTTATATAATTTATTTCTTTCTTTATTTATTTATTAAAATTATTTATTTATATATTTTAAATATTTTTAAATTATATATTAACAAAATTAATAAAATTATGTATTTTAAATAATTATATTAATTAATAAATTATTAAATTTCTAAATTTATATATATAATTAAAAATATTTTTAAATTATATATTTAATTATATATATATAAATGAATTAATTAATAACTAAATATATAAATATTTAGTTATTAAATATTTTATAAAAATATTTTTAAATTATATATTTTAAATATTTTAAATAATTATATTAATTAAAAAATTAATAAACCCTCTCTCTCTCTCTCCTACCGAAATCAAAACAAAACAAAAAAAAATACCCCTCTCTCTCTCTCTCTCTCTCTCTCTCTTTCTCTCCCCATCGAAAACGAAAGCAAAAAAAAAATCCTTCTGCGCCGTGACGTTTTGCGTCGTCAGGTTATGCGACGGACTATTTAATAATAATTTTTTAAATACCTAATTAAGATTAATACTAAACCTATTTTAAAAATAATCCCGTCATAATACACTAAAATTTTAAACTAGGGTGCCATAACAAAGTGCTTAACATCTCACAATTATATGTTATTTATGAGCAATTAATGCAAGATATCAGGAATTTTCGTGTGAGTGTGCTGACTTTTATAAGCTCAAACTCATTAGTCTCATATAGTTTATTTTTAGAAGTTGTATTTTTTTACTCTTCCTTTTCTACTCTTGTAGAAGCTTTTGTTTCTCATTTCATGGATAAAAACAAATTTAAAATCTGTGAATACTATAAATTTATAAAAGGAGGTGAAGTTCCATAATATAACAGAAATATGTACCTTTGGGAAAAGAGGTTTGCCATAGAAGAGAGTCAATTGAGGAAGAAGACCATAAATAGTCACTGGAATGCACCAGCATCCCCATAATGCATAGTACATGTAACAGAAGCCAAGTAGCAAAGAAGTCTTTCTGCTTCCATAGAGAAGAGGACAGTATCTGGAGAAGCAAACCTGATAGAGACCTATATACCATCTCTTGCTCTGACTAACCGCATCGAATAAACTCTTTGGAGCATCTCCGAGAAAGCCCGGCCTATCCGGGTTACATAACACAGACTTCCATCCTTGGCAATGTAATCTGTAACCAGTGTAGTAGTCTTCCACTAGAGAACCATACCTGAACCCAATCTATAACAAGGATATAAATTATGAGCAGAATTAAGATTATTACTTGAAAGAAATTAAGAATAAATTGAAATGTTATATTCGTTAAATATATTCATATTTAAATTTGTGATATATATTACATGTTGGCCTCCATCTCCCTCTCGGATCAGCTACTTATGTGACATGTGATACGTACATACAAACCATATAACTTGGTAAAAATTGCATGTCGTTTTGAGTAATTTTTTAAAATGAACATAAATAGCTTTCTCGCCAATTGAAAGAATACAAGCCCAGGCTATTAATCATCTTACTGAATAAAGAAATTTTTTTTAAAACTTGATATTATTGTGAGTGCCTTCTGATAATACAGTAATTGGAAAGTGCATATTGATGCAATGTTATTGAAAAGTAAAATAAATAAATAAATCTGGATCTCTTTATGAAATGAAAATTTTATATACCTCAGAACCCCACTCATTATGATCCTGTTCATATCTGCAACTCGCTGCTTCATGAGCTTTCAGAAAAATATGCTCCGAGCTCAGTAAGCAACCCTGCGCCTTGAATTCATCAGACGAAGGCGCAGCCACCGGCGGCGAGCTAAAAAACGACCGGCGGGAGAAGAAGCAGCCGGTGCCAACATAGTTGGCACCCTGTAATCCATCAAGGCCTTGTGAACCGAGGATAAATACCCGCCTGAATTCACCTCCATAGATATCGTTCTTGTTAAGGCCGGCGTATCGTTGTGGGAACTGAACGAAGGAAAGGTTGGGTGACAGGTCTTCGTCCAGAAAGTAACAGAGAGCTCGTTGAGGAGTATTAGGATCGTTGGAACGCGTGTCGCAGTCTAAGGTTAGGATCAACGGTGCATTGGTCATGACTTCAGAGACGCGAAGCTTTTTGCATGCATGCAGAAAGAGGAATTAGATCATGGTGAAAATTAATTCATTTGCGAGATTTTCTTTCGATGAATCAAGGATTAAAGATGATTTAATTTTCCATTTTGTAATATTAAATAGTTTTTCAATGTTATTATATAATTATCGTACTTCTATGATCCATGAAATGCTCTTCTAATTTTAAAAAATTAATATTAATGACATTTTCAATATGATGTTAAATATTTTAGCATTATATAAGTAAATATTAGAATATTGATATTAGATATATAAATATGTAAAAAATTCTATGATATTTATGAAAATTTAAGTATTATATATTTATAATGAAAAACAGTAGTTTTGCATCAAATTTCAAAATTTGTGGCTTTTGTAGTCATCGTCTTGTCAATTGCATTATAGAGATAGTGATTGGACTCCAAAAGGCCATATGATTGCAAGTATGTCAATTTTTGAAGTGTTTATATGTAAAATAAATACTTGTATTTTGAAATTTGAAGGGTTCATACATTTGTGTTGCATCTAATAGTCAAATCATAATGAGAAAATTAGGTCACATCAACGAGATAATCATATGGCTTTCCATAGAGGAGTTGCGCACAAAGAAGTCTCATGGAATACTTGAACAAGAGAACAAGAGAGAGTTGGGTGCACATGGAATGGATGCTTCATTGAAGTTGTCAGTTGAAGATTTAAAGAATCTTTAGCTATTTCATAAATGATAAAGATAAGCTTCTGAATAATTAATCTTTGATTAAGGGTTATTAGTAGGTACTAATTAATGATTCTTTCCATTGAAATAAAATACGATTAGCATTATCATTAAGCAAATTGAAACAGGATAATATAGCTTCTCATCTTTGCTTTATTGGGATGCTAAAGATAGTGAAGGAGACAACTATGCAGGTATTATATGCTTGTTTCATATTTCCTATCAAATATTTTTAAAATCATTTATCTTGCATTTTTAAAATTAAAATGCATCAAAAGCATTCCACTTATTTAGTTTTTTTTTTTTTTTTTCAAAACAAAAGAAAAGAAAGATCCTTATGAGGAGTACTTACGAGTGCGTTGAGGGCTCCAGCCTTGAAGTAGTGGGGAGAATCAGGGCGCTTCTCCCTCGAGATATAGATCAGATTTGGGAGGGGATGACCAGTGATGTCCTTGTCCTTGTTGCTTTCCAAGAGAACCTGGGTTCAAATAATAATAACATTAAAAATATGTGCTGAAAATTTATTTATTAAGTTTTTTAAATAGATGCAGTTAGAAGTTCTTGCATTCTAAAGAGTTGAGTTGAGGCTAACTTGAGCTTAATTTATTAGCTTACCGAGCTCGACTTATGAGCTATTTATTGAGCCGAATTAGAGCTCGCACATGAGTTAGCTTGACTTACTTACGTATCTGAGATTGCAGGTTAATTGCAGAGCTGAAGCAACAAGGGCAACACCAACGAATAGGTGCAAGTGGTGTGAGGGATAACCCAATTGGTGGGATGAAGAGGTGACGAGGGATTTAAGTGGGGGCAGGAGTGTGTTTTTATTTATTTATTTATTTTAAGTGCTATGGATATAAATCTCCATTAAATTAATTTTTTTATTCTAAAGATAAAAATTTATTAGATGAGAATTTGACACATAATAGGACACAATGGAGACGAAGGATTCATGTAGCCACCCTAGTGGGATTAAGCTTGTTGTTGTCATTGTTGTTGTTGTTGTAAAGATAAAAATTTCATCTTTTTTAATATCTTTTAGGGTCTGTTTGGGGTAGGTTGTGAAGTTACTGTGGGAAAAATAATTTTTTTGAAAAACTATTGTGTGTTATAAATATTTTTCTTTTTGAAAAATTTAAGTAAATTTTTTAAATCACATTATATAATATTCGGTTCTTAAAATAACTTTTCGATAAAACTTTTGAAAAATATAAAAGTTGATAGTTAAATCAGTTATAGTTTCTTTCTACTTTCTGAAGCAAAGCAAAAGTATCCCAAATTTTCCTAAACTGATTTTGTATGTGTTCTTATTAATATCTATAAATTTATAATTTTTTTATTACTTTTTATAATCAATAAAATATTAAAAATATTTAAAACAATGCTACGTAAGTTTTTTTTTTTTTTTTAACACTACCTGTATTACTGAAGGATGGTCTCCGCGTCTGAAGTTCTTCCATTTCTTGAAAATTTCCTTCTCCTCCGGAGAGCTCACTATGTTGAGATCGACGTAGCCTTTTTCCACGGCACAATCCACTCTTTCTCTGAGGCTTTCGAACATCACCTGTGATCGAGATAATAGTATCAATTTGATCTCCAATCTAATAAGTAAAGGTTTTGAAAACAAAAATTGATCAAAATAGTAAAAAATTTAGTTGTAAATCAAATCATCATCTTTCTTGGATGAATTTTATTTCAACATTATCTCATGTAACATTGCTAATGCCAAATCATAGCATTAACTTCTTCTCCAATCTAATCTATCCAAATGAGGACAATCAAATCTTACTTTTAGAGAAGCAAAGCCTCATCAAAAGGATTATGAAAGATAGACTATAAATCAACCATATTTTTAATGGAAGATTGAAGTCTTACGATAGACTATAAATCTCAGACATCACTACTTAGATTTAATCCATTCAAACAGGATAATCAATGTTGTTTAAAGATGAAGATCATAACCTCCATTTTATACTTTCAACATCTCTCCTTAGATTCATAACATTCATATAAGGATTCAAACTATAAGTCTGATATGGCTCTCAAAATACCACTAGTCAAAGCACAAATCTTGATAAACCGATATGATTTTGAGTCAAAGATCAGATCACTTAAAATATCATTGGAATCTTTGGGACATCAATTAAATCCCAAAATAACTCTCAAATATAGAGTATTTATAGTCAAATCGTCTCGCGAAGGATCTAACGAGCCTAAAATCTCATATCTGACTTCATTTGGGCATCCAAATGCTCAAAATACATCAAATGATCAAAGGAATCATCTGAGTGTCGATCGAGGGGAGTGGCAGCTTTACATGAATTCTACAGAGTGCCCCCCATCTATATAAATAGGCCTTCCCTCACACCAAAGGGAGGCCAAGAAGTGAAGAGCTGGTGAAGAATAGAACCGCTCGTGATTGACCACCACGGCCGCGCCGTAGTGTCAATCGCCCAAGCAAGGAAGAAGAAGAAGAAGAGTCCAAAGGAAGAAGTCCGGCGAGGAAGAGAGGAAAAGTGAAGTGAGAAAGCTCTAAAGCTTGAAGATCCTGATCGCAGCATCGCCGCCATCGTTAATTATACCGGCATTTCCACCGGTTACCCGATCTCCAACATCGGAACTATTATAAACCGATCGTTGTTACGTATTTGTTCTCAAATAATCAGAATCCTGTTATGGAAGATTTTGTACTCTGAAAGGATAGTGGAATCTTTTTCGCTTGGTTTTCCCTCTTTTGAGGTTTTCCACGTTAAAAATTGTGGAGTGTCTATTGTTCGCTCTTTAATTACATTGTGCTGACTTCACAACAAGGCTGGTAAACTTTCACTCTACCGCTGGTTTTCTAAGCACAGCGGTTTGGCGCCGTCTGTGGGTCGATTCTATTATTTCATCTTGTATGATGTTTTCCAATAAGATCAAAACCACCATCGAGGTGGAGCATTTCAAGCTTTAAAGAGCAACGAAGAATGAAGATTCATCAAACTTTGTTCCTTGATTCGAGGGCGGGGGCGACTCTTAATCTCAAAAGATAAGCAAGTCGGCGATACCAATGAAAAGATCAATAGTCAACTCGGCTACAAGCTCATACAACTATTCGACCTCTTCCATGCGGGTTGCGTCATCGAGTAAACACCGACTAACAACCGGGATAGGTCAAAGCGTCCTTTGGACTTGCGATCTTCCGTGCGGGTTAATGTCATCGAGAAAGCTCGCAAACAACCAGAAAGGTCAAAACGTCCTTGGTGGACTTGCGATCTCTTAGATGCGGGTTAATGTCATCGAGCAAAACTCGACAAACAACCCGGAAAGGTCAAAAAACTCGTCGCTGGTTAACACGGATAACACTTCAAAATAAATAAATCACCGTCATCGGCCACCATCGTCGTCCTTGCGCCACCATCGCCGGCAATCTCGCCGGTCATCACCATTATCGCGGTCATCGCGTTCACGGCGTCGATATCCACCGTCGACAACCATTACCGGTACCACCTTCGGCAAACCTATAGCCGCTTTCTGCCGTCGTTATTCATCGTCTATCGCCCGGTCATCCTCTTATGCCCGGTCATCGGCGCTGCCGTCGTAACCATTGCGGCCGCCATGCGACAATCTTCGGCATCGCCGCCATTATCGCGGTCGCGGTGATCGGCGCCGCTTACGCCATTTCTCAGATTGATTTGACCTCTTCCATACGGGTTCGCGTCATCGATATGACGGGATAGGTCAACGTCCCAGTGGACTTCGCGACTCTTCCGGGTTAAGCGTCCTCAGTAAAAACTCGACTAACAACCGGAAAGGTCAAAGGTCCTTGGTGGACTTCGCGCCTCTTCCATACGGGTTAATGTCATCGAGCAAAACTCGACTCGGGATAGGTCAAACGTCCTTGGTGGACTTCGACCTCTTCCATGCAGGTTAACGTCGCCGAAAACTCGACTAACAACCGAAAGGTCAAAAGGTCCTTGGTGGACTTCAGCGGCCTCTTCCATGCGGGTTAATGTCAGCAAAAGCTCGACAAACAAGGAAAGGTCGCGGTGGACTTCCGGCCTCTTCCATACAGTTAGCGTCGCGAATAATAGCCAATAACAGAAAATCAAAACTTTGTACTCCCCTTAACGCCATCTGTAACACCGACAAACAACCCTGATAGGTCAAAATCTTCACGGATTCAATTCGATCTCTTCCATATATGTGTTAACGCCATCTAACACTGACAAATAACTCCTGACGGTCCTCGCCGGATTCAATTCGACCTCTTCCATACAGTTAACGCCATCTGTAACACTCGACAATAACCCTGACGTCAAAAATCTCGCCGGATCTAATTGACCTCTTCCATATGCGTTAACGCCATCGTCACACTCATAAACAACAACTCGATAGTCAAAGATCTCCGGCCAACCACTGCTGCGCCAGCTGCCACCACCACCTTCTGGCCGCTAACCACTATACTGGCCACCGCCGCTTACTACTGCCGCCGGCCATCGCTGCTACTATCGCTGCATCTTCGCCGGCTTATCCGCGCTGACTACGGCCATCGCTGCCACTATCGCCGGCATCTACGGCTATCGCCATTGCCGCCATCCGCCATCCGACGACCGACGCGCCGCCACTGCCGACTACTCACGATTCAATTTGACCTTCTTCCATACGGTTAACGCCATCGGTAAAACTCGACTAACAACCCAAGATAGTCAAAACGCCCGGGATTCCCACTTTCTTCCATACGGTTAACGCCATCGAGTAAAACTCGACTAACAACCTGTGAAAGGTCAAAGGTCCTTGGTGGACTTCCCGCTCTTCCATACGTTAACGCCATCGAGCAAAACTCGACAAACAACTCGTGAAAGGTCAAAAGGTCCTGTGGACTTCCCACGCTTCCATACGTTACGAATAATATTCGACCAATAACCTAGAAAGGTCAACACTTTGTACCCACACAGTTAACGCCATCGTAACACCGACAAACAACCTCCTGATAGTCAAAATCTCACGATAATTCGAATTCCTCTTCCATACGCATCGCCGAATAACTCGACAACTCCTGATCAAAAATCTCGCCGACTAATTACCTCTTCCATTAAAACGCCATCGTAACACCGACAAATAACCTTGACGTCAAAATCTCGGGATTCAATTCGACCTCTTCCATACGTTAACGCCATCGTCACACTCGACAAACAACTCCTGATAGTCAAAGATCCGTCGCCAACTCCGCCAATGTGCCGCCGACACCGCCAACCACTCCCGGCCATCGATCCCGGACGAGGTCAAACGAACCACGACGTATCGGGCTGATCGCTTAACCCGTGACGATCCGACGGCAAATCGGACGATCGGAACCGGAACCACGACGCATCCCTTGATCGCCTCTAACCCGACGATCCGACGGACAAGAACGGACGAGGTCGGAAACTGTAACCACGACGCATCACGGCCTTCATCGAACCCGACGATCGACGGAAAGAACCGGACGAGGTCGGAACTAACCACGACGCGGGCCTTTGATCGCCTAACCTGACGATCCGACGGCTGCGAACCGGACGAGGCGGAAACCGGAACCACGACGCATCGCTGACGCCTTTAACCTGTGACGATCCGGACCAAGAACCGGACGAGTCGGAAACCGGAACCACGACGCATCGCGGCCTTGATCGCCCTAACCCGTGACGATCCGACGGCCGTGAACCGACGAGGTCGGAAACCGGAACCACGACGCATTTTGACCGCTTTAACCTGTGACGATCCGACGGCGAACCGACGAGTCGGAAACCGGAATCCACGACGATCGCGGGCCTGACGCCCTAACGACGATCCGACGGACCGAACGGACGAGGTCGGAACCGGAACCACGACGTATCGCGGCCTCGACGCTTCTAACCCGTGACGATCCGACGGGCCAAGAACCGACGGAAACAAAACCACGACGCATCGGGCCTGACGCTAACCTGACGATCCGACGACCAAGAACCGGACGAGGTCGGAAACCGGAACCACGACGCTGGGCCTTGATCGCTCTAACCCGTGACGATCCGACGGACCAAGAACCGGACGAGTCGGAAACCGGAACCACGACGCATCGTGGCCTGATCGCCTTAACCCGTGACGATCCGACGGACAAGAACCGGACGAGGTCGGAAACCGGAATCCACGACGCATCGCGGGCCTTGATCGCTTCCTAACCCGTGACGACGATCCGACGGCCAACCGGACGAGGTCCGGAACTGAACCACGACGCATCGTAGGCCTTCGACCGCTTCCTAACCTGACGATCCGACGCAGAACCGGACGAGGTCGGAAACCGGAACCACGACACCGTGGGCCTTTGACCGCTTAACCTGACGATCCGACGGGGCCAAGAACCGACGAGGTCGAAACCGGAACCACGACGTATCAGGCCTGACCCGCCCTGACGTCCGACGGCCAAGAATCGGACGAGGGTCAGAACCGGAACCACGACGCATCGTGCCTTGATCGCTCGATCGCTTCTTGATCGCCTCTCTGATCGCTTCCAAAGGACCCTCACTCAAGAAGAAAGGAGAGGAAAGGTGTGCTCTCCTCTCATCCCAGATTTATAACCCCTCACAAGGCAAACGGTAAAATCTCTCAAAACGGCACAAACGGCTCAAAAACTCAAAACGACAAAATGTCAAAACGCTCAAAAAACCAAAACGGCACAAAACGGCTCAAAAACGGCTCAAAAACGCTCAAAACCCTTCAAATTCTCGGCTGGGCTCATGGAGGCGCCTGGTGGGCGGCGCAGACGCAAGTGGGCGCAGACGCGCGCGGATGCGCTACCTACGGCCCACCAGTTCGGCCCGGAGATGTCGCGCGACCTGGACCGTCGCGCGACCCGAAACGTCACGCGACCCGGACCGTCGCGCGACCCGGAACGTGTCGCGCGACCTGGAATGTCGCGCGACGGATCGTCGCGCGAGAACCGTCGCGCGACTGACCGTCGCTCGACCCGAACCGTCGCGCGACCCGAACCGACCCGCGACCCGAACCAACCCGTGACACGAATCGACCCGCGGAACGGCCCGCGACGCGCGACCCGTCGCGTGGCACTGCGCGGGCCAGCTGACGCGGGCCTGCGCGGGCGAGCGCCAGCGCCGACGGCACGGCCTGCGCGCCGGCGCTAACGGTGCCGACGGGCCCGCGGCCCCCCTAAACGCAAAACTTCGTAGATCCAAATATCCATAACCAAAATCTCACGCCAACGGCTACACATCTACTTCTACAATCATAATAATTTTGTATTTTTATGATAATTTATTCTGAAATATATGATTCACTTCACGTTGCATTAGAAGAAGCTACGTTATTTTAGTGTTGGCGTATATTTTTTGAATGATTAAGCTAATGTCATAAAAAAATAGGGGGCAACGATAACTCTCAAAATCTCTAGTGTATGAATCTTGATGTAGCATATGATTTTGAGTCAGCCGTCGGTCAAGCCTTAAAATATCATTGGAATCTTTGGGGCGTCAATTAAATCCCAAAATAACTCTCAAATATGGGTATTTATAGTCAAATCGGCGTCTCGTGGCGGATCTGAACTTAAAATCTCGTAATTAGACTTCATTTGGGCATCAAATGCTCGAAATACATCAAATGATCAAAGGAATCATCGGCGTCCGTCGAGGGGTGTACAGCTTTACGTGAATTCTGAGTGCTCTATAAATAGGCCATTCCCATAGGGGAGGCCAGTGAAGAGGATGAAACAGTGAAGAATAGGAGAAAGCGGCCTTCGGTCGTCAACCATTACCATGTATGCGATCCTTTGCTGTCTTGTGATCAATCTGCCCAAAACAAGGAAGAAGAAGAAGAAGAAGAGTCCAAGGAAGAAAGGAAGAGTCAGGCGGGAAGAAGGAAAAGTGAAGTGAGGAGGAAGAAAATTTAAGCTTGAAGATCAAATATCGCTGCCGTATGCATCGTTAATTATACGGCATTTCCAGGTACCAATCTCCAAAGATTATTATAAAGCGATCGTTGTTACATTTCTTAATCTCTCAACGTAATCCTGTTATGGAAGATTTGTACTCTGAAAGGATACATAGTGGAATCTTTTCTTTGAAATTTGGCCAGTGGTTTTCCTCTTTTGGTTTTCCACGTTAAAATTTGCAGTGTCATTGTTACTCTTTAATTCTGTGTGTGTGTCTTAGGCTTCATAACTTCACTCTCTCATGGTTTTCGCTAACAAAGTCATTGCTCAAATTTATGCCTCATATAAAAATTTATTTTACCTTTTCGGAAGAAAATTAGAACCTCGAGATTAAAAATGTGATATCTCTTGTAAATTTCAAGAAAGTTTTATAAGATTTAAATAATACAATATAAAGAGATTATTTTAATTAGCTTGGTCATTATTTTGCCTTTTTTTAATGTTTATGAGCAAGATATACTTATTTTTCTTTCTAAAATTCTTCAAAAAAAAAAAGAGAGTTAAATTTCTTTCAAAAAATTGCAAGCACGAGCTTGTATGTGTACTGCATGTGGTTGCCAAGGATGGGCGATGACAATCATTTTTTGAAGCATAGTGGTGTGCATCTAAGTCCTTTTGTTGGGACCTAACTATTTTTAGATATTTTTGTCGCCCTTAAAATTATTTTCAATATTTTGAATATAATTTTGGCATGCATTTTTAAACTCAGCAAAGCATTGAGAGTTAGTTTTCAATAACATTGTAGAGCTTTTACCACAACATTTTAATAATTTTTATCTTAATGGCATGTTGACTTCAAATATGGGTGAAATTATTAACAAAAAGGTGATTCAAAATCATAAATGAAGTCTATGGTGACATTTAGAAAGTGGCCAAGTCTTATAATTATTTCAAAATTATGATTTTACATGACAAAATTTTTAAAATTATAAGTATACTCCCACTCTTCGATTTTGATATTTGAAAGGAGTAAAATGATGCGATCCACAAAAAATTCAAATAATCAAATAGCACATTGAAATTTTAACTCAAAACATCAAGATTTAATTATGTGGCTATCAAATATATATATATATATATATATTCAATAAACTCATGGCATGCATTTTATGATTTAGTAAAATGAACCAAAAAGTGTGAATAATGCCTTAATTCAAATCCTAATGGGTCTAAATTAAGGACTCAAAAGAATAATTATAAACCTCAAAAAACTATTTGAGGGACTACATAATCTTTAAATTGTATGTGATTATAATAAAAATAGCATATCAATAAGATAAATATAATGAGCTCAACATTGCTAGAATGATTTAGCAAACCACTAACTGTCAATCCCATGTCTAACATTCTTAATCAAATGTCATCTAATAACTAGAAATGCCTAACATTTGTTATCAATTGCATCCAACACTTATCGTCTTGGTCATTAATTTCACTTTTCCATATGGATAACAATCAAGTAAACTTTCGATTGTTACACAAAGTTTATCAGCATCCAACATTGTTTAACATCAACAAGGATAATCAAAAAATATATTATCGATTATAACCTAGCACTCAACGTTTTTTTCTTGATTATCATTTGATACCTACCAAAGTCTTACAATTATCAAACACTGGCATCTAATACTCACCTTCTTTGTCTCTAGTCTCTTTATTTATTTATAAGAAGAATAATTGAGCAAATCATAAAATATCATTGACATCAACATTCTTAGTTGATCATTTGACACCGCCAATGTCTGGAGAACAACGATATATATCATTGATTATCGCTCAATGCTAGTCTTTATAAAAAAAATGATCTAATACATCATTGATCATTGTTTGACATTCAATAGCTTAGTTGAACATCGATATTATCCATACTCCAAAGTGCCCTGCCTTTTTTTCAGTAAACGATTAAGATGATTTTGGGTGATCATTCGACAATAACTTTGATATCTTAAGACTCCTCCTATCAACACATCGGGATATCTTCTAAAGTTTTTAATTTGCTATAATGTATTAATAATTTCTTTAATCATAAAAAAAATGCATCAACTATAATATTTAATTTATAATTGTGGAATATTTCCAATATGACTAAGTCCTATGATTTTATTTTCCTTCTCAATTTTGCATCCTTAAAAAAATTCTATCTCCTATGAGTTATTCTTACTTTATTATAAATGACATAATTTTTATTTAATACTAAAATGATAAATTATTTATATATTATTAGAAATATTACATAAGAAAATAATTAAATAATTTTTATGAGAAGACCTAAAAATTTTAATGCATTATGAAATTGTCAAAAAAATTACAAGAAAATATTGATGGGACATTTTAATTATAAAAATATTTATACCACTCACCACTTAGCCTTTAAGCGATCATTTTTTTATTTCTTTAAAAACAATTTATTTACAACAAAATGGCCGTCTTAATCCATCTTTGTCAGAAGAATTTTATGCAGCGGAGGCTCCATTCTCCACGCAATAAAAATTTGTAATGATATTACTTGATTAAAATTTAAAAATAAATATTAAATTTTAATGAATAAGAAAATGATATAATATTAATTATTTTAAATTAAGTATAATTAATCCTTATAAAGCATGATGACTGGCGTCTTAGGCTTTAAGCCGTTGAGAATTTTTTATCCTTTTTAAAAATTGTATTTTTAAAACAAAAAAAGAACATTTTTATTACATAAGAAAAGTCAAGTCAAAATTCTCACTCTTTCGTCTCTTTTGATCAATAATTGTAGTTATGATGTCGATTCTGAGTAATTTTAAGAAAAAATTAAATCAAAATATCTGATTAAAATTTGATTAAAATACATTTTAAATTTTATTTTACAGTGAGTGAAATATATTTTATATTATAGCTGGAAAAAAAAACTCATACTTAAGTCTTTGATTTAATAGACTCATAAAATTTTAGAAAAATTTATATATATAACACACAATTCTTAGTTATTTATATATCTAGTACATATAATTTGATATTTATAAAAATAGCATTTTTTTATGCATAAAATAATATATTTTATTTTAAAAAAAATTAAAGATGATATTATTTTTTTATTTAGTGTCATATATATATAAGATATATAAATACATGAGAATCTGAGTCATGTATATAAATGAGGGTATTTTATTTCAAATAATTGAGGATGAAAATTATTAATTAAGTTTAAACTTAATAGAAATTTTAAATATCTGAATATTACTAACTAAATATATTTATTTCATTAAAACTAATAATCCTAAAAAACATATTTCTTTTAAAAAGAATAAAATAAAAAATTCCATAAATGAGCTATTTTGAAACTTACATTTCATTTTAAAAAATAAAGATATAAAAGATTAGAGATTAATTCAAAAAAATGATAATATTTTTAATATGTTAAGTTAGCTGTCACCAGGAAATTGTATTTATAATGAGCAATCTTGCTTTGTCATTTCCTTCTAATAATTAAAATAAATAAATAGTCTTTTTGATGTTAAAATAGGCCGACAGGAAAAGTTTTCAGAAACAACAATCAAATTTGAATTATTGTCTAAAAGAGACAAAAGAAGTGAGAATATTAGATAAAATTTTATTCGAATCTCATTTTTAATGTGAGATGATAAGACAAAATAAGAAAATATAAAAGAAAATTATTTAAATTTATTAGCAACGGTTCATATATTAAAATAATTAAATAAAAATTACTTTCGGATTATTCACGATTATATAAAAAATAATAATTCAGCAAACCGAGTGGTTAAGATTTCATTAGGCTTACGTGGCAGTTGATTGGTTCAACTTGGTATGTGGGTCCCATTCATTTGTTTTTGCCTCCTATTTTTTTTAGGGATTATTTTTAAAATAGGCATAGTATTAACTTTAATTATTTAAGAAAAATTTATGAAATGAATGTCAAACGGACGACTGCGCCGACGACACGTCGCCTTCGTGACGGACGACTGGACCTCTTTTTTTTTTTTTTTTTGTGCTTTGTAACGGCGGGGAGAGAGAGAAACAGCGGGGGAGAGAGAGAGAGAGAGACGCGGGGAGAGAGAGAGAGAGAGAGAGAGAGAGAGAGAGAAAGAGACAGAGATAGGAGATTTTTTTTTTAATTTTTTAAATAATATAATTATTTAAAGTATATAATTTAAAAATATTTTTTATAAAATATTTAATAACTAAATATTTATATATTTAATTATTAATTTATTTATTTATATATATAATTAAATATATAATTTAAAAATATTTTTAATTATATATATAAATTTATAAATTTATTTAATATTTTTTATTAATTAATATAATTATGTATAATATATATTTTTTATTAATTTTTGTTAATATATAATATAAAATTTTTTAAAATATATAAATAAATAAATAAAAAAAAGAATAAATTTTATAAATATTTTATATATATAAAATAAAGTATATATATATATATATATATATATATATATATAATTTATTTAGTTATTTATATGTTTATATTATATTTATTAATATTTATATAAATAAATTTAAAAATAATTTTTTATAGAATATTTTTTAATTATATATATATATATATATATATATATATATATATATATATATATATATATATTTATTAATATAAGTCTTTAATAATAATAATAACAAAAAATATAAAAAAATATAAAAATATAAAAAAATAAATAAATAAATAATTTTTAATAAATAAATAAAGAAATGAATAAATATATTATATATATATATATATATAAATAACTAAATATTTTATAAATATTTAAATAACTAAATATTTATATAATTTACAATTATTTATTTATTTATTTAACTAATTATATAAATATTTAGTTATTTAAAAATTGTATATATATATTTAGTTATTATATAAAAAAATTATTTATTATATAAATATTTGGTTATATTTAAAATTATTTATTTATTTTTTTTATTTTTTATATTTTTATATTTTTTTGTTATTATTATTATTAAAGACTTATATTAAATATATATATATATATATATTTATATATATATAATTAAAAATATTCTATAAAAATTATTTTTAAATTATTTATATAACTTAAAAATATTTATATAATTTAAACATATAAATAACTAAATAAATTTATAAATATATATATATATATATATATATATATAATTACTTTATTTATATAGTTTATAAAATATTTATAAAATTTATTCTTTTTTTATTTATTTTATATATTTTTTTTGTATTATATATTAACAAAAATTAATAAAAAATATATATTATACATAATTATATTAATTAATAAAAAAAAAATATTAAATAAATAAATTTATATATATAAAAAATATTTTTAAATTATATATTTAATTATATATATAAATAAATAAATTAATAATTAAATATATAAATATTTAGTTATTAAATATTTTATTAAAAATATTTTAAATTATATACTTTAAATAATTATATTATTTAAAAAATTAAAAAAAAAATCTTCCTATCTCTCTGTCTCTTTCTCTCTCTCTCTCTCTATCTCTCTCTCTCTCTTTCTCTCTCTCTTCGTTTTCTCTCTCTCCTCTCTCTCTCTCCAAAAAAAAAAAAAAAAAAAAAGATCGTCGTCAGACTGTCAGACTGACGCTCGCCAGTCGCTGTTTGTCTAAACTGATATAAATAAAATTTTTTTGATGCCTAAATAATTAAAGTTAATCTTACCTATTTTAAAATAATCTCTTTTTTTATATAAATAACTATAATTCATTGACACTTCAAACCATGAAGTGTGATGTCGAGGAAATTAGAAGTATCATATATTTTAAAATAAAGAAATATAAAAATAATAAATATATGTGTTCTAAATAATGATTTTTAATTTTCAAAATATATGAAATAAATAATATAAATCATTAATTTATTTCAATTAAAATTATACTACCTAAATAATTTAATGGTTCTATCTTTCTTATTATTTCAAATGATATTTATTTTATTTTTATAATATAATCCAACTAAATTCTATTATTTATATATATATATATATATATATATATATATATATATTAACATTCACAAACAAAATCATACATTTGTATTTATTTTATTTTAATTATTTTGATTTATTCAATTTAATCAAATTAAAAACCGAAAAATAAGCAACTTAGCATTTACAAATGAATTGCAAGTTTGTAAATTGAATCAAACTGATCAAATAATATCGATTTGATTCGATTTTTTGGTTAAAACCAATTAATGCAAACTCTTAATTCAAATTAATAGCACTTAAAATTTGTAAAACCTATATTTATTTTGAAGAAAAATAACTCAAATCATTCAAATTGAGTCTTGATACATTCCCTGAGAATATTTCCATTAAAATCTATATTTTGCCTTCATTTTTTAGATGATTCAATATATATTAAAAAAATAAAATTTTTATTTAAGAAAAGATTTTAATCAAATATATAGATATATTATAAAATTCTTATATATTTATATATCTAGTACCTAAAAATATATATATCAACTTAAAGAGTATTTTATTTTAACTAAATTAATATTGATCCTATTTTTTATGCAATTTAGAAATACAAATATTAAATGAATAATTATAAAAAATTTAATATTAGATATTTAATATCTAAGAATTCAGTAATATGAATGTAAATTTTATCATAATCAATTTTAAAATTATTTAATTTATTCCCAAGGTAATTATAATAAAATTTAAAAACTCTTTAAAAATCAAATTTGAATGAGGCGTCCTCGTCTGATTAGCCTACTAATTGAAGAGCATCCAAATCTATTATAATATACTTATAAAAATGTTGAGTCAAGAGAATATTAATTTTATCAACTTAGAGAGGCTTACAAGTCAGCTTAGTTTCAATTAAGAGAGTAATTATATTTGATTAAATGTAAAAATAAGATAAATAAATAATAAAAAATAACTCAGAGGTGTAAGATTGCCGTACCTTCATCTCCCTGATCGTCCATGGCCATTGCTGGACTGGAAGTAAGCTTCAGGGCTCGTCTCCATAACTCCATTCTCTCTGCAAAACGGCAGCCAATATCTAGCAAATCTAGCAGCTTCCAAGAAGGCAAAGAGTGTGAGCTCCGAGCCTCCATCATCGGAAACATAGACTGATAAGCGATCAGAAGGATAGTGGAAGGTCAAAGCGGAGAGAGCAGTGCTCGCCGTGCCCACCGGCGGCTCCTTATATGGGTCGGCGGTGCAGACGAAGACGTCTAACGCCGGAACGCCCTTTGCGGCGGTGACTTGCGAAAACTTGAAACTCCCGGCGGACAGCGCCATCGGAAGCATTGGGATAGGAGCCACATGAAGGCGAGGAAGAGGTCGGCGAGAAGGAGGATGAAGGAGGAAGGGTTGGTGGTGTGGCGGTGGATGAGGAAAATGATAGAGACGGAGTAGAGGAGGAAATGGAGGCGGTTTGAGGTGGTGCGAGGATGGATTTGGAGGGTGTGGAGTAGAGGCGCCATGGGGGAAGGACTAAGGAAGGAGTCTTCTCGGCGAAAAAAAATGGGGGATTGGTTGGTTATGTGATTATTTATAGAAAATAAATTATTGGGATGTTTGGCATATTAGTTAATTTTATGTTAATTGTGTTTGATTATTCTTTGAGTTTCAATTGTTAGGATTAAAAAATTAAGAAAGCCAACTTAAATTAAATGATTTTTAGTGGGCATGTGACTAAATAAGAAGGTTATTATTTGATTAGTTATTTGTACCTACTAATGGACATTTTGATAGTAAGAATAAAATGTTAATAGAATGGCTCTTAATTAGCAGCTAAAAAGGGAGGGGGTTCGATGAATTTAGAGTTCTAAGAGACTAAGTTTGAGCTTTGTCATTGAAAGTGATATAAAACAAATAAATCAAAAAAGAAGTTAAACAAATATAACTTGGAAGTGAACGTTAGGCTTTACCATCAAGATAGGAGCATCATGATGTGTAAGGTTGTTTTTTCTTTTTCATAAAAGATTAAGCAATGAGAAGTAGTCAACATTAAATAAAGTGAATTACAATATGATAACATTTAGCTCCAATCTATCAATGTTTCCCAATTTTATGATGTGCACATAACATCATTAAAGTTGATGGAGACATTCCATTAGGCCTTCCTTTATTCAAATGCATATTAAATCTACTTAATTTATTTAAAAAAAAGATGTAGGATCTATACACTATGAATATCTTAGGTGTGCCTTCATTAAAAAAGAATATACTCTTACGATAGATGGAACATATTTCCTATTGCATGTCATGACTAACAAAAATAATTTAAAGCTTTGTATCTTAATGGTTTCCCATTAATCAATCACATAAATATGAAGACCTTAAAGCCATACATATTTTACGGAAAAAAAATTGTGCTCAAATACGTACAATTTTATGCCTTCAATGAAACGGGTAGTATATAGGAATATATTTCACTATTCTCTTAAATTTACTACCCTAAAAACTAAAAACCAATTTCCACATCATTAATGTTGATACTTTATTTGAGCCCCCCTTAGGATAGTCATGGTTATATTAGTATAAAAACATACCCTTGATGTTCCAATAGAGATAAAATACTTGTGTAACAAGCTACACATTATGGAGGATGATCTTTGATTGATCCCTTATTAATGCCATTTTTTTCTTTAATCTTATTTTCTATAAAATTCTATTAATTCAAGCTTAAGCCTTTTGCATATCAATGGAAAAGCAAGCTTTGCTTTAATATTATATTTTATTTTATCTCTTATGTTTTATATTAAAATTATTTCAAATATATTTCTCTAAATATGAGTCACTTCAAGATTATGATAGATATGATTATAATGTCAACATAATAGATCTCAAAAATCACACATTATGTTTAATTGTGTTAATTAACAAATCAAAGAATAATTTACTTACCACTATATGTGCTATATATATGTATAATTTTAGATAACTTAGGCACGTTAAGAAATTATTCATTTCTAGAAAGTTGAGGAAAAGTATGGTCCAACATATATAAGAGCACAATTTTTAAATTTATCCTTCTACCTTTGACAAGGATGATTTATGAATATAAATTATTAATTATAATACAAAAATTATATAACCATCAAGCTCAAATAAGAATATTTTGTTATGCTTCATATAGTATAAGAATGAGTACACCATCCAAATAACACTGCATATATAAAAAAAACCAATAATTGTCTCATAAAAACTTTCTTATAAAAATTCTATTTTGTGTTAGTCATAAGTAAGCACTTATTTATTTCATAGATATTCTAGTTTCTTAAGTAGTATTAAAAATATTTATATTTCTGATATAATTTTTGAGATAAATTTTGCTTTATGTAAATCTATAATGGTAAGTTCTACATGATAACAAGAATTTGTTAGCATATAGTGATGTGTCTAGTGGTTAGACTGTTTGGAGTAACTACTTATGATTTAAAATCCACCACTAGATGTTAGGAAGGTTGTGTAAGGCTTGGAAATTTAAAGAGTAGTTGAGGATTGAAGTACTATAGAGGGTGGCCAACAATAGGATATAGTTCAACATAAGAGCTCTCATGTTTGCCTTATTTGAGATGATATGAAATTAACATATAACTCTAGATTGTGAAACCTTTTTAAAAAGTTATGAAAATGTGTCTAAATAAGCACAAAGAGTTTCAAAATTTTATAGTTCTGTAAGTAATTTTACTATGAAATAAAATAAATTTTTTAGGTTAAGTTCTCAATTTACTTCTAATATATGATTGGACCACCTCTATGATTATGTACTCCTGGTGGTACACCATATAGATGGAGTACTAATTGTTCAAAAAGATTAAATCTATATATCAACTTCCATGTTTCATAGTCAAAAGGATATTCCAATACTCTCATCATGAGTTTTGTTACTAGCATACCGGATCTATATTTTGTAGTCTTTACTGACAACACAACCTTTGAAATCACTTTACTAGGCACATCTTTATGTTGATCAGATGAATTTTTTTAGCTTAAATAGAGGGTGCAAATATACCTTACATTTTAATAATTAAATGTCTTTTTATATAATACCATATAGCTATCTATATAAATATATAATTCCATATAGATAACCATGATAAATCCATTCAAGACTACTAATAATATATTCAATATAAATTTAAAAAATTTAATAACTGATTAAAATATATTAATAATTTGTAAATAATTATTATATAGAATGGTAGTTCTACTTGGATGGATATAATCAAATAACTTACATTGCAACATAAAATGAAGTTAGTGTTTTGCTCATGAACATCCACAAAATAACATCTTTTAAATTAATATTAAAAAGAGCATTGGCAACAATCTTAGGTGATATCATTAGAGTGCTATGAATACTCACTTAAGCAAAACTTACAAAGATAAGATGTATATTATATTTAATTTTATGATGGTAAGTGATAGTTATAAGTACAATTATTCTAAATGATGTTTTTTTATAATTTTGTATTTTTTTATGTATATGTTTTTTAATTTTTTTAAGAGTTGAATTTATAAATGTGTTTTCTAATTGAGAGATGGCCTTTTAAACACCCTCCTCTTAGAATTCAATTTTTTGGAGTGACTTATGCATAGGTTATCCTAAGTTAAAGCGTTCCCTATTTTAGAGAGGTATCTAGGGAAGGTCATTGAATTGGAATCACCATAGTTGATCTTTGGATCTAAAGGATCTCCTATGAACTCTTTAGGCTAGGCCACTAATTTTCAAGTGCTAAAAGAAGGAGATGGGTAGCTATTCTTACTATCTCAAGTAATAACAATCTTATATTAAGTGCCTCTAGAGATTACACAAAGGTGTAGTAATTGATTACTGATGTACCATGATATTCTCTTGGGGTTCTTGATCCATACAACTAATTAAGTGCAAAGATAATAATTTACACTAAACAAATTTTAAATAATTTTTATTTAGATCTTTATCATCTTTAGCTTAGAAAAAAAAATTTTAAATAATTTTTATTTAGATCCTTTATCATCTTTAGCTTAGAATTCACACACATAAGATTTTCTATTTTTTTTACTAGGTTTTATATTCTTGTTTTTTTTTTGAACAATTAACCTGCTCTCTTCTCATGCTTTGATAACTTATATGCAACTAGATAAGCATAACTAGGATAGCATTTTAATAAGGTTTTTAAAAAATTTTGGGTGGTTGTAAGCTACCAATCAAGATAACATTAAGCTAGGCTTTCTTTTTGGACAATAAGATTACCTTCTTCTTGATTCTTAACAGTCCTAATTAGGCTCTCCATTATCTTAACTTTCAACTTAATAAATTCTTTGTAGTATACAATAGATCTACTTGTATTCTTTTTGTTTTCTTTCATATGTGGTCATAAAGAATAACCAACACAATCTTTTGCATCTATTGATTGGATCACGAAAAACATGCAAGTATATCAATATTAGAGAAGCTAAGAATGAGCTTTATTACTATTATTTAAATTATTTTAACAAGTGATTTACGGCTCTCGACAAGATAACAAGTTGAGGAGATTCATAAAGATTAACTACTTGATAACATGATTAGCATAACTCTCATTCAATTTTCAATGCAAGATTTCAACTCTCGTTACATGAATTCTTAAGAAGTGAAGTTATTGAAGTTGTTTTTATTTGAAAGGTCTTATAATTATTTACTTTCCTAACACATCATTTAGTTCCAAAATAATCTTTTGGTTGTTTTATTCTTTAAAACACATACTTATTACTTTCATTTCACTATATAACCATGTCAATGAGTGGCATCTACCTTATAACTTGGAGGAATGGGGTTGTTGCAAGGTTGAAATTTCTATAATCATATATTTTCTTTCTTTTTTAGTGGGTGGTAAGACTCAACCATTATAAAACTTAATTTCTATAATGACAATAATAGTAGTTATGGTATAATTATTTGTATTCCCTTTACTTTGAGTAATTTATAGTGAGGATTATATTAAGGAATCAACCTTATTTACTTACATCAGAGCACTTATCATCATTACCAGTTTTAGCTGGCTCAACAACATAATTACTACCCTTTAAAATGAAATTTAGTGTTATTGAGAATGAATTCATTCCATATCATTATCGTTACATACATATAATATACACACACAAAATCATATTTATCTATTGATGAATCAAAATGTCTCACAAAGAAGTAAACATATAGAGTAACATCATATATTTCCCATTGTTTATAGTCTTTTCAATATTTTTCTTTTTTTAATTATCTCAACTTTTTCAGACTCAAATAGTTAAGATGCATTACTTCCAATAAAGGTCAAAGAAAAGACTATCATTATAACCTCTTCCTTAGGTTTGACGAGCCTTATATTTACCTTTTATTTAGTATTAACTATTTCTTTAAATAACTTTTTTTTAACTATGGATAGAAGATAATTTGGCACTCTTCATCAGAGCTCGAGCACACAAAATACCTAAAAAGGGGGTACTTATTGCATCCTCAAAAGAGGTAGAGATTATATTAGTTTACTTTTAGTTGGAATTAATTAAGCTATAATAAGTATGATGATAATATTATGCTGAATATTTTCTTTGAATAATTCCATGAAATAATAAAAATTCTTAATCATATGATGTAATAAGTGATGATATCAATAGTTTAATAGGTGAACTTCACTAACTTCTTTTAGCCTCATTGGCTTGGGAAAGTTTAAACCCTTCACATGAAGATCTTTTTTATAGATTCACTCATACAAAGACACTATTTATTTAAGAGCTTAGTGAAATTATTATATTATTTTGTCTACGTTTTAGATTATGCTAGTTGAGTTGATAATTTCTTCATTTTATCCAACACTATAAGTTTGTTACATGATTTTATGTCAACTTTCTTATGGTAAGTCATTATTGTCATAATATTTTTTTAGTATCACACTTGTTGAAGACTCACCCTCAAATAAAAAAATGGCTACCTTATTTTAAGGACTACATTAATGGAGCTTCTCAATTTTTTTATGAACTCTTAAATAAGAGAGCAACTGACAGTTTAGAAGGATGTTAATAATGTGATGCTCATGCAAATGAAACTCACACTCCATGTGAGGTTTCATTACCTCAAGATATAATTTATAAATGACTCATTAAACTTCTAATTTTTTACTAGAGCCTCAACTATAAAGTGGTGTTGAGTTCCCAAACTCTACTACCTAGCGTATAGAGGATCAAACACAATCATTGGACAATTTAACATATCAATAAAATGTTATTTCAATCATGATACCGATAAATAATTTTAATAACAACACAATGTTGCCTCCTCTAGGGTTGTTTGTGTTATCAATTAACTTGAATTTAAGAGGCATAAATCTCTTGAGATATTGTATAATTGTTTACCCTTAAGTTCATGTTATCCCTTGGGAGTGTGTTATAAAGGACTTAACTTTTTTACCTAGTAAAAGTTCTTAAATTGTTCATTATGATTGCCTCTAAAGATAATAATACTCTAATAAATAGAAGGCTCTCTTTATGAGCACGAATTGGCTCAATCGAGTCCTTTGATAGGTTAAGAATGTGCTTTTAAAAATATATAATATTCATGATTACCATCGACAAATAATGTTTCCAAATGATGGGTGTACTCATCCCTAACATTCATTTGGACTAACAATTCTTAAAATGAATTTGATGTATTATCCTTGTTAATAAATCATGTTGCTCCTCAATATTTAGATGACTCAATTAAGCGACACTATTATGAGTGTCTTAATGACATTCCTCACTACCTTATCAAAATCTTATTTATAGTAAATTATTATGACACATGCCCCCTGCCCCCCTTTTAATGATATCAAATAGTAATGGTCATTTAAATATACTTTTATTGGTTATACCTTGTTAACTTTACTTCTAATGAGGTTGACCATCCTCCCCTTAGACCTAGGACCCATCTAAACACTAAAGTATTCCTAGGGCTATGGCATTTTTAGTAGTTAGACAAACACTAATCTGAAGCCTACAAGACATGTAGGATCTAACCATAGGATTAAACCTCAGCCTAAGATGAATGGGACCCACCTACCCTAAACCTAATCAAACTTCATACCAAACCAACTCTTCAAATCTAAACCAATCGATTATAAAACAAACTCAAACCTAAAGCCAAATGATTTCTAAGTTGACTCATTAAGATCCAACTTGGTTTCTTGGGTAGGTTGATCCATTTGACCCATTCGGACCTAAAGGGGGCTAATTCAAAACTAGTCCAATTCAATTGAAATTAAACTTATCTAAACTTATTTGAAAATTGATTGAGCATTTGTTGCAACCCAATTGAGTCCAAATCAACATAATTGGTCTTTAACCCATGTTAGCCCATCATAACCCTATAGGGAAAAAAATTCAATCAAATTTTATTTAAACTAAATTGACTTAATCCAAGCCTCATGATCACCCCAGACACCCAATTAAACATTTCAATTCACTCCAACCCATCCAAATTCACCAATTGATCCTATTTACCCAACTTGACCCATTTGACCTAAAGAGTCCAAATGAGTCAAAATTCAGTCTAACTCAAATTAATTGCAATCAAACCATCAATAAACTCAAAGTCCATCATTGAGTACCACTCAACATCCAATTGATCTCAATTGAACCTAATTAAGCCAATTGGTCCACTTGACCCAATTTGGCCTATAATACTGTTGATCTCACTTTTGGAGTGAGCTCTCAACCCCATCCTCTTAGACTTAGGAATTTTCTAGATACTAAGATTTTCTTAGTCATAAGATACTTCTAGTAATTAGGTGAACACTTAATCTAAGCCTAAAGACTTAGAAGGGTTAATCATAGGATTAGGCCATGTCTTAAGACTTAAGAAAATCACCTATCTTATAGCCTAAACCCAATCTAGATACACTTTCTCAAATCAAACCCAGATTTAAATCTCAAACCAAACCTCAAATTCAAATCCAAAGTCCAAATCCATATCCCAAATTTGACTCTAAATGATTGAAACCCAAAATCAAATTCAAATCATAAGACCTTTCCTAAGTCATATGAACCGCTTTCATAAGCTTAGTCAAAACTCCCTTTAAATCAATACAAATTCTATTAATTTCTTTATAAATCAATTATTCCTTCATTTATATTCACAAATATAAATGAAATTTAAATTCAAATGACCAAAACTATATCCAAAATTCCAAAATCCTTTGAGCCAATTCTTTAGACTTAGCTAAATTCTATCCAGATCAAGTCAAAACCAATGAATCTTCTCTTGAATCAATCATTCATTCAATTGTCTTCTCAAATATAAATGAAACCTACAATCATCAAATCAAATCAAAGTCAACCCAAGTCAAACCCAACCTAGCCCTTTAGACTTGAAAATTTCAAATGAGCCAAAATCCCTTAGACTCTAAATTGATTGCCGTTGAATTTATATTTCAATCTAGGGCTCATATATAAGTTCAACTAAATTCGAATCAAATCAAAACTAAACCAATTAATTCACTTAGGTCCACTTGACCCAAAGTGACCTAAAGGACTCATTTGAGCCAACTTTCAATCCAACTCAAATTAGATTGAGCTAAGCTCACCAAAACCTTCCATCATAATTGTTGATCACCCCAAGATGATCAATTGCAATCAATTGGGTCAAACCAAGTCAACTTAGTCATTTGACCAATTCAACCCTTAGCCCAAATGAACCAAAGCTAGCTAAAACTCATCCTGCACCAAATTTATTGAAACTAATGATTTGAATCAACCCAAAGTCAATATTTAAATATGACTTGACCACAATTGAGCCAAACAAATCATAATTGGCCATTCGATCTAAGTTGACCCAAATTGGCCTAAAGGGCCAAATTGGGTCAAATCATGATCTAACCAAAATTGATTGTAAAAAATGACTCAAGTTCATTCCAATTTGATTATTGAACTTGACCAAAGCCATAATTGAGTCTAATTTGACCAATTGGTCAACTTGATCCAACCTAACCCAAATTGACCTAAAAGGTCAAATTAGCCAAAATTCAAATTAAATTTAAATTGATTCAAATTAAAGACCATATTCATCTTCAATTAGCCAATTGAACATGAATCAACTCATAACCTAAGCCAATTTGGTCAATTTTGGTCAAATTGGTCAACTTAACCCATTTGACCCATTTAACTCCAAATGAGCCAAAATAAATTCTAAGGCAAATTAAATCAAAATGATCATACCAAAACTCTTCAAATTATCATTTGAATCAAGCTTGATTGGTTTGACCAATTGGTTAACTTCTCGATATGACCCAATATGAGCAAATTGAAAATCCCTTGAAACCAAGCCATGACCCATTGGGGGCTGATCAAACCCGACCAAACCCATTTGGGATCAGCCCAAAATCAACCCAACCCAATTAAATCCCTCAAGGATCCTCTCCCACATAGGATTTCACCCAACCTCATTTAATTCTCCCCATCACGAGCATTTAACTCCTCCCCAATATTTACATTCAATGGAGTTAATCATATGATAGCAAGGGAGGACTTTGGAGCAAAAATCTAAAGTCCTCAATCAATCCATCATTCATCCCAACCACCCCAAACAAGATGACAATACTTTGAAGCCAAAAAATTCAAGAAAGGGTGAATTTTCGGCCACTATTAAAGGAGGGGGAAATGAGATTTCATTCCTCTTCCTCCTATCACTATTCAGCCCCCAAGAGCTCCCCAAAGCAACCAGCCACCACTTCCCCACCTCTATTGAGCCAAAAACATTAAAACCGAGTGGATTCCAAGCTCAATCCAACACCATAAAATACTTCATTTTGACGTGAAGGCGAAGATCCAAGCTCATTCCAAGGCCTCTTCCCTTGCTCAACAACGTGCTCGGGTCATCACTATCGTCGAAAATCATCCATGGTGAGATAACTTTCACAAAATCATAGCCTAGATCCTCCATTTTTGACAATTTTTCATGCTATTTTTAGGAATTTATACTAGATAATATCGCATTTTTACTTCAAATCATCGCAATTAAAAAATAGAAATTTTTCAGTGTGAATCGATGTGAAAATGAGTCCATTTAGATAAGTTTTCACTTAGAATTTCTCATTTTTTTTTAAAATACCCCTATTTTTACTATTCACGACTGGTAGATAGCGGTAGTCGTTTGATCCCGTGGTTCGCAGGATCGGACGGCTCAGATCGCACACTGATCATGCAATCCGGGCCTTTAGATCACTCGATTCATTCTAGACCATCCGATCCCATGGTTCACGCGATCAGATGGCTCAGATCGCGTGCCGATCGCACGATCCTGGCCTCTGGATTGCATGATCTGATTAGGATCATCCGATCTACGATCGGACGGTCCGGATCAAACCATGCGTCGCTGTCTTAAGCGTTGACTCGCATTCAGCTCAAAGGCGGCGTGGCACCACCGTCGTGCGGCCCGCGCGCGGCGTGCATGTGGCACCACACACCCGCGCATTGCCGCGTGCGCCGCGCGTACCACATCAGCGCCGCGGTGTTGTGTTAAATAGAAAAATTGGATTTTTCTAATTTAAAAAATTATTTAAATCACGTGAAACTTCAAAAAATTATAAAAAATAAAATACTTTGCAAAAAATTGTAAACAAGGGCTCGTTGGATTCGTCTTTTCGAGAGAAATCTAATAAACCTAAAATCCCCAAATTTTACTGAATGGTTTGAGCTTAATTTTAGTTTTATTAAAAATAAAGTTTTATTAATTACTCTAAAACTCTATGTCAGATTGAGTTAAAATTTTTAGAATTGAAGTTAAAGTTAACGTACACCTACCATTAAAATATCAAGTAAAAAGGACTTGTGTTCTATGAGAAATTAAATTTTGAAGTTCAGATTATCTATTTTAATAAAATAAATCAAATAAAAATTCAGAAATTTACAAAAATCTTCAAAATGGCTTAAATACTTCAGTTGACATCTAGGACTCCTAAGGAAATAATGATTTTCTGAATCCTAATGAACTCCAAATAAGCACTTAAGATTAAAGTTTAATCAATTAAGGAATTAATTAAAATATAATCTAAAAATAATTTAAATATCAAATCAAAATCAAAAATGAAATAACACTTAAGCAATCATTAATCAAACCTCAAATAAAAAAAATATCATTCTCAAAGAAAATTAAATTAAATATGATTAAACCTATTTAAGTTAATAAAACTCAATTAAATGATTAAATCTTAAATCAAATTTAAAATTAAACAAATCTAGGAAACTTTAACATGGGTCAAACTAGTATAACTAAACCTAAACTAAGCATGGAATGTTAATCATATGAAACTCCTTAATGAATATAAATAAACTAAAACTAATAAATCATTAAATAAACTAAAAAAAATCAAATCGATTAATAAACCAATTCAACATAATCATTTAATATTAATCAAATTAAACTAAATAAAGCTAAAGTAAACTTAATTAAGATATCATTAAATCACATTTAAAAATCAATCCATTTGGAATAAGATGATTAATTAGCCATTAATACATAAACTTAACAACTAAATCAAACATGAATGAAATCTAATAAACATAGTAAATGAAGAAAATCAAACCTAACTATGATTATGAATAATCAAGTTTAATTGAAATAAAAATAAATATTAAATCATTTAATCTAATCAAATGATAATAACAATAGTAACCCCTTAATCAACAAAATTTAAGTAAATGCTTAATTAAAACTATCAAATCAAACAAGTCATACGTAGACAATTAAGTCATTAATCTCTAATTAAATAAACCTTTAATTAATCAAATGATTTAAAAATCTATTTACCCTTAATCAAACTTAATTAATTAAACATCTAATTAATGTAAACTTAATGAATTAATCTATCATCTTAATAAACCAAATTAACTTTTTAAATCAAATTCAAATCAAACACTTAATTAATATACTAATTAATTTGATCACACATCTTAAATAAGTTAATTATGTCAATCAAATTAATCATATTAAACTTAAATTTAATCAAACATAAATACAATTAAATACTAATCAAAACTTAAACTAAACTTAAATTATTAAGTCTTTAATTACATCATTAACCTAAACAAATATGAAATAAGATTGAAAATTAAACAAATCTTTATAATGAACATAAATACACTTTTTAATTAAACTAATTACATAATAACATTGAACCTAAGCAAACCCATAGACTAATAAAGCTAATCAAATCAAATCAAATTAAGAAAGACTCTCATCAATTTAATATGTAATTAAATCAAATCTCATTCAATCACAAATAAGATAAACTAATTAACTATCTAATGTATGAAATCAAAATACAAATCAAACTTTGATAAACATGACAAATGGATGAGATTAAAATTAAAATCTTAATTACAAAGAATCAAACTCAATTAAAATCAAAATAAAATCTCAATTAATCTAATGATCAATACAAATTGAACCATAATTAAATCAAATAAACATAAAGTTAAGTCACACCATAATCAAGAAAAGAATTAGATATTAATTTAAAAGGATATTGAATTATCAAGATTTAATTAAATTAAGACATCTAATCTAAAATTAATTAATCAAAAATACATGAATTTAAATAAACTTAAACTTCATTATATATTAAGGATATTGAATTATCAAGATGTAATTAAACCAAAACATCTAATCCAAAATCAATTAATCAAATACTTAAACAAACTCAAATTCTAAATTTTAAATTAAATAAAATAAATCAAATCAAATAAATTACACAAATTCAAATGGGCTAATTAAGATACTTAAGGACCTTTCTTAGATTCATTAGGTGTTAGGATGTAGAATAGGGTGAGTTCTGTCTACAAATGAAATTCATTCTACTCTTTATTCTTGAAAACCTAAATATCATTTTAACCAGATAAAAGTGAAATGAAATGCAAAACAAATTATTAAATCATTTAAATTGAAATCACCCAAAGGTAAAATTTAAACAAATTCAAACTCCAAATTGAAACTTAAAAAAGCTAATAAAGTCTTGCCACATAAAGCACATATTAGAATACTAAGTCACAACTTATAGTGTTAAGTTAGGGTGTTGTATGTATGATGTTGTGTTTTGTTTTGTGATGTAATATTTTAGATTAGATGTTAGGGTGTATGCCTCATAGACTGGATGGTTGGCTTTGATTAACTTAATCATATTTTTTGCAGGAGATTATGCTTAAGGGACCGTTGCAGTAAAAATATAAATACTTTTGCTATGCAGGTTGCTTAGCCCCTAAGCATGACCCATATTAGGACAGGTGGGCTTAGTTACCCATGTGTGGGGTGCTAAGTCCAAATTATTCATATAAATGCTTCGATTATATGGTGTGTTTAGCTAACATTTATTTTGCAAGTGTAGCTAGATTTACTTTTTCTCTTTTTAATGTAATTTTGTATTAAGAATTAGGATTAGTGTTATGGGGGATTAAGATAGAAGGCTTTGTCCCTGGGGTGCCCTGTGATGCCTTTGGAGCAAATCAAATCAAAAAAGAAGAGAAGGAAGAATGAAGAAAAGAAGACCCCCATAGCATGTATTATTTTTGTAATCTGAGTTATATAAAGGATAGAGCTCAGCTACTCATCTTTTTTTCTCTTTTTGGGGTGTACAGAAGAACCCGACTACACTGGCCTTTTTTTATGATAGTCTATAAAATTGTTTGATGTTATATTTAGATTGCACACTAGAATTGCATGCTTTCCCTAATTTTTTCATGTTTGATGTTTGAATGTGTGGCCTGGATACGGTAGGCTCTTAGGATGAAAATAATTTTTTTCTACCCCAATTAACAACTCATAATTAAAATTTTAAAATAATTCATAACCTCACATAAAAGCCTAGGAATTAAATCAAGATAATAAAATTTTTAACAACCCCTTAGCTAGATGAATGAATGTATAATATCATGCATGTCATATTCTTCCACTCTTGTTAAGAGGGGCCTTCCATCTGTGCCAAAGAATGAAGGCTTAACCTGTGAGAGCCTTTGATGGAAGAACACCCCTTTCTTTTTTGATTTGGCCCATAATCAAGTTCTTATGCATTTAGGCATACAAAATCCTGTAGCCTATGTCAAAATAAAGAGTCCAAAAGAATAAAATAAATTTGATTAAATTTGCATTAGACTAAGTCATGATTTCATACCACTCATACAGAGTTTAATGACTTAGTTTTCTCTCTAAATAAACAATAGCCTAGCCATCTTGCAAAGCATAAAAATTGCCTACATGGATTTAAAGCACAGGATGAGTTAGCTGGCTGCCACTCTAGTCAGTAATAAGTCCAGCAATTGGGTGGTTTATACTCTCTTGTGGAGGTAAACCATATACCCATTTTTGACTTAGATTTAGGCCGTGCTTCAGCCCTCGCCAAAGCTCCCTAGCTTAGGATCTGAGGTAGGTGTTTCCTTCGGGCTACAAGCATAAATCCTCACATTTTAGGAATTTTGCAATCTTATGTTGTGGGATTATAAGTTGTAGTAATCTAATAAAATGTCAACTCAAATAATTAACTCTCTTCAATTTTAAAAATATAAAGCCAAAATATATGATAGATTGGAATGCTCACTAGGCTTCCTAGTATCATGAGCATTTCCTACTTTCTCCCTTTGGATTCCAAAAATAAGTCTTCTCTTTGATCTATCTCATTTGATTTTCTAAAATAGCCAATCTTTTGATAGTCTTAACCTTGAAATCTTTGGACACCTTAATTATCTATATTGATCGAGAGTATTCTTAAGGAATTCTCATTCCTTAGGATGTAATTAACTATGGGGGCTTGCCTCCATAGAAAACTTAACAAACTCGACTTAAAATAAATCCTACTTTACTTTTTCATGTAAAGTAGGGGAAAGAATAGTAAACTTAACAAACCATCTAAGGCAACTCACCCTAATCTTATCTACCATTGGAGCTACTCCAACTTTTTCCGAATATACTCATTTTGCATTCTATCTCTAAGAGTAAAGCCACTCACCCATCTAAGCATCCTCATCTCTGTAACACTTAACTTAGTCTTATGCTTCTCTTTTATTGGCCAACATTCTGCACCATAAGTCATTGCAGGACTTACCACCATCTTGTAAAATTTTCTCTTAAGTTTAAGTGAAAATTTTCTATCACATAATAGGCCAGATGCATTCCTCCACTTCAACCATCCAACTTGAATTCTACTAATAATATCTCCATCTATTTCACCATCGTTTTGAATAATAGAGCCTAAATATATGAAACACTCACTCTTATTAATGACTTGTTCACCTAAAGTCACAACACTATCACTAGAACTTCTACAACTAAAATTACAATCCATATATTCAATTTTAGATCTACTTAAACAAAAACCTTTAGAGTCTAGAGTTGACCTCCATAATTCAAGTTTACGTTGGATTCCCTCTCTAGTCTTATCAACAAGAAGAATGTCATCAAAAAAAGCAAGGAACATCTTCTTGTAAATTCCTAGTAAGAACATCCATAACTAAAGTATAAAAATAAGGGCTTAAAGCTTATCCTTGATGTAATCCAACTGAAATAGGAAAATATTTTGTCAATCCTCCTTGTGTTTGGACACAAGTAACAACTCTAGTATACATATCCTTAATGACTTGAATATAACCAATATTAACTCCTTTATGTTCTAGAACTCTCCAAAGAACATCTCTTGAAACTTTATCATAAGCTTTCTCTAAATCAATAAATATCATATGTAGATCCTCCTTACTTTCTCTAGGCTTCTCCATCAAACCCCTTAACAAATGTATAGCATCCATAGTAGATCTACCTGGCTCAATTACTCTCTCCCATAATTTTAAAGTATGGAACATTAACTTAATTCCTCTATAATTTGCACACTCTTGTGCATCACCTTTATTCTTAAATATAGGAACCAAAAAACTCTTTCTCCACTCATCGGCATCTTTTAGTCTTTAAAATGACATTGAAAAGATTTGTAAGCCAAGAAATTCCTTGATCTCTAAACATTTCCACATTTTATTGGAATATTATCAGGTCTCTTGCTTTTCCACATTTCATTTTCTTTAAAGCTTCACTAACAGTTACTAATCGATGATAAAATGAAATTCTCTATTTCTTTAGGGTATTAAGGTTGTTAAAATCAATCGTTACTTCAGATCCTTTTGAAAAGTTTATCAAAATACCTCATCCACCTATTTTCAATATCATTTTCTAAAAAAAGCATTTTATTATTTTCATCCTTAATGCACCTCACTTGAACTATGTCTTTACTTCTCCTATCTCTTTGGTTGGCTAACTTATATATACATTTTTCACTTTTTTTGGTATCTAATCTATTATATAAATCACTAAAAGCTAAATTTTTTGCATCATATACAGCTTTCTTAGAATCTCTACAGCCACTTTATATCTTTCTTAATTCTCCGAGTTTTTACATCTTAACCAAATTTTATAACAATACTTCTTATTTTTTTATCTTTTCTTGCATACTCGACTCCACCTATTCTTATTAAAGGAAGCTTTTCCTTTTGATTCTCAAGCACATCTTTAACTTGCTTAATTTCATTTGTTATTTTTTCCCACATAATGTTAGCTTCCTCATGAACATCCCAAATTCTAATCTCTTGTAGCTTATTCTTAAAAAAAATTTTATTTGTGTTCTTTAAGTATCCCCATCTAATTTTAGGACAATAATTTGGTTTATTTATTCTCTTATAACCTTTCATCTTAAAATCTAAAACTAACAATCGATGTTGGGTACTTAAATTTTCACTTGGAATGACCCTACAATCTTTACAATCTAAACGATCTATTTTTCTAGTATTAATTAAATTTAATTTTTTATAATTTAGGAAAAAAGGAATCTATCAATATTTTTAGTATTCTAAATGCCTAGTAAAATTACATTAGATTGAACTAATTAACTCAATATAATTCAATCTTTTAAAAAGATAGTGAGCCTTAGTGATTATGAGCATTTAAGTGAACTAAAATTATCACAAAGTTCTTAATTCTAAAAATCTTAGTAAGTTTTAAATTTTCCTTTGAATCAATACTAGAACAACCCATGGGAAACACTTGATGTTAATTGCTTAAGGGACTTGTTGGCTGATTGGCCTAAAGATAACATTTAAATGATCTTTAGGGAAGGTGGCAAGCTACTTGGCTTGAGCCCACATGTGAGGTGTTGGATCATGTAAGGATCTATTGAGTTCAAATTTGATAATTTGGATGGTGCTTGGAGCCAAATTACCCACCACATGTGTAAGTACATTTTTGGCTTAAAAATTTAAATTTGTAGACTCGAAGCAATGAAATGCTAATAATTAAGTGTTGGTAGAGTTGACGAGTTATTGAGCAGGAAGGTTGATGAGCAAGTAGGTGACAACTTTGAAGATGGCTCTTGGTGCCATAGGATGAGGAATTATCTCATCACAAGATGATGAGAGGCCTAGAAGTAGTCAGAAATTGATACTCTTAAGTATAAATATGGGAGAGATGAGTTTACATATCACGGTAGTTTGAGGATGTTTAATTGTTGAGATTTTTTGTTCTCAAGCACTTCTGCAATATGTCAAGCAATTATTTTCCATTGAAGACATTCGTCAGTTCAACTATTAGGATGATGTCTGGATTCTAATGCCTAAACTTGGATGTGGAGTCAAGAGAATTAAGAGGAACTAGAGCTTGATTACGAGGATTTGATTGTCTTGAAGAATATAATTCTTCTTTTCCGTAAAGTTGCCAAAAGGTGACCAAAGGATGATGGTCTTTATTTGCTAAAAGAAATCTTTCTTCTTTGGTATTGGTGGATAGTTCCCATATTTTGGGAATTTTCATGTGAATCTTATGCTATTTTAGAGCATATTTAGCTGCTAAATATTAGGTGCGTTGCCAAAGAGACTTGACTAACATCTTAAAATTCAAGGAGGTTCTTAAGATAATGAGTTGATCAACACAACCTATTTCGAGAGGATGGCAAGATGTTGGGTGGAAGGCATCAATCAAAACAACTATAAGAGATGGCATCGATGAGATGTTGTTGGGCATTAAGGTGTAAACTACAGTTGATTGGAAGAAATGGCACTTAAGAGGCTATGTTGGATGACAAGGTAGGAAGGTGTTGACCAAAGCCAACATGAAGAGATGGCTTTAGGGATATGACTTTTAGTGACATGGCATGGTTTTGAGGAGTTAACTTATAAGAAATGTGGTGTTCTTGACCTAGAGGCATCGATAGGGTAGGAAGGGAACAATCTCCAAGGAGTTGGTTTTTCTTAACCTGAAAAATCTATATTGTGCAAAGGTGCCACCGGTCAGTTGAGGGAAGATTTTGGGATAGGAATGTCTCATTCATTCAAGAAGGGTTCAGAAGGATTTTAATGGTTCTATTAAGAGTTGAGATTGCTAATGTAGGGCATAAGGTCAGGCTTTGGGATTGAATCAATTGATAAATTATGCTTCAAACCAATTAGTATAAGGCTTTGGAATATCCTCTTTTTTTGTTAAAGGAGCTAGACCAATCTATTAAGCTGAAGTAATAGACAGATCCTCTAGAGGAGCTAGGATCCTACCTAAGATGATCATAAAGTTAGGGCGATCAGATTGATATTAAGGTTATATGATTTGAGTGCCTAATTGGATGATCTAAATTGAGAGGCCTCAGAGGTTTAATAGAGAGATCAATATGATTGTATGTGTGCTTATGTTTGTGTGCACGAGTAAAAAGAGCGTATTGATCAATCGAAATGAAAATTTTTATCTTTGTTTTTCATCGTACATCGATCATAAAGAATCTATAAAGAAATTCAAGGATGTTTTCATGATCTATGCATTTTAACTAATTTGGTACCAATAATTTTGAAATTTTACAATGGTTTTACATCAACCTTATAAGAAAAATGACTTGTGCTTTTGTGACTCTAAATTAATATTTGATAAAAACATTTATCAAATATTAAAATCACATGATTCAATTTCAAATATGAAGCTATGCATGTGCGTAAAGTTTCAGTTTGAATTAGTTATGGATGTTGGAACATATCTACATTTACAGTGGCATAAATATACAAACATTGATTGACCCTAAAATGGCAGGCACTTCTATGAAAATGTTAAAATTAAATAGAGCTTACATAAAATTTAGAAATTCAATGAAGTAGTCTATTTGTGCAATAATATCATATTCAATATGCGGAATATTTTTCTAAACCCTTCCATTAATAGTTAAAATAATAGGTAAATGGGGATTTTGTTAGAGATTACCAAAGATATAAGAGTGGATGATAGATGGAACACCTGCAACTATTGAAGTTAGGTTATAAAAACAAGTGCATTCTTGTCCATAGTTAATTGTTATTCATACTTAAGAGAATGAAGCCCCTTGGAAGGTTGTTTCAAGAAGGTAAGATTGAATCTAAGTAAGGGAAAAAAAAGTAAAAGCTAAGAGGATAAAGATGAAAAGCTAAAAGGAAGAAGAGGAAAGTGATAAAATAAGAAAAAGGAAGATTTACATACATACCACACAATTCGTAGACATTTGCATATCTAACACTTAAAGTTTGATATTTACATATATATTTTTCTATGCATGAAAAGATGCATTTCATTTGAAAAAAAAATAATGATAGTGATATTTTTGAAGTGATATTGATGATTTATGTGTTATTTATGTTAATGTTGAAGTTTAGACATTAGATATGTAAAATTATAAAAATTATGTGGTTTGTATGTAAATCTCCTAAGAAAAATATATGAGATAGTATATGATATGAAATGTCATTTTTTATGCATTATGTCCTCATCCTAGTTCTGGTTTTTAATTGATGAGAGAACCTTTACATTTATAGACTGAAGATTTCATAATTTTTTTCTTAAAGTCAACAAAGCTACTTAATGTTTAAATGTAGAATGCAACAACCTTACATGTAGGCCAATCACATATGATAACAAGATCAAAATATTGCAAGATCTCTAATAAAAAATATATATATGATAATACCTATGCTAGTTAGTCAAACTTGTGTTCATAAAGCTTGTTGGTAATGATGATTGAAAATGCATAATAAAGTGATCATTTACCAAAGATGCAATTTCACTTAATGATTTACTAGAGTTAGGATATGATCATAGAATAAAGGTATTCTTACATGTAAATTAATGGAATTGTTAGATATTATGGTTCATAGAAGATAAATATCTTACGTATTCAAGAAACTAAATTGGTTACAGAGAAAGCTAAAGAGATTGATAATTTAAGTTTTAAATTTTAGTATTTAGGTATGAGTCATATTAGAATTGATGTAGGTATGAATATAAGGGTTTGAAGAATAGTTTGTGAAAATTAATAGGATTGAAAATATAATTATAATTTTAAAGATTATTATTGATAATAAGATTATTAATATTTATGCTTAAATTTTTTATTTGAAATGATCTAGAAGGATTAATACAAATGATATCACTTGAAGAATGAGTGTTTATTGAAGTAGATTTAAATGAATATGTTGGTAGAATGATAAAAGATTTTAAAAATATTTATGATGGCTATGGGTTTAGAATGACTAATGAAGAAGGTAGGATCATATTTATTTTATATTTTAGCTTATGATTTGGTAATTACTAATTTTTATTCTAAGAAAAGAGATGGGCATATCATCACTTATAAGAATAGATCTAGTAAAATATAGATTGATTATTTTTTTATAAGAAAAATAAATTGTTTAAATTGTATAGATTAAAAGATCATTTTGAGTGAAAATTTAAGTACCCAACATCATTTTTGATTTTAGATTTAAGATGAAGGGTTGAAAGATTAAGAATAAATCAAAAATTTTATCCAAGGATTATGTGGGAGCACTTAAAGAATATTAATAAAAATATTTTCAAGAGTAAGCTTCAAAATCTTATAATTTGAGAGGTTCATGAGGAAGTTTATATTATGTGTGAAAATATAGCAAATCAGATCAATCAAATTTCAAAAAATGTGCTTGGGGAATTAAAAGAAAAAATTATTATTATTAAAAATAGTTGATGGGGGAGCCAAGATATGCAAGAAAAGGTAAAAAATAAGGTTTATTATAGAAATTGGTTTAGATGTAAAAGCTTAGAGAATTGAGAAAGAAAGAAAATAGCTTGTAAGGAGTCTAAGAAAGTATTATGTGATGCAATGAATTCAACATTTAATGATTTATATAACATATTGGATATTGAAGAGGGCGAAAGATATATTTATAAGTTAGCCAACCAAATTGATAGAAGTAAAAATTTAATTCAAGTGAAGTATATCAAGGATGAAGATTAAACAATGGTTTTTTTTAGAAGAGGTTATTTAACATAGATGGATGAGATATTTTGATAAACTTTTTAATAAATGTTGTGAGAATACGATTGACTCAGTGAATTTAATACTTTAAATAAAAATAAATATTTTTGTTTTTATTGTTGTATTAGTAAAATTGAAGTTGGAGAGGCTTTAAAGAAAATGAAGGATGGAAAAACAACCATATCTCTTGATATTCCAATAGAAGTGTGAAATGCTTAGAGAGATTAATGATTTTCTTTCTTTACTAATCTTTTTATTAGTATTTTTAAGACAAAATGTGTTAGATTTGTGGAGAAAGAGTTTGTTGTTTCCTATTTTTAAAAGCAAAGCTAATGCACAAGAGTATGTAAATTATAGAGAAATTAAGTTAATGTGTCATATATTAAAATTATGGGAAAGAGTGATTGAACATAGGTTACAATGCGATACAAAATTTACTCAAAATCAGTTTGGTTCCATGTTGGGTAAATCTACAATGGATATTATACATTTGTTGAGAGGTTTGATCGAGAAGTATAGAAAGAGGAAGGATGATCTACATATGATATTTGTTGATTAAGAGAAAGCATAGGAAAAGTTCCAATAAAAGTACTTTGAATAATTCTAGAAATGAAAGGAGTTAATATTGCTTATATTCAAGTCATTAGGGATATGTATACTGGAGTTAGTACTTGTGTTCAAACACAGGGAGGATTTGTCTAATATTTTCCTATTTTAGTTGGATTACATCAAGGATCAACTTTAATCTAATATCTTTTTGCTTTAGTTATGGATGTTCTTACTAGTCATTTACAGGAGGATGTACCTTTGGTTTATGTTTTCTACTGATGATATTCTTCTTATTGATATGATTAAAGAGATATTTCAAGAGAAACTTGAATTATGGAGGTCAACCTTAGAGTCTAAAAGTTTTCGTTTGAGTAGATCTAAAATTGAATACATGGAGTCTAATTTTAGTTGTAGAAGATCTAGTGGAGCCTAATGTTTATACTTTATTTCATTCATTTAAGTATAACAGTGCACATTTCCATGGCTTGCTCGATCAAATTGTAGTTTAGGGAGAGAATGAGTGGTGGATTGAATACCATATTCATTTTATTATTCAATTCAAATTTGTATTAAAATATTTATGTGCGCATTGGCGAAGGCATTTGTGTGCTCTTATGTGCTTAACCTTGTGAGTGTGTGTTTTCACTTGGATTGAGCTCCAATTAAAGCAATTTGATATAGTTTTTGTGTGCTTGCTCAGGGGCTTGTGTGTGTTCGCAGACATAACATATATGTGCCTATGTGTGCATAAATTTAATGTTTAGACTATTTGAAGGTTTTACTTTGTGTGAATGCATAGCACACAATTCTTTTGCATTTGATATTTATGAATGTAACTTTTTTTTTTCTTATACATGCGAAAGTGCATTTCACTAAAAAATAATGATCTTATTATTTTGAATGTAATATTAAAAATTTGAGTGTTATTTATATAAATATGAAAAGTTTATATGTTATATATGTAAATATTTTTTAAATAAATTATATTAATTTTAAAATGTTTAAAATAAATTTTAGATATTTTAAATGTTTAAAAATAAGATTCATAATCAATTATTTTATTTTATATTTATATTTAAATAGAATAAAATAGAAGTAAAAAATTCAAAATAAAAAATAAAAGTGCTCATAAATGACCCTTTATTGATATATTTTTTTTAGTTGGAGAACATAGTTGAAGTAAAGGGAGTAAACTAGTCGTGCTTGAGCGAATTGAATTTTTGTTCATGTTTGGCTTGTTTGAAAGTTACTCAGCTTATGTTCAAAATGGTTTGAAATTTTAGTGTTCGCGTTTGACTCGAATTGTTTGATAAGTAATAATTTAAAAAATTTGTAAGAGGGAAGATTTAAATTTGGGTTATTTTTTTTGTATGATAAAAGTTCTAGCCATCAAGTAATGTAATTGTGAGATATATATATATATATATATATAATATTTTATTTTGAGTTAAATTGAGTTAAATATAATCAAATAAATGATTGATTATATTTAATTTATTTATAAATCAAATTTAAAATATTTATTTGTATTTGATTTGTTTGTTGAGCATTTGTTCAAACAAATTTTTTTGATATAAATTGTAGGCAAGCTAAGTTCATTTTATAACAAGCACTTATTAAATCTTATTATGCAATTTACTTAGAATTGCCTAAATATAGTTGTTTATATTAAGTATTCATATGAGAAGATTGAGAGAAAACTTAAGAAAATTCCAAGGCCATCTCCACCTACCGAAATAAATATAAAACTTACATGATCATATTTGGAAGGAGATTTTGGAGGATTGTGGGATTGATGGAATGGATTTGGAAGGAAAAAATATACCCACGATAGATCTAGAGTAGATCTAGCTCTAATACCGAACGACACTGTTCTTATATATAAGAAGATTGAATGAATATACAAGAATTAAGAAAGTATTATGGATATTGTAATAGGACTCACTGACAGTTGCAGAGGCTGAAGATGGTAGCAGATCTCTGTTTTTGAGGACCAAACAGTTGCTACTTAGGTGTTGCTGACAGATCATGCGGCTGGAAATACGGGATAGCAACCTGGGATGAAAAAATCGTAATTGGACGTGTTCTCTGTGATTGGGCCCGAGGATGGACAAGACTATCAGGTGCTCGGACAGTAATATGGATTGCCGGAAGTGCTGGAACAGCAGCATAACCCATTTGCCTGTACAGTGAGCCAGTTCAACTTTTCTAAATTCTTCCACATGATATCATAGATAGGAACTCAATTAGAACAGTTGCTAAGAATGGAAATCGATCAAAATCAACCGGCTTGGGAGTCTATGGAGGTTGATTGATGCATCAACAGGCCATCTTAGGCATAAATGCACTACAAGCACGACAAGCTGCAAATAGGCTACTTAGCAACAGTGGCCTCCACTCGTTATGTAACCTCTAGTTTTGAGATGCATTTAACATTATCAATGGCGCCAACAAGAGATAGTAAGTATGGTCTAAGTTTTTCATGTATGTAAAGGCTGTTTACACAAAACTTTTATGAATTTTTTAAATCTGTATAATTGTACATAAAGAATTATCCCAAGCGCTTGAATAAATTTTACACTTTGATTGAATCACCATGAGAACCATGCATTTTTTTAAATCCATGTTAAAAATCATAATGATTTTTAAAATCCATCAGTCCTAATAATATTTTACCAATTTTATTATAAGAGAATTAATTTTTTGTTTTTATGTTTCATTGGCAAGTGCCATTTAAACTCTTGTTAAAGGAAAACCAGTGATTATTTAAGCAAACCAAATCTAGAAGCATCTTGGAAATATTATCCAATGGACAATCGAGAACCTATGAAATTGCAATCGTGATTCACTGTGTAATGAATCCTCCCCAATCAGGCAAAATTTATAAGATGTAAGCAGGTATGTGTCGTTGTTAAACTAGAGAAGTGAGATCATCAAATGACCTCCTTGGAGCAACTTAAAATTTCGTGTTCCCTGGATGTCCAGGCTAAACACTTGTTATCTTAAATACATATGAATATATAAATAACTATAAGAATAAAAAATCATGCAAAAATTATATTTTTATTTAGTTGAATTATTTATGTCGTGAGCTAAATTTCTATCCAAATTCTAATAAAAAAATACATAAAAATGAAATCAAATAAGTACGTGTTGTTGTTAAACCAGAGAAGTGAGGTAACCAAATGACCTTCTTGGGCTACTTAAAGTCTTGTGTTCCCAGGATATCCAAACTATATACTTATTAACATTCAAATCTATGTAAATCTATACATAAACATAAGAAAGAAAGCTTCATTTCACATGCTTAAGCTATAAACACATGCAAATCTTATATGCATTTATAATTATTATCACTCTATATATTTTTATCAATTTATAAACTTTGAAAAATATATTAGAATTTATTAGTAATAATAGCCACACATATAATTAAGTTAAATGAACACATGCAAGCTTACATAAACAAGTTTCATTTAATTCATTTAAATTTGAAAACATGAATGTATGGATTCATATGACATCCAACATCTAGAAGTGTTTATAAAAGAATAACTAAATATAAGCATATGGTTCATTCAACTAAATTAATTCCTAAGGATAATCACATTAAATAAAATCATTTAAAGAAAACTAAAGTTTCTTATTAATTTGATTTTGGATTTGGATTAACTTCAAAGAGGAGAGATTATCATTTGTTGTTTTAATTTCATTCCCGAGTTGGTGATCTTAATTGGTTTAAGAAAAAAGAAATTAAGTAGATTTTATGAATTGATTAAGCTAATCATTTAATTACCCTTTCCTATACTTCTTCAATTTAATTACTTATTTAATCATGAGCTGCAAATGATATGAACATGAGAGAAAATGAAATTGCAATGCTCCTAAAAGCCCTAATTCAATTGGCTAATGATTAGAAATTAATTAAGTTAAAGAATCAAATTAAGTACTTTTATGATTTTTCCACACCTATGGATTAATCACAATTTTTTTAAGGGTCTTTATGTTATTGAACACATAAAGAGGAACTCTTAATTTCATTGTTAATCATCGATATGATTTGCATTCCAATTTGATTTAATTTAATCAGTTAATTAATTTCTACACTAATTAACTTTCTTAAAATGAGATAGATTTAGGAAAAGGATTAAGAAAGATATCCTAATCCCATTCTCTCATCCATTTACTGTCAATTAGAAAATAATGAGTTTTAATTAGCTAAATTTTACTGTTCTAGATGTTAATTAACCACTTAATTAATTAAAGAGGATAATTAAGGTTTGAATAATTGATTTCCTCTAATTACTAGGCAATAAATTTCAAATAAAATCATGGGAGGCAGAGGTCATTTAATTGAATGGACACACAAAGTTTGAAATCATTTATCCAAATAATTAGGGTTTAATTAAGCTAATTAAGTTAATAATTAAGCTAATTAAGTTAATAATTAAACACTAATTATACATTAATTATTGTTCAAAATCAAATGAAAATAATTTTAATTAATTCTCCTTTGAATTACCTTTAAAATGAGTATTTATTTACATTTTTAGATTTTTCTATAATTAATTATGTTTTTCAAAGGTTCAACCATTAAATGGATTAATTAAGCCTTAATTAAGCCTAATCCCATTGGTGTTTTCCGGTGACGGGAAGGCTCGGGAAGCTCGGGAAGGGCTCTGGTGGCTCGTCTTGAGTAGCTAGGGCTCTGAGAATGCTTGGTGTCCCAAATTGAATCAAAGCAGGTATACCTCCTTCCTTGGATCGGGCAACCTTGATCCATTTGATATTTTGTGGTCGTTCGGCCGTCACAGGTGGTCGTGGGTGGCAGAGAGGTGCTGAGCTGGCTCGGCTTGAGTGGCTGAGTGAGGGAAAGTGGCTGCCATGGGAGGAGAGTGGGTGTCCTTGGGTTTTCAAGTGTTCCAATCGGCTTGGATGGGTGAACTCACCTCCACTTAGCTCAAACTCGACCCAATCACCTTTGGGTCAGGTGAGCTAGTGCCCTCCTTGCCTAGGTGGAGGTCTATGAGGTTGCCAAGTGGATTGAGAGTGAGTTTGACAATTCAAATGAGATATTTGTTCTATGTGGTGGCCTTGACCCATTAAAATTTGGGTTAAATAGGGTTGGGTTTGGTTTGGGCTGACTCAAGGTGAGTTAAGAATGGGTCATGCCAAATTGCATTGAGTTTGGAGTTGATTTGAGTGGGTTTGACTCAATTTGACCCATGTAGCAAATTGGGCTAAGTTGGGTCAAGTTGATCAATTAGTCAAATTAAGTCAAACCAAGGCTTAGGTCAAGTTCAAATTAGTATTTGGAAAATTTTGGTGCAATTAATTTAGTTCAATTTAATTTAGATTTAGATTTAGCTCATTTGAGTTCATTTGAGTCAAATGGATCAAGTTGACTAAATTGACCAAATTGATTTGAGTTAGACATTGGTTCATATTCAATTGATCAATTGAAGATTATTGTAAACTTTGGTTTGAATCAATTTGGATTTGGCTAAATAGGTCAATTGGGTTCAATTGGTCAAATTAGGTTCAATCAAGTCTTTGGTTAAGTTCAATAATCAATTTGGAATGAATTTGAGTCATTTGTTGTAATTGATTTGTGTTATATTTTGATTTGACCCAATTTGATCTTTTAGATCAAGTTTAGCCAACTTGAGTCAAATAGCCAATTAAGCTAGGTTTAGCTCAATTGATGATCAAGTCATATTCAAGGGTTGATTTTATGTTGATGTGAATCATTGGTTTTAATTAATTTGACTTAAGTTGAGATTTGACTAGTTTGATTTTTATGGGTTAAGTGGGTTGACTTAGTCAAATGACCAAGTTGACTTGGTTTAACCAAATTGATGATAATTGATTAATCAAAGATGATCAACAATCATCATTTGGAGGTTTTGGATGATTTGACTCAATCAAATTTTGGTTGGATTAAAGTTTGGTTCAAATAGATCCTTTAGGTCACTTTGAGTCAAGTGAGCCTAAATGAGTTAATCGGCTTGATTTTGGGTTGAATTGAGTTGAGTTGAGTTCAATATATGATTCAGGATTGATTTGAGATTTTAATTGTAATTGATTTAAGTTCAAATGGATTTTGGTTCATTTGGGTATTTTGGGTCATATGAGTTAACTTGGTTGGATTGAATTAATTTTGGTTTGGTATGACTTGATTGTAGATCGTAGTTTTTTGTTTGGAATAGTGATTGAAAGATTGAATTGATTTATGAGAAAATCAATTAAGCTTAGAATTCAAATTGAAGAGAATTTGACAAAGTCCATAGGAATAAGTCATGGGCTATGTTTAAAATGTTGATTAACCTCAATATGTTTTGTTCTAGCATTATATACTAGATTATTTGCAAGAGGAATAGCTAATATGTTGTCATAGAATAGTGAAGTGGGAGATGTAAATGGAATGTGAAGTTCACCAAGAAGCTATCGAAGCCATATGACATCTGCAGCAGCTGAAGCAAGTGCGTGATATTCAGCTTCAGTAGAGGATCTAGCAACAGTTGTTTGTTTCTTAACACACCATGAGACAAGGTTGTGACCAATAAAGGCACAATTTCCAGTAACAGACTTCCTGTCAGTGGAATCAGTTGCCCAGTCAACATCTACATATGCTGTTAGATCAAGAGTAGTAGTAAGAATTAAAAGTCCGAATGATAATATTCCTTTGAGATAGCGAAGAAGTCGCTTAAGTAAAGCATAATGAAGATTAAGTGGTTGATGCATATGTTGACAAATCTTATTGACGACAAAGGCAATATCGAGTCTTGTAAGTGTTAGATCGAAGAGAACCTATAGCTAGGATTGGAGAAACGGTGATGGTAGTCGTGGGAGGAAGGCGCTTGTGTGGAAGGAGTGAGAATTGATTTGCGGTCCTTCATTCAGTTTGATCGAAGGCATGTGTAATTTGTTTGATGAAGCAATATACCAGAATCAGTTTGTTGAACTTGTAAACCAAGAAAATAATGCAGAGAACCAAGGTCATTCATGTGAAATCTGTGCTGAAGTTTATGAAAAATATCATTCATGAAGGTAGAATTATTTCCTGTAAAAAGTATATCATCCACATAAATAAGTATATAAAGAAGAAGGCCATTGTCATCATAAATGTAAAGCGATGTGACAGCTAGATGAAGCCAAGATTCAAAGATAGGTGGTAAAGGTTTCAAACCACTGCCGAGGAGCTTGGCGCAGTCCATAAATGGCTTTATTTAGTCAACAAACATGAGTGGGATGAGTAGAATCAACAAAACCTTGTGGTTGTTTCATAAAGACTGTTTCATGTAGAATACCATGTAAGAATGCATTGGACACATCTAGTTGCCGAAGTTGTCACCGTTTTATGATAGCAAGAGTTAACATAATATGAATAGTAGTCATTTTTACCACAGAACTAAAAGTTTCAGTGTAATCAAGCCCATATTCTTGATCAAAACCTTGAGCCACAAGACGAGCTTTGTAACGTGCTAAGGAGCCATCACTATGATGTTTCAGTTTGTAGATCCACTTACAACCAAGTAGATTTTGGAGCCGGATCAATGGAACAAGTGTCCAGTCCTTGAGCTTGAAGTGCTTGAAACTCTATGACATTTACTCCTCGTTTGGATCTTTATTAGGTAGTAAAAGGCGGTAGGTTGGGATAGTGGTATGGGAAAGATCAAAGATAGTTTAGGTTTGTGAATGCGATTTTAAATGGTTTGCATTGGATGAGGATGGGGACAAAGTGGTGGAAAGAGAATGGTTGAAGCTAGGTTCTAAGAAAGTATTTATAGTAGGAGAGGAAGGGATAGGAAGGGAGTTGTTATCAGAAGAGGATGGGAAAGCTGAAGATTGAGAGGTAGATGATGAAGGATTGATAGAAGATTTTGGAGAAATGGCAGAGATAGGGACTAAAGTGAGTGGATGAGTTTGAGAAGGTGGATTTTGAGGTGATAAAGAAGAAGTACTAAATGGAAAGACTGATTCATTGAAATGAACATGACGTGAAATAAAAAACTTTGTTGGTTTGAGGATCAAGGCAACGAAAACCTTTTTGATGTGTAGCATAACCAATGAAAACACAATTGGTAGAGTTAGGACTTAATTTATTTGGTTGATAGGGGCACAGCCAAGGAAAGCATTGACAACAAAAAAATCTTTAAATGGTTGTATGTTGGGGGTTTTTGATGAAGAAGTTGATATGGATAGATCATATTTGTGATTTTAGTAGGTAAGCGATTAATGAGATAATTTGTAGTAAGAAGAGCATCTACCCAAAAATGTTATGGTAAGTTGTCTTGAAGGAGAAGAGTTCGAACCGTTTCAAGTAGGTGTCGATGTTTACGTTCAACGATTCCATTTTGTTGAGCTGAATATGGACAAGTATACTGATGAAGGATACCAAACTGCTTAAGAATCTGTTGAAAGGATGAGTTGAGATACTCACCACCACCATCAGAACGAAGAATCTATATTTTTGAGTTATATTGATTTTCAACCATAGCTTTAAATTCTAAAAATTTTGACATTGTTTCAGATTTAAGAAACATTGGATACAACCAACAATATTTGAAAAAATCATCTATAAATGATACATAATACTTATAACCAGCAGTAGAAAGAGTGGGGGAGGGACCCCATACATCACTATGAATTAAAGATAAAGATTTTGTGGCTTTTGTTGTAGAGACAAAAAATTGCAATCTGCTGCTTTTGGCTAATCTGCAGGACACACAAGGTGACAAAGAGGAATGTAGCTGTAGAAAGGGAATCTGAAAAGCAATAGTAGATAATGTAGTTAAAATGAGGATGTCTAAGTCGACAATGCCATAGATCAGCGGTATTTGTAGAAGAAAGAAGAGCTAACGGTGGTGATGAATGAGATGTAGAACTTAGAGAGTAGAGACCATTACGGCAAGGTCCTTGGAGAATGGGAAGTCATATTTTCTTGTCCAATATCTGATAACCATGTAAGTTAAATAAAATAGAACAAGAATTATCAGATGTAAGTTTATGAATAGAGATCAAATTATGAGATAGATGAGGAACATAAAGCGATTTTTTTCTTGTATGGTGTGGGAAGAATTCCATGACCTGTGTGAGATATGGGAAGTGTTTGTCCATTTCCAAGAGTGACTTGCTGATTACCATAATAGGTAGAAGGGGATTGAAGCTCATTAAGGTTGGAGGTAAGGTGTGTAGTAGCACCAGAGTCAATTACCCAATCTGTTGGAGTGCCAAAATTGACACGATCAGCTAGAAGAGCTTGAGGAGAGGAAGAAATACCACTATAAGTCAAGTTTTGTCTGTGCCAACAAACTGCAGCTGTATGTCCCTTCTTGCAGCATATTTGGCAAACAACAACATGGTGTTGTTGACCTTTGGGTGTGTTAATGGGTTGGAAGGAAATGTTGTCACCCTCGGCCATGAGTTGTAGTAAAGGCTGTAGGTGTAGAAGATATTTGTAATTGTTGTAATTCTTTTGCAGCTTCAGTGGCTTGATTTGTTTCTTTACTGCACAAAAAGGAGTAGAAACATTAATAGCTATGGGTTGAAGATTCGTGCGGATAGCTGTTTTGAAGGCCGGATAATTGGAGGGAAGACCATTTAATGTATAAAGAATAATATCCTCTGTTGTTAAAGGTTGTCCAGCAATAACAATAGCATCTATTTTGATTTTAATATCTATCAAATATTCTTTGCGGAGCGTCCCATGGATATATGATGAAGCTCATTTTTTGAGTTAAGTTTTGATCGATTTGTGGCTTGAAGGCGATGTTCAAGTGTTTTCCAGACATCAGTGAAGTCGCAATGATGTAACCTCCGCTCATAAAATTGATCACGTCATCGCCTTCAAAACTCTATCAAAAGACTATTCACACTCAATTCGAATAAGTGCGTATTGTGGTGAAAGTATGATCATAAATCGAGAATTTGAAATGTAGGATGTTAAAATTAACTTAAATGACGCCCGATCAACCTTTGTCATTAAATTCGAAACATCAAAATTGGTGAGGATATATTATTACCGCGACTTGATGAGCAATTGATCCATCGCAAATGTCAAACGCACGCATATCGAGGTCGAGAGACATCGGACGTAGTCAACGGCCTCCGTTTGTAAAATTGATTATGTCTTGAAACGTCAAAATCTATCAAATAAGATTCGTTTCAATTGGGATGAGTTTGCGAAAATCGAAGCGAAGAAGCGGCGCGTTTATCGTATTGACCATTCGATTTCAACCAAAAGCTCCGATGTGAAAGACGGTATTCGTTCGATAGAATTATCATATATATTGTATGTGTATTTCTATCGAATTCAAATTAAAATAATTTAAATTAATTTAAAATTAATTTTAAAATTTCCAAATTACCCGTCCTCATTTTTTTTTTTCCATTTTTCCGGTTTCTCTCTCCCGCAGTGGCTCTCTCCCGTCGGAAATAAAGAAAAAAAAAAACACAAGGTAATTTTCTCCCGCCGGCTATCTCCCGTTGAAACCACCCGAACCGCCCGCTGCACCGCTCCACCTCCGCGCTGCCGCTGCCCGTAACCGCCGGCCGAACCTACCGGCGACGTCCCGCGCCCGCTTCTACTGTTCCGCACGACCCGAACCGCGCAGCCCACCGCTGCCCGCAACCCGCTTCCGCCGTTCCGCGTGACCCGAGATCACCTCCAGCTTGCTCCCGCCGCCCGTGTCCCGCTCGGCGAACCCAACCCACGCCGTACCGGCCCGCTCCGGCGGTCGCGTCCCGCAACCCGGCCCGTGCCGATCCTGCGGAATCTGCGTGCGACCCCGTCGCCGGTCCTGTCGTCGTTCCGTCCCTGCACCCAATCCCGCCGCCGCCAATTCCGTTGTTCCATGGAACCGTGACCCGCACGGCCCGCCAAGCCCATGCGCCAATCCAAAACCGCAGCCCGTTCCAGCCTTCTCCTGTGAAACCACGGCCGTGACCCATGAACCGCGGCCCACTATAGCCCACCAGCCCGTCACCAGGCCAGCCAAAGCCCGCAATCTCCTTCCCACTCGGCCCAATCTGCAAATTTCTCACGCCTAATTCCACAGCCCAAGCCCGCTGTTCCGGCCCATTCTGCGAAATCCAAGCCCATTGCACTTGTTTTTGCTGTGCCATAAATTGGGAAAGAATATCGTCAGTAGATGAATTCTTCCTACGATTTTCGACATTCTTCCCCGGTTTCCATTTTGTTGCGCCATAAATCGGGAAGAACATCGTCGAGAGTTCTTTCTTCGATTTTCACTTTAATTGCACGTTTTATTGCGTAAATCGGGGAAGAATATCATTAGTAGGTGAATTCTTCCTTCGATTTCCGACGTTGCTTCCCTCACTTTAGCCAGCTACGCATCGGAAGAACATCGTTAAGTAATTCTTCCTTCCCGATTTCCAAATCCTCACTTTAGTCATCTCCTTCTCGCAAATCGGGAATAACATTGTCAGTAGGAGAATTTTTCCTTCGATTTTCAGATGCTATTCTTTACATTCTCAATCACATACCCAAGGTTCCTTTCAAACTTTCTGGCATCAAAAATGTGTGAGAACATGTGAGATTGTGAATATATATATATATATATATATATATATATATATATATATATATATATATATATATATATATATATATATATATATATATATATATATATATATATATATATATATATATATATATATATATATATGTTTTTTGAGTTTGAAGACCCGTTGTGCTCGGCGAAGGGATGAAAAGCAGGTATATGTCATGAAACCCATATATCTCGATGGGGTGTCTTGAGTAAGCCACCACTTGTTAGATGTCGCTAACCAATAAATTTTGTCTAATTTGACTAGAAAAAAGAAGGGGCTGGGGGGTGGGGAATGAATATATATATTATATGTCTTCTTTCATGCGAAGGCGTCGTTGTGCTCAGAGCCGATGGGATGAAAACCGACCGTGTGTAAGACACACCTCAATCGCCGATGGCGTCTGAGTAAGCCAAAACACTCGATCATACGAGAATGATCTTTGGGAGGCTGTAGAGTCAAATCTTTTAACTTAAAAAAAAAGAGAGGGGGAAAGTAGAATGACATGCGGTAGGTATAAAAGCAAAAACAAAATAAAATAAAAAGATAGGTGAAAAGGACTTAACAAAATTTATCAAAGTAGAATTGAAAGCCCACTAAAGTTCTTAACCGCTCTCTTTCAAATACCCTAGCTCTAACCTTTCAAGTAAATGAAATGGAATAGGCAACTCCCCTTAGCCTTATTTATAGAAATTGGAAGAAGAATAAATAGAGGGAAATTAAATTTGAATAAAAGAGGGGAAAAATCAAATTTGAATACAAGAGAGGAAATAAAATTTGAACAAAGAGGAGGAAATCAAATTTGAGTAAAATAGGGGGAAAATGAGAATTACTTTGAGGAGTAAATCTTCTTCTTAAAATGACAAATTAAATTAATTTTTGAACCTATAGCTTCAAAAAGTCTTCTTCACCACCGGATCTACAACCTTTATACAAGCAGACAGAAGACGATACTAAATCTAAATCTATAAAAATTATAGGGCCTCTTTTAATCAAAAATTAATGAATTTCATTCTAATTATGATTTTCAAGATCAATAATTTTATTAATTAGATGAAATTAGCTAAGCTATAAATACATGTATGTGCTCGGATATAGTGATTTCAAATACAAATTTTAATGTCTGAAAAGGCTACACAGGCTAAAATGGAATTAAATAAAAAAAAATCTGAAAGCAATATCATAGTTCAAGCACAAAACTGCCTAAATTCTCAAAAACATACGACACTACTTGAATGCTTAAATTCAAGGGATGCTACTGTTGCTTTCCAATTTAGTCTTATGATTGGGTACGGGTTGACAAAACCTAAAAACCTATAATAACAGTTTCAAATCAGTGAAATATTTGAGAAACTGATTGTCGGGTGACATAGATCTAATCCTCTGTTAGCAGCTAAATAGAGTTGATAGGATCTAAAGATCTTAAACATATGCCAACTAATTAATTTTTCAAATCAAATTAAATATCAATCTAAAACTGTTTAAATGAAATTCTATCACTAAAAACTTAAATCAAACTCAATCTATCCACATTCCGTAACAGTTTGTCGAGGTGATAAACTAAGAAAACTCTAGCTCACAAAGGAGCCAATGTCAAATCAAGTGTTCTGCTATGCTCACTCTCAATCAATCTCTTGTCAGTAAGAACATGGCCTGTGTCCTCTAACTGCATGGCTTGGCCAATAGAACCATATACCCACAAGGCCATAAACTATCAAAGTATCAATGTCCAGGATTAAGAGTGTGAAAGCACACTTTCCCACAAGTAATAAATTTTGATAAAAACCACTAATAATGTAATTATGCAAGCTTAACAATACCACTATGATAATACAGACCCTCGGCAAGCTCGACAAAAATAATACAAACCCACGGCAATGCAAGCAGCATCAGGCCACCAGCAAGCTTTATATAGGAATAACACAAACACGAAATTTGAACAAAGCTTCCAAAAGCCATATGCAATAACTAAAGTAGTAACCATAAGTGAATTATTGATAGGTTTATAGAAAATAACCGAGAAGCAGCCAGAGGCAAGAGGCTCTGAAAGTTAGAAAATGAAAAAACAAAACCCTCCTCATTCTCGATGTATTTTTAAGCCACTAAAAAAATACAAAATCCATGTGATCAACATTGAGAGCAAAAGTATCTAATAGAGATAGTCAATTATGAATGAGCCAATTATGACAATAATCTAATAGTCACCGATCGATGCCAATGAAGACATGATACTAGATATAGAGGCAGCAAATGAAAAAACCCTCATTCTCAGTTTATTTTTACATTATCGAAATATAGATGTAGAAAAAACATCAAAACCTTACAGAGATTGTTGCTTGGAGATGATCGAGACTTTCAGAAGAGGTAAATTCCGATTATATAACAAAGGCACAAAGAACTTAATTGTTTAAGAGCAAATCATGAACGGAGATTGAGAGAAGAGAAGAATTGGAGTCGTCGAGGCCTCGAGTGTTAGAGGCGAGAGCGAAAGGAAAAAAGCAGAATTAGCGTTGCGATTCTTGCAAAAGAATCTCATAAAACTACTTCGATGATAAATCACAGCCTCATAAAATAAATTGAACGTTCATCCTGATAAATGCAGAATAAAAAATTCTATTTGAGATGATTTGCGAACCGAGCTACGTTGGGCTCGAAATTGGTTCGACTAAATAACCGATTTAGGAATCGGCTCGTAGCTCGGCTCGATTAATTCGAATTGACCTTGATTCGATCCAAGAACTAATCCGATTTTCGAGCAACCCTAGTTTCTTTATCAATGCAGAGAAAAGGGGAGAGAGATTCAACCAACATAGAAAAAAAAGAAGAAGAGAGTAATTTCTAACGTAAATATTTTAGTTTATAATATTTTTATAATATGAAATAAATCATGTTTTATTTGTATTGTAAGTACAAAATTTTAGTTCTTTTTTGAAAGGGAAATTTGGATTTAATTAGGATTAATACAAAGAAGGTTAAATCAGCTAGAAACTCAAAACTTTTGTTGCCTCTAAGTAAGATTTCGATATATTACTTCTCTAAATTAGTGAATATGATGAAGATTAAGTTTAAAATTATATTTTTCTGTTAAGAGAATTTTAACTTGATTAAGAGTGTTGCAAGAAATAACAAATCAATGAAAAAAATTTACTTATACATGATTATCAGTAAAAAAATTGTATGTAAATTTATCTCCACTTCAATGAAATGCATCTATATTAGATTGTAAGTGCAAAAATTTACAAAATCTTATGTCTATTTTAATACACAATTCTTTAAATAGCTATGATTCATTATAAAATTAAAAAGAGTAACAAATGTGGAAGAATTAGTAATTGAAAACGTGCAATCATGAGAATTGAAATGATGATATATTATATATTTAGATTGACATTATTTAAAAGAGTAATTAAATTCTTAAATTGAATTAAATTGGAAAGATTAAGGTTTGATTTGAGCAAATAAAGAGTATTGTATATGTTTGATAAATTAAATTTTAAACTAAATAAATGCTAATTAAATTAACTTGGGTTGAGTATAAGTAAGTTATAATGAATTCAATTAAGAATTTTAATGATTATTAAATTATCAAATGAGATAAAAAAAATTAAAAATTACATTGTGTGAAAGACATAATTTAATAAAATGGATATAATTAAAACTTTCAAATGTTAACCAAATTAATAATCTTATTATTAGTACTTCAATTAAAAAAAAATTTTAAAGGGAAAGAGACTCAAGTGTGTCACATTAAAATGGGTAACTATATTTCCTTATTTTAGTGATTGAATTCTTTTTTAAGACAAATTCATTTAATTCTTAAATACATATGATTGAAATAGCCTTTTTATGATAGCTTCCTTGTATTTTATTGTACTTCTTCATATTGAATAGATATTTGTAAAAGTCATTTATGTATTTAATTTCACACATTTCTCAAATCAATGCATCATTTAAATATCTTGAAGCTTATTTGGTTGTCTCATAATTGCATAATGTAAATGTTAATAAAAATAAATAACATATGATTTAATACTTTTGCAATGGAATGTGCATTGATAATGGAGTTTCACACTTTTATGGTACTAACGGGGGACACAATATGTTTGTGAGTAAATGAAAATTAAAATGAATATTCATTGTTAGATAGGTTTTGAAAAAAGTTTTTTTAGACAGTGACTCTTATGATAGCTGTAAATATTAAAGGATAAAATTTATCTTGAAATTTAAGTAAAAAGTTCTTACTTTACTTTCATGCACAATTTATACATGAACTATTTATGCATGTTATTTATGTTTTCTTGAATTACTATAATTTAAAAAAACATACTTATGCACTGAACTATTAATTCATATGTTAGTTGTTACAAAATTTTCAGGTAATCATTCTAATTAAATAAATACTATAAGGAAGAATTTTGTTTACAAATGCAGGGGAACTTCTGGAAATAAGTAATTGAAAAATCTTATATTTTATGTAATTTCAAACTTGGATATATGCACTTTTAGACATATTTTGGACTTTTAATGGCTCTTTATATGTTTGAAGATTTTTGTACTTTGTGATATTTTGAATGTGTTAAATTGAAATATTTTACATCCGATTGTCCATTCTCGCTTTAGTATTCAAAGCTTCTAAGCTAGTTTATGACATTGATTAAAGGAGAATGTTGTATCTCCAAGAACAAGTGTTAGAGATTTATACTTTGTAATTACTCAAAAGCCCTCAAAAATAAAAGAATAATATAAAATGTGAGGCAAGTGTTCAATCAAATAAAATGAGTGATAGCAAATTACTAGAAATTTATAAATAATTTGTCAATAATTTGTTATTTTTAATTTTAAATTATGATTTTTTATCACTAGTTTTATATTTGTTCAATGTTTATATAAATTTTGACTCTCATTAAATAATTTATTGTATGTATAAAATTTTTATTATAAATTGAATGAATTGTGTTGACCTCATTTTTAGAATGAGCTCTCAACCCCTTTATCATATGCATAGAATTTCTCTTAGACTTTAAGAGTTCCTTAGTCTTAAGACATATTTAGTGATTAGGTGGACACTCAACTTAACCCTAGAGACTTAGAAGAGTTAGCCATAGGAATAAGTCATGCCTTAGAGGTGTTAAAAAAATTTGTCTAACCTACAACTTGAGCCACATTCCTCACTTCCTTCTCTTCAAGTCAAGCCCAAATCAATTCCAACTAGATTGATTCTCTCTAAACTCAAATCAATTCTACATTATTGAAACCCATGATTTAAAATTCCAAGCACAAAATATTTCTTAAGTCCTTTGATTCCTTCTCATGGACTTAGCCTAAATCAAATCAAATCACTTCAAATCCATGAAATTTTCTCACAACTCATTTATATTTTCATTTATATTCACATATATAAATGAAATATAAATTCAAATCAATCAAACTAAATACAACAATCAAATCCAAAGTTCAAAAATCTTTCCTAAGTCACTTTGATTTTCTCTTAAGAACTTAGCTTAGATCAAATCAAATCACCTCAAATTCATAAAATTTTCTCATAACTCATTTATATTCACAATTATAAATGAAATATAAATTCAAACAACTAAAACCAACTCCAAAAATCAAACTCAAAATCAATCAAAATTCAACCTAAGCCTTTCAAGTCAAAATCTTGAACTTAGCTTCAATTTCAAATCAAGCTAAATCCTTAATTTCTCTTCATGATTCAATCAATTCTACAATCATGAACCCAAATATAAATACAAACTTCAATCACCAAATCAAAACTCAATCCAAAAATCAAACCCAAAGCAAACTCATGTCCACTTTTGAACTTGAAATTAATGAATCAAAGCCCATTTGACCTCAAATCTTTTGCAAATGGATTTATATTTCACCAAATTGGATTGAACAGCCCATCTAAGCCTCTCATCATGATCAAAATCATCATGAGATGATCAATCACCCAAATTGGGTCAAACCAAATCAAACCTAAGGGTTGACTAAGTCAACACTTAGCCAAAATAAAACCCAACATAGCTAAAATCCACCATATGCTAAATTGATTAAAACCATTAATCTAAGTTCATTCATGACCTATGTTTGAACTTGACCAAGTCAACATTTGAGCCTAACCTAGCCCAATTGGCCACTTGACCTAAGTTGGCCCAACTTGACCTAAAAAGTCAAAATATGTCAAAACTTGATTTAAGCCAAATTGATTGAAACTAATGGGTCAAGTTCATTCCAAATCACTTGTTGAACTTGACCAAAGCTTCAATTGGCCAACTAGACCCAATTGACCATGAACCCAACTTGACCTAAAGAGTCATATTGAGCCAAATTCAACCAAAATTAATTGGAAACAAAGATATCAATCCATTTCATATGACCAACCAAACTTGAACCTACTTTAGAGATTACTTAAGGTAGGGAAGGAAAAAGAAGTCATCTTCTCTTTTCCTTCTCTTTACAATACTTAGTAATTAATTGTAGGATTCACTTGAACCAAATCAAAAATATAAAATAAAATCAACCCAAATCAATAAAATAACTTAAATGAAACCATCCTCTAAGTTGAACACTTTCACACTTAGAAAATACAAACTTTAAAGCCATAGTTAAGCATACCACACAAACCGTTTAAAGCGCACACATTATACTAAGTCACCACTTCTAGCTTTAGGTTAGGGCGGTGCATGGTTTGGTGTTTGCTTTTATTTTGTGATATATATTTTAGTCTGGATGGTAGGATGAATATGCGCAGAATGAATGGTAGGATGATTTAGTCTAATCATTATTTTTACGTAGGGATTGTGCCTGTAATAAAAATATACCTATTTTTGCTGTGCTGCTGCTTATACCCCTAAGCATAATTCAATAGTCTAGGTGGACTTGGTTACCCATGTGTGGGGTGCTAAGTCCAATATACATGCATAGAATTTTTATAGTTTATTTGGCTAATCTGCTTTCTGGTGTTAGTTAGATTTACTTTTATTTTCATATAATTTTACAAATTAAGATTTTAGAATGATTGTTATGGGGATTAAGATAAGCATTGGTCATTTGATTTCATCTTATGTACCATGTGAAGCCTTTAGAGCATCCACCTTCCAACCATCCAAAAGAAAGAACTAAAAGAACAAACCAAAGAAGAAGAAAGAAAGAAAGAAGAAAGAAGAAAGAAAGAAGAAGAAGAGAAGAATGAAGACTCCCCATAACATGAATTCCTTTTGTAATTCATTTGTAATCTGGGTTGTATAAGGGTGAGCTCGGCTACTAATGTATTTTGGTTGTCAGGTGAGTGCTCGACCACACATGACCTTTTATTCTTTTGTAGTTAACTTTATAAAATGTGTGATATTTTATTTAGCTTGTGCATTAAGATGACATATTTTCCAAGTTTATTCCTTGCTTGATGTATGACCTGGATGATGAGGCTCTTAGGAAAAAATAAATCTTCTACCAAATTAATCAACTCAAAAATTGAAAATAAATAACTCATAACCTCATTTAAAGCCTAAGTAAAATCAAGATAAAAGAATTAGCAACCCTTATGAGTATTTCTTTTATAACATCATGCATATTATTTTCACTCTTGATTGGAGGGCTTCCATTTGGCATGAGAGTCATGGTGGAAACACCACCACCCCTTCTTGCTAATTTTTGGCCTATAATCTCATTTCTCATGCATTAGACATATGAATCCTATAAGCATGGGTCAAATGATTGTCCAAAATGAAGAAAACAAAATGTAATATGATTTGCATTAGATTTAGGTCATTTTTCATGCCTTTACATGATCTAGTCTTTTAGGGAGTGAGTTTAAGGACTTAGTCTCTTTCTAAAATAAATAACAGACTAGATATTTTGCATAAAGCATATGACTTAACTACATGTATTTAAAATCGTAGGAAAATCAAATGCCCACTTTTCTCCTTAGATATAGGTCGTGCTTTTGGCACTTGCCAAAGCTTCCTAGACTTAGGTTCCGAGGTTACTTCTTCCTTCTATGAGCCATAAGTATAAATCCTCACTTCTTAGGCATTTCCATAACCTTATATTATGGTACCATAAGCCCTAAATTTCTAATAAAAAATCAACTTAAATAAATTAAATCAATTTAAAAAAAATGAAGTCCAACATAGGTAGTTTGGGATGCTTATTAGCTTCCTAGTATCCTAAGCATCTCTACTTGCTTTCATTTGGCTTGATAAGAACTCCCTTCTCTTGATCGATCTTCACTTGATTTTCTAAAAATAAATCAATCAATTGATAGTCCCTTTCTATTGAAATCTTTGAAGACATCATTTGCCTTTGAGAATTTTCTAAGGAATCTCATTCCTTGATGTAATTAACTATGAGAGCATGCCCCATGAGAACTTAACGGTTTAAAATAAACCTTGTTTTACTTTTCATGTAAAAGTAGGGAAGAATCTCTAGTACATCTCTCATGACCCATAAGTCCTTGAGTCCTTAGGTGATTAGGTCTATTACAAGGTGACTTCTATCTTTCGAGATAGTACATTTTCCTCGATGTCATACGATCACCCTAATAAGTACACTTGCTATTCTATGTGGTGTCCATATAAAAAAAGAAGCAGTCATCATCATATTGAATTTTCTCTCTCTTCTTTGCCTTTTCTTCCTTTTTGCCTTCATCTTTCTTTTCAAGAGGGATGAAGATAAGAAGAGAAATAAAAAGGAGGAAGAGGAGGACATTGATTGATGATGAGTCTATCATGTGACCTTATATTTTTACCCACAATTGGTCAACTATTTAAAATTCTAATCATAAATCAATATGAGATCTTAAAATCTTTCTGGAAAAAGAATCTTCTTTATTTTACATAAAACTTCTATTATTTTTCTACTTTTGTTATTAATATTAATTTCTTTAAAGTAGAAATACTTTTATATGCATATATGTTAATGTGATTTAAACACAAAAGTAAGTAAATAATTAATAAAATAAAATATTAAATATATATATATATATATATATATTGTTGAATTATAATTTATTAAATAAGGGTACTCTAACTTTAATCTTTAACAATGGTTATAAAATATTGGATTGAATATGTCGGTCCAATTGGTTGAATCGTAAATCAATATTTTGACCCCTTCACTTATTTTTGATGGATTGATTGACTCTAACATTGATTATTTTTTGTTTTTTATTTTTTGATTGAATGACTACTAATGAAAGAGCTAAATTAATTTTGAAATCATGCCACATAATTTTAATTTTGAAACATATTTAAAATATTCAAATATCAAGTATATTAGAATATATTGAATTGATGAAAATTCATTATTATATTATTATTATATATTTTAAATTATAGTAAAATAATTTTAATATTTATTATATCATTTAGTTTAACTTTTAATTTAACTCAAGGTTTGTTTGGTTGGATGTATTTTATGTGTAAAGTAAATCAAAAGTAGGGATTTAAACTTTTGCAGTGTTTTGGTATGGTGGAAAGTAAAACTTTAAAATATTTGTAGTATATTTGAAATATATTGAAAATGATATTTATGGTGTATTTGAATTCACCTAAATTGGAATTTCAAAATACGATTAGTGTAAAAGAAACATCATTTTCGCATTTGCCCCACCACCGTAAGCCCCCATCATGATCCGTCATTGGTGATAGCCACTACTATCGGCCACCACCGCCACCATCATCACATTTAATCCTAACAAATATCTTATATTGCATTCATTTTATCATACAAAAATAAATAAATAAACAAATAAAAGTAAATCCATATAATTATATAATTTATAATCAAATAATTTTAAAATACTTTAAATATATTACATTTATTTTACATGTACTCTTTTCAAGTAATCAAACAGCACCTCAGATTAAATTTTTTTAATTTTGAAATATTTTACTCCAAATTTAATGTTGTATTTAATTTTAAAAGCTTGCCTTTAGGTCCTTTCACATAATTTCACCATTAAAGAATATTTTCTTTTTCCTAGGCTCACTTTAATGTGGAAACATCTCCTATGCTTCTACTGCTAGCTAAAATATAATGTAAAAAAATGCAGCATAGAATGAAAGTAATATTAGAATAAATAATTTTGATTGAATTGTTGAAAATTTCATACATATAGAAACTAAAATTTTATCTAGTTAAACAAAATAATCTAAATTAAAATAAAGTTATCGGTCACAACAAAGGTGATTGATAATGAGCAGCGAGCGATGACGGCATACAGATATCAAATAATCTCATTTTATACTTAATTATATATTTAAAATTCACCTAAATTTAAACTAAAAAATTTATTTCATATGCACTCTTAAAATACACATCATTTCAATATTTAAGAATTTGATTTATAGTAGTAGACTATAAATACAGTCGGTCAAATATGAGAAGTTGAATATTTAAAGGGTCTTTTTTGCTTAGTGTTATATTAGACCAAAGTATGTACTAAGTACATTATTCAACATCTTAATTACTAAAAATGCTGGCAAACCAAACAACTTAATTACTAAATGTAGTATGTGATACATATCTAATTAAAACAACTTAAAAAATTCGATGACTTACCCATATTTTCAATCTAAAGTCAACACATTTATTTAAAAAACCTAAATTCACCATGTATTTTTATCGTTTCAATTATATTGATTTCACCGAATGATAAATATGCCAAAAACTTAATTCAACTCAATAAATAGCTTGAGTTTAATTACATGTTAAAATTTTAGATATTTAGTGAGTCAAATAGAAATAAATTCTTCTTTTAAAATGTTAAATTCAATAATATTTATATTATTTTAGGTAGATTTTATATTTATTAATATCTCGTATTGAACTTGATAAGTAACTGAATTAAACTCAAATAAATAAAATAACTCGTTTACTATTAGGCTCAAATTAGCCTGATTTACACTTTAGATATTAATGATATATTTGAAATTTAACCCACAAATAGACTTCCTCTATGCATCACCTCTAATTATCCGAACTTTAATCAAGCTTTCATACATCTGACAAATCAATTCAAAAACACATTTATCTCCTATTCTCAACCCATTGATGAGCAGCTCAGCCAACCAGACGAAATATTACTCCTCATCCTCCCGTCCTTCTCCTTCCTATACACCAGCCTCACCGGCCATTTCCTCCCTTCTCCGTCCATCAGAACAACCTTCCTCTCATTCCCCACCTTTGAAAGCTCAAAAAGCTTTTTACATGCTCTAGGAATGTTCATATAAGAACTCACGAGGTTTTTAGTGTATATGACAGCCTCAAAAATAGCTTTCTCTTCATCCGCCACTTCCTTCTCCTTTTCCTGTGATGGATAGTTCTCAATCTCCGTTGTGTTTAAGCCATAGACACGGAAGCTGAAGAGCATGCCACCATTGTAGTCGAAGGTGAGGAAGTATCCAAGCTTGAAATGGTGAGCGTTTGCCAGTTTTTGCCAGCCTTCGCCATTGAAGCAGTAGAAACCTTGGGCGTCTTTGCAGAAATTTACTTCCCATGACTCGGCTTTTGGGTTTACGAGCTCCGCTATTTGCCGATGTTCCTTCTGTTTGTTTACTTGAACTCGGTCGCTGAAGCTCCGAGGAAGTCTCTGCAAAGTATTTTAAGAGGAAAGCGTAGTTTCAGTTTAAATGGACAGAAACTTTGTTGAGAAACAGCTTTGCTGCCTGACTTAGAGCTCTGAAGGCAAGTATTTTCAGCACAAAAAAATTTTAGAGCATTAAATTTTAAGTGCTGAAAGTGAAGCTAGGAGAGGGAGATAAACCAGCTGCTTCATGAAATTTGAATCTGGGAAGAGCAGCCTGAAGAAACTGTATCCAAGAGGAGCACTTGAGGAATCAATGGTTTTTTTTCTGGTGGGTAAAGGTTCTTCCTCTGCCTTCACCTGTAACATATTCTTCCTTTTCTTCTATGCAAATCGTAACTGTAGGAGAGTGAGGGACGAGGAAGCAGAGAGGGGAGCAAGTGAGTATGCGAAACGACGGAGAAGAAATAAATGCTTCTGCAACAAATTAAAGGGAATAACTAGCTTACAAGCACGCCGCCTAGGGTACTGACAAAGTTTTAGAGTTTATTAAGTCATCTTTGCTCAGGGCTGTTTGTTTATCTGTATTTAAAATACACGATGTATTTCAAATATATATTTTTAAATATTTCAAGCATCTGATTGAAAGAAAACTAAAATTTTAATATATTTTAAATATATCAGAAATGTTAATTTGTATGTATTTAGAATTCACTAGATTTAGACGAATTTTAAATACACTGGCTAATAATATAAAGATATCTGGGCCACCGTACCGCGTACTCATCGCCGCTTGAATCCGTCGCCCTTCACCGACGCCGGTAATTCGGCTACCTCGTCGGCCGGGCGCCGTCGCCGCCGTGTCGCCAGCCCGCCTGTCCGCTTGTCATGGTCACGGTAGCCAGAGCCGTAACCTTCGCTTCTTTACATTATATTTTATCAACCAAAAAAAAAAAAAGTAAAGTCGAATTTGTAAATCTCAATCAAATAATTATAAAATAATTATATTTTGATGTTCGTCTTGAAATCGATCGGTAGAGTAGAGTTTATGTCTTAGCTCGTATAATCGGCACATGATATTTAAAGCGAGTAGGGAGCTTAATTTTACGTGGAAAACCTCGAAAGAGGAAAAAAACCGCAGAAAAAATGTTCCTATGGATATGTTGCAAAGTACAAATTCTTCCCAATGTGGGATTACAAGATGGTGTATGAGGTAGAACAATAAACATGTAACAATGATTAGGTTGTAATGGTTCTTTGGTAGCGGTGGAGATCTGAGGACAATTGGCGATGAAAGTGGCGGTGATGGTTGATGACCGTCGAGCAGAGGTGCGACCTGGAGGATCTTCATTAGATTCTTCATCTTCTTCCTGTTTGACTTTCCTCTTCTTTGCTTGACTCTTCGCTTCTTCCTGTTCTGACTCTTTCCTGCTTCTTCCTTGTTTGACTCTTCCGCTTCTTCCTGTTCTGACTCTTCCGCTTCTTCCTTGTTCTGACTCTTCTCTTCTTCCTTGTTTGACTCTTCCTTTTCTTCCTTGCTTGGGCGATTGATCATAGAAGGATCGGCGGTGGCTACCAGGGTGGTTGACGACCACCGATGGCTCTCCTCTTCTTCCTCACTTGTTTCCTCTCTTCACTTGGCTCCCCTTCACTTAGCTTATTTGGCCCCCCCCTCATGTGAGGAATGGCCTATTTATAGATGGGGGCATTCTGGAAATTCATATAGGCCCATACCACTCCCCTCGACGGACGGCTCAAGATGATTCTTTTGATCATTTGATGTATTTTAAGCATTTGGATGCCCAAATAAAGTCGGAATTATGAGATCTTAGGCTCATTAGATCCGCCGAGACGCCGATTTGACTATAAACACTCCATATTTGAGAGTTATTTTGGGATTTAATTGATGTCCCAAAGATTCCAATGATATTTTAAGTCTTGATCTGACGGTTCTCAAAATCATATCGCTTTCGACATCAAGATTTGTGCTTTGACTGATGGTATTTTGAGAGCCATATCAACTGTATTTCTTATTATATTTCAAATGCAGACAATCAAACAACCCAGTGATCGGGCATTTTTAACTTTAAAAGAAGTCTTGAATTTAAATTATTATACATATATTATATATATATATTTATTATTAAATTTGCTATTAAATTTGTCAAATATAAATAATAATAATAATAATAATAATAATAAAATTGGAGTTGTTGATAGATACCCATGGATGAGTCAAAGCCACGGACACAATAAATTTTTTTTCTTTTTTAAATAATAAGCTTTAAAATTATAAGTTATAATGTATCATAAGGTTCAATTTTCTAATAAGAGTTGAGATAGATATTGAATTTAAATTTATCCGAAGAGTGACATTAGATTTTAGGGACAATTTGATTAATTAAAAAAAAGTGCAATAGAAAAAGAATATACAGTATAAAATAAATATAATATATTTAAATTATTTTAGATTATTTGACCAGAAATTTTTTTAATATATAAATTTATTTATTTTTTTGATAGAATGAATATAATATAAAATATTTTTTTTGAGGTTAAGAGTGAAGGTGTGGTTGTTGTCAGTAGGGTTGTCACCGTTAGTAGTTGGTGGCCGGTCGATCGGTAGTGATTGGAAATGGCGGCGACAAGCAAGAGGTGGTGGTGTTGCCCGAGGAGAGGTAAAGGTAGGTGGGCGTCGTCTCACTTTACACTAATCAATGTATTTGAAATTTGTCCAATTTAAGAAAATTTTAAATACAATATAAAGCATCTATTTAATGTATTTTAAATATATTAGAAATATCTTAGAATTTTACTTTGCATTATGTCAAATACTCAAAAAATTAAAATTATTGTATTTGATTTACTTTACATTTTAATACATAAACCAAACAACCCTTAGAGAAGTCTTATTATGACAAGTAGGATGTGAGCAAAAAAAAAAAAAAGAACAATATTTACTAATTATATTCATGAAATAATGGAGAGTGCAATAATAAATAGAATATAAAGAGTTAGTTCTCTAGAAAACAACCAAGAATACAAGGGCTAATGGGCAAAATATTCTCTTAAGTGGCAGATCAAGGTATAAAGTCCCAAGAAAAGTCCTTAAAGATGCCTCTTGAAGGCTAGAGGGTAACTTACTTGACTACTTGAGATTCAAAAAAGTAAATAAAGAAAACTACAAATTCTAAGCACAATCCATATACTAACATGTGTGGCTAAGATGGAGCCCTTAGGGATGATGTGGCTCCTCATGTAGGTCTAGTTGATCCTTCGAGCAAATTTGTTGTCTTGAGTCCTACTGATGGTAAGTAAGCAGTGAGCCACCCTATAGTAGTTTCTTGTTTAGTGCGCTTAGCAAGTTCATGAGTTGTTATAATGATCAACTAGGTGAGTCAATGAGTGGCAAGTTCCTTGACTCATGATTAGCGAGTAGCCATTGGGTTGTCTAAGCAGGGGTTAGTGAGTTGGCAAATGACATATGTGGGTGGATTGAATTTTATTTGTCCGTCTTGTGCAAGGCATATCTTGGTATACAGAGAGAGTGGAGTTTTCAAAAATTGAGCCAAGAGTGATCCTAAAACTTCTCTAAGTTGTTATTATTATTATGAATTTTATTTCATGACTAGTTATTTATGATAAATAATTTTAGAAGAATTTACATACATATCAAATAATATATCTATCACTTAAATTTTAATATTTATATACATATTGCTTAAATTTTTGTATTATATTAAAAGTATTATTATTATTAATTTTTTTAAAGTAAAATCTATCTTTTTCATGCATAATGAATAGTCATATATCATAGATGTCAAATGATATCTTTTTGGGCCTTTAGTTGATTGAGTGGCTTTATTGGCCAACTGTTTATGTTGTTTTGGTGGCAGAAACTGGAACTTTGTTGATTATTGGTCTTTACCTAAATGTCTTAGTTGAGTTAAGTTGACTGTGATAGATTTGATATTTTCTCCATCTTCTCTTTGACTTGTAGCATTATATGTAATTGTAACCATTTTATTGAAGTTTAGATGCTTACATATTTTGTTGCTGCTATGATTTTGGTTGAGCCTGAGCTTTTTCTGAAGCTTTCCTTACTTTGCTCTTTAGCTAAGACTTTTTTTGGCTTGAATTTATTGCTCTAAAAAACTCATATTATTGTATTGTGATTGTTAGGCCTTATGCTTAGCCTTGGGTTGTATTAGATGAGGATGTTTTTAAAAGAAATGAGGCTGAAAATTCTAGTTCTCATCAGATTTATCTCACTTTCCCTGCCAAAAACACATTTAATGTTTTCCCTATTTTTTGTATAAAATTATGTATTGATGTACTACAAAATTTTGTTTTGATGCAGTCAATTTGGTCTTGTTCATGATGTGAGGATCCTACGAAGAAGAGGTTGTTTGATTTTGTGAGCTTCTAATTTCTATCATCCCCACACACTTAAGAGAGATTTTAGAGATGGGACATCCCCATGTTATATGTGGTTCAAGTGTTCTTGTCAAATCTTACATAGAAAAAGCAAAATTATTTAAGAGATATTGTATATTTTATTGGCTGCCTATATTTAAGAGTGTGTGACTTACTATAAAATTAGAAGGTTGTATGATTTGTTGTCATCTATGGTTTGACTTACTATAAGCTTCTTAGATATTTTGATTTGATGTTCACTGATAATTGTTATTATTTTTTACTTTTGCATTTGACATCTATGATACTATCATAATAAATTTACATGAGGTGTTTATCATGATATGCTATCTGCAATTTATTATCTGTTTTTTATTGAGTTAAGCCAAAGTAATGTAAAATTACTTTGTAGTACAAAAAAAATTAAATGCTTACATACAATAATTACATGTTATAAAATTAGTTTTCTAATCTATATGATTGTACAACAGCACATATATAGATCATTATAAATTAACAATACAGGCAAAAATTTAAAAAATTTGACCTTTGAATTCGAGCTTCTTAATTGAGCTCAAGCTTTGAAATCGAGCTTGAGCTTAGTTTTATTTTTTCACGAGCCGAGCTCGAGCTAAATAAAGGAGCTCGAATCGAGCTTGAGCTCTTGTTAAACTAAACAAGCTTAGCTCGATTAGGTACAAACTCGACTCGACTTGATTACACCTCTAATGCACACACTTGGTCTTTGATATTTACAAATTGACTACACATATCAATATAATATGTTTAAACGTATAGTTACTTAATATGTGTATTAAATTTCATCTAATAATATACTTGCATGTACTTTGATATACACAATTGAACTTAGATGTGCTGCCTTGATATGCATATTGAATTTAAGCTCAATCGTAAAATTGCCATGAAATAAGTGCAAAAAGAGCCCTTTTAAAAAAAAAATTCTAGAAAGTGATTCTCTCTTTTGTGTCCATACATTTTTATTGTTTAATGATTCTATTCCAACACATAATCCTTCCTTCTTTTAAAAATAGAAGAGATTGGAATGTTTAACTTCCATCATTTCCTTTTCTATTCATTTACATCCTTACAAGTGTTGAGAGAGTTTTAGGAGTTTAAAAATTTGGTCCAAATATTCAACCTTTGACTTAGAGGTATATCATGTATTTTGTAATGTCCGTCTTGCATTTAATTTATTTTATATATATATATATATATATATATATATATATATATATATATATATATATCTATTATGATGTTTAAGCCACTTAGTTAATCTTATGTTTAGTTTAGATTGATTTAATCATTTAGATGTATTTTTTAGTTTGTTCCTTATGATCCTTTATAGTAAAAATTCAACAAAATTTTGACAACACCTCTCATAATTGGAGTGATTTTTATCAAAATTAAGCATACATACCTGTCTAAAAAGACTCGCATGGATGATGTGCGATCATAAATCCTCCAACCTATTCGTCTAAATAGATGCACATAGACTCTTCAAATACCTGCATAATATCAAATATAATATTCTACATCCACAAATATTTACTTATACCTCTGCGAGTGAGTGATGCGGTGAAATTGACGATTAACAAAATGCAATATATATATAACATAATTCTTATGTATTTACATATCTAACACCTAAACTTCAATTTTTACATATATAACATCCTAATCTTCAATATCACATCAAAAATATCATTTTATTCACTTTTAAAAAGCGATATGCCCCTTTTTAAGCATAGAAAAATGTTAGATAAATAAATATCTAATTTTAGGCGTTAGATATATAAATACATAAGAATTGTGTGGTATGTATGTAAATCCCCCTTTTTTTCAGCTTTCCGTTTTTTTTGGTAACTAGAAAGAAAGAGAGGGACAGAGAGAGAGAAGAAATATTTTATTCTCTGTTTGATCCATAAAGGGCTGACTGGACTTAGGAAAGAATGAGTTGTGATTTTATTAGATGAAGAATATGGAGGCTATTTACTGTTATGTAGAGAATAATAGTAGGTTGCTCAGGATTAGAGAAGATGGGTTGAGAATGTGAACCACATGAGCACAGAAAGAGTGGGGAGTCTGATTTGTGCTCCTCGATTTGGAGAGAGGAAGGAGGAAGCTGTGGTTGGCACATCCAAATGAGTACCTCACCGACGGCTCAGGTAGCAGAGGCAGGTAGGGATGTTTGGAGATGGGTGTATATGATATGAACTGAATCCTTGGCTTGAGTCTGTTCAAGCACTCCCTGAGTTAACTCACTCGAGTGGAATGAACCCGAGGGAGAAGCAGAGGGAATTATCGCGCTTTCGGACCGTTGGATCATGCCTATTCCTCTTGGCCGTTGGATCTAGCACTCGGATTGTATTTTTCCTGAGTCTTGATTTGAGCCGGCTTGGTTTGATTTCTTCTACCCTTGGATATGTGGTTCATGGCGCTGACGGCTTTCTTCCGTCTGTCTAGTGGATTACAGTGGCATGGCGGAGGGCTTGATGCATCTTAACGCCGAGGGCGCGATCAAGATAGATGGTGTTATGAAGCTCGGCCGATGAATCTTGTCGGAAGTTTCTCGTTTTGAATGGGGAAAAATCTTAGGGATTGAGTTATGCGGCTATTCGAGTACCGCCCGTGAGAGAAAGAGGGAAGAAGGAGAGCGGAGGAAGATATGAGCTCAGAATGGGGTTTCCGGTGAAAGCCAGCCGGTGGGAAGAAAAAACCAGAGGAGGAAGGAGAAGGAATAAGCTAGAGAAAGGAGTAGTTTTTGGATTAAAATTGATTCCCTGTTTGCTTTTCTTACATCTATTTATAGTCTTTTCTTTCTTAGATCTATGCCTTCTATACCTTTGTAACTACTTTCTGTTACCGTTGGATTCTTGCTTATTCGAGATTGAGGTAAGTGTAGTATTTCACCATTACTACTCTTCTTATTCTTCTATCGAGATCCGTTTCTTGTTCTTTTGGTTTTATTTATGAAATTTACTTTTTTAGATATGGCTTCTGTATTTAGTTTTCCCCTGGCCTTGCTTCGTTGGTCTTTGGTTAACCTGCTTTATATGTCTTGTATTTAATAAAGTCTATTATTTTGGGCATTTTTTTTGTATATAAAATTCTTCATCCTCGCTCCTCTGTTGTAAAACTTATGTTTGTCTTGGATATTTGTAATTTTTAACTATCTTCTGGTCTGAGCATGTAAATTTACTCTGTTGATGTTATATTTTGGGTATATTGGTGAAATCCTTTAGCCAACTTAGCCTTCTTCTATCTCTTTTGTTTATGTTGTTAATTTGTGGATATGTATTCATATCATTACTCCCCTCCTCCGCATTGACCTTGTCCTTAAGGTCAAAATCAGAAAAAGTTTTTCTTATTTCTTCCTCGATACCGAAGCCTCATAGTAGTCCTTCTCCATGTTCTTTGGTTGATCTCCTTTAGTATTGTACGTGATCTAAAACTTGCATAGTCCGACTAACATCCGCTTCATCTCAACCGAGTTGATAATTTTCTGGGTGTATTGTAATCGTCAGATATTGCTTAAGTGTACATGAAACACATTATGTATTTTTTTTTGGGCAACTCAATATGCTACCTATTTTTGTAGAACTTTGAAAGGGCCATAGTATCTTCTTTATAGTTTTGTATATTGATTCCTGATAAGTTTGTCTATAGGGCTGTAATTTAACTAATACCAAATCATTTACTTTGAATTGAAGCTCTCTTCTATGTTTATTAGCCATTTGCTTCATTCTGTTTTGAGGTTCCTATAAATTTTTTTTAATTAGCTGTAGCATTCTGTCCCTTTGTTGTAAAACTGTTTCTACCTCTATGTTGGTAGTTGTCTTCTCATTATAATGTATTACTGAAGGAGGAGGTTTGCCATATACTATGTGAAAAGGAGTTATCTTTGTGAAAGTATTGATTGATGTATTATAGGAGAATTCTGCCCAAGGAAAGAACCGTAACATCCTTGGTGTCTCTAATACAAAACTCCTTAGATATTGCTCTAGGATTCTATTGGTTACCTCTGTTTGTCCATTTGTCGAGGATGGTATGCTTCTTGTGTTTTAATGTGGTTTCCTTAACTGAACAATTCTTGCCAAATTGCTCATAAAATTGGGTCTGTCGAGATTATTCCTTGTGGTATGCCATTTTACAATGTCTCAGTAATGAAAATTTGAGCTATATAAGATGCAGAAACTGCTTTGGTAGTGAGAAGTGAGCATATTTTAATAGTCTCAACCACTACTAATATAGTTATTTTGTTATTAGACTTGGGTAGTCTGTAATAAAATCCATTGATACTTCCTCCCAAATAGCTTTATGGGGTTGTAGTAACCGGGTATCATTTCATATTTGACTTGTTGACAAATAGGGCAGGTTAATACAAAGTGTTTAATATCTTGTTTCATATGCTTTCAGTAGAGTTGTTGAGTAATTCTAGCTAAAATTTTTTGAATTCTCCCATGGCCTCCTACTGGTATTGAATGTAATTCCCTTATAATAATGTTTCTGATTGTTGAATCTTGGGCTATGACAATCCTATCTTTATACTGTATCAAACCATTAACAAGTAGATTTAGAAATACGGATTGTCGATATTTTTCTATAAAGTTCTTGTAGTTCAGAGCTAGCCTGTGTTTCTTCAGTGATTTGTTGTATTATATTGTTGAATTGTTGAGTATAAACTGATAGGCTGAATGACATAAATGATTCTGATTTGTTAATAGTAGAACTATCTGCTGCACAAAATAATTTTCTGGATAATGCATCAGCTGCTTTGTTTGTAATCCCTGGTTTATATTTAATAGTGTAATCATATCGTGAGTTTGATTAAAATCTTTCTCATCAATTGTGTTGCATTAACTCCCTTATACTTTTTTGATCTGTCCTGATGGTAAACTTATTACCTAGCAAATATTGTCTCCATCTTACTACTATTTCTGTTATAACATGCAATTCTCTTATATATGTTGATACTTTTTATAATGATGGTGAGAGCTGCTTACTAAAATAAGCTATAGGATGGTTGTTTTGTATTAGAGCTCCAATTGTCCCAAATGCATCTTTCTATGATAAAAGGTCGTAAAATTTGGATCAGGTAGTGATGTCATTGCTTGTTTTAATTGTAGAAAAGCTATTTTTGCTTTTCTCATCATTGAAACCGCTTAGCTAACATAGAAGTTAGTGGAGAGGCAATGACTGCATAGTTTTTGATAAATTTTCTATAATAGCAGTTAAACCTAAAAAATCTCTTAAGTGTTTGGTGAATTGGGTAAAAGCTATGCTTGCGCTTGAATCTTTTTTGGATCCACTTCATCCGTGATAAAATGTGTCCTAAATACTCAATTCTGTCTTGTATAAATGAGCATTTAGATGACTTGATAAACAGTGAATGCTGCTTGAGTTGTTCCAATACTTCTTGGAGGTGAGTTTGGTGTAACTCTAAGGTCTTGCTATATATAAGTATATCATCAAAAAATACTAAGACAAATTTTCTTAAGAAAGATTTAAGAACTGCATTCATTAAGGCTTGGAATGTTGATGGTGCATTTGTGAGTCCAAATGGCATTGCCATAAACTCATAGTGTCCCTCATGAGTTCTAAAAGTTGTTTTGTAGATGTCTTCTTTAGCCGATTTGATGATATCGACCGACCTTAAGTCCAATTTTAAAAAAATTGTAGCTCATATAATTCATCCATGAGTTCATCCTGAGGGGAATAGAAATCGTCGTATTGACCTTATTTAGGGCTCTATAATCTACACAGAATCTCCAAGTTCCATCCTTCTTTTTGATTAAAAGTGCTGGAGAAGAGAAATGACTGATGCTTTCTCTGATTATGCCACTATCCAATATTTCTTTAATTAATTTTTCAATTTATGTTTTATGAAAATATGGATATCTGTAATTTTTTACTCTCACTAGTTGAGTTCTAGGTGGTAGATGAATCTGATGGTCTATATCCCTTCTTGGGGTGTTCTTTGAAATAGTTCTTGATAATACTTGTTGTATCCTGCAGTAAGTTATTGAACTCTTTTATAGAGGAATATGTCCCCTATCATTTCTCTAACTGGAAATATGAGATTATTTCTTTCTTTTCGTAATTTGGTGAACTGATGGAATGAAATGTTATTCATTGTAGTCAGTATCCCTCAGAATCGCATTTAATGTCATTCAAGTAAAATTTCATAGTCAGGCTTTTATAATCAATTATACATTCACCCAATTGTTCTAGCCATTGAACACCCAAAACCACATCTCGCTTGCATGGGTAAATGAGCATAATCGCTGGTAAAAGTATTTCCTTGTAGTTGGATAGAATATTAGAGCATATTCAACATTTTAGAGTTCTCCATCTATACTAATACTTGAAAAATTGATGCAGGTGTTACTTTGTAGTCAATAAATTTTGCTAGTTTTGATTGGATGAAATTGTGGGTTGACCTACTGTCAATCAGGACTTGTACTTTTTATTTCCAATCAGTCCTTATAATCTTAAAGTTCTAGGATTAGACTAACTTGTAAATGCATTGAGGCTGATTTTCGAAAATTCTTCTTGTAATATTTGTATTTTTGGTTCAGCTTTTTGCTGCATGTATTGCTCTTGATCCTCATTGATCACCATTAAGACAAATAGTTTGGATTTGGATATGACCTCTGATACTTTTCATCACGCTTAAAATATAATCCTTTCTTTCTTCTATCTTCTAACCGTGTTGGTGTTAATTTGGATTGGAATGTTTTGTTTGTTGGCCATATTAGTCAAGGTGTGAAAAGTGGTTGGTATAATTGTGGTGTTTCTTGATAGAGCTTGATTGTAATTTCTTGTCATGGTAACTTCATCACCTTTATCTTCCATTAAGCTTTATAGAGTTTGGTCGTAAGACTTCCCTTTTGATATCAAGTCTTAGATTCAAAATAACTTTGTAAAAATTGTGGAATATTTGAAATGACAATAGCTCTTCAAATTCATTGTAGAAATTAATAGATTTCTGTAGAAGCCAATTCTCCTCTCAAATTTCTGTATAGAGATGGACCAAATATTTGAATGACCTGTTCTTTGAAGTGTGTCCATGAATGCAACTGTTTATTTAAGTGCATCCACTATTACGAGCTTAGTGCTGGTCCATCCATGTAAACTGATGCAATTAAGAATTTCTGGTCATCTGATAAGCTATAATAATTAAAAATTGGTCTGCTTTGAAGAGCCAACCTCTGGGATTTTCTCCATTGAACCTTGGCATATCTACTTCACGTTGTGTCTATGTTGGTGTATTGTTTATTTGGAAAGAAATTTCTATGAGAAGGAGAACACATACCGGATTGTTGTTGTTCTTGATGATTGTTTTCCAATTTTTCTATAGAAGATAATCTTCTTGAGACTTCATTTAATAGCATAGTGATTGATCTGCTCATCTGTTTTATTGATTCTTCCTGAACACTCATCTATTATTTTAGTGTCTGTTCTTTCTTCGCCATATTTTCGAGATGTAGTCAACAAGAGCACCAATGATGAATAATCGGCTTCAGTCCGGTGCTAATGGTTGGATGAGTTAACTCTCACTGAGTGGAATGAATCGAGGGGAAATACTGGGAATTATCTGCTGCCGGACCGTTGGATCGTGCCTATTCCTCTTGGCCGTTGGATCTAACACTCGGATTGTGTTTTTCCTGAGTCTTGATTTGAGTCATCGGCTTGGTTTGATTTCTTCTCTACCTCGGATCTGCTTCGATGGACCTGGGATCGCTTTCCCGACCGCCTGGGTGGATTACTGTGGTGGCATGGGCGAGGGCTTGATGCGTTTAACATCGAGGACCGATCAAGATAGTGCGATCCGGTGTTGCCGTCTGATGAATCTTCCGTGGAAGTTTCGTTTGAATGGGGAAAAATCTTAGGGATTGAGTTATGCGCGGCTATTCGAGCCCGCTCTCAGAGAAAGCCGAGGGAAGAAGGAGAGCCGGAGGGAAGATAGCCAGAGTTTCAGCCGGAGAATGGGGTTTCCGGTGAAAGCCAGCTGGTGGAAAGAAAAAACCAGAGGAGGAATGAGAAGGAATAAGCTAGAGAAATGAGTAATTTCTGGATTAAAAATGATTCCACTATTTGCTTTTCTTACATCTATTTATAGTCTTTTCTTTCTTAGATCTATGCCTTCTATACCTTTGTAACTACTACATTCTAGATTCTGCTTCATTGAGATTGAGTGAATCTATTTTACTTACTACTCTTATTATTTTCTGCTATCGAGCATCGTTTCTTCTATTCTTTGTTATTATGAAATTTATTTTAGGCTCGATTGCTTTCTCGTTGGTTTAGTTTAAGCCCTTCTGCTTGGTCTTTCTATTTGAACTGTTCATATCTTGTATTTAATAAAGTCTGTTATTTTGGATATTTTTTGTTGCTGTTGTAAAATTTTTCATCCTACTACTCTCTGTTATTGTAAAAACTTATGTTTGTCTTGGATATTTGTAGTTTTTAACTATCTTCTGGTCTGAGCATGTAAATTTACTCTATTGATGTTATATTTAAGGTATATTGGTGAAATCCTTTAGCCAATTTGACTTTCTTCTATCTCTTTTATTTCTGTTGTTAATTTGTGGATATGTATACATATCAGTATATGCCGACAACAACGAGCTTGGTTGGCCGACGGTGTACAGGTGGGAGGTGTTATCCGAAGCGAGTAGCTTGGCTGGCCGACGGGATTTTGAGGCGAGTTGAAGGCTTCTTGTTCGGAAAATGGGAGAGGGAAATGTGGAGTTCGGTCAAATGGGCGTTGGCTGATGGTGAGGAATTGGAGAAAGAAAGCAGTGAGGGACAACCGAGAAGAAGGCTGGAGTTCGACAGGATGCGAGGTTAAAAAAAAAAAGGGGGGATCTGGCCCTGAAGCAAGATTTTAGAAGATAACAAAAATGGGATATGCATTTTTTTTTATTTTTTTTATATAAGAAAAGGACAAGATGACAGATGGGACGGGACACAAGAAACGGCGGTGGAACGGCGTACGAGTATTCTAGAAAATCACGATCTAAATTCATGCCAGGCTTTTAATTGAATTTTAAAATAACTCAAATATCAATGTATAAATATTTCTATTAAAAGTCCATATAATTTTATATATTATTTAAAGTAGATTTTATATTTATTAAGAGCTCTTATTGAATTTGATAAGTAATGAATTAAACTCAAATAAATAAAATAACTCGTTTACTATTAGGTTCAAATTAGCCTAATTTTTTTTGGGACGGGTATACACCTAACACCTCACCCATCTTAGAAAATGTATTATGCTAATCATGTAGCCATAAGTGACACATTTATCACCTACTCATATCGGTCACTTGATATTCCACAGACCCTACTCGGAGAATCGAATGATCAGGAAGATTCAAATTTCGCCCACCAATTAGCCTGATTTACACTTTAGATATTACTGATACATTTGACATTTAACCAACAAATAGACTTCCTCTGTACATCACCTCTAATTATCCAAACTTTAATCAAGCTCTCATACATCTGATAAATCAGTTCAAAAACACAGTTATCTCTTCTTCTCAACCCATTCTCATGAGCGAAGCTCAGCCAACCAGACGAAATATTTCTCCTCATCGTACCGTCCTTTTCCTTCCTAAACATCAGCCTCACCGGCCATTTCCTCCCTTCTCCGTCCATCAGAGCAACCTTCCTGTCATTCCCCTCCTTTGAAAGCTCAAAAAGCATCTTACATGCTTTAGAAATGTTCATATAAGATCTCACGAGGTTTTTAGCGCATATCACAGCCTCAAAAATAGCTCTCTCTTTGGGAGTGTTGGATAACAGATTTATTTTGGATTTAAGTCTTTAAATCTCGTAAATCTTGTCAAATGCTTTTTCGGGATATAGTAAATCCCGTAAATCCGATAAATCGTGTACATCCTCTTAAATTCTAGATTTAGTAAATTCTATCGGAAGCCGGATTTACAGGATTTATAAAACTGAAGTGGAACGGATTTACATATATAATTATAATTTAATAATTAATTGATTTTAATTAATTAATAGTTAATATTAATACATATTTTTTTTAGTTAAATTAATATTAATATTAATAATTAATTAATTAATGTATTCATTAGTTAATTTTAATTGTATATTATTAAATATAATTATGATTTGATAGTTAATTAATTTTAACTAATATAATAGTTAATATTATTTTTAAAATAATTTAAGTTAATTTGAACTAATTAAATTTAATATTAATAATAATTAATTGATATGTTATTCTAAGTTAATTTAATAAATATAATTATTATACATTTGATAATTAATCCTCAAATAACTTGTCAAATAACTCCTCTTTAATAGAATTTAATTATTACATGCCAAACATAATTCAAGATTTAATATAGGTTAATATCATGAAGATAATTATTATTTAAATATATCTTAAATTTAATTACAACATGGTAGCAAGTTTCTTTCATATTTTCTTAAAAAAAAAATCTTTTTTAAATTCTCAAATAATTTATCAAATATCTTCTCAAGATTGAGCAAAATTTAAAAGTTCAAAACTTACTAAATTAAAATATACTAGATTTATTAAATCCTATTTCAATTAAATCCAATTTATTACCAAATACCTCCTTAGTAATTAATGTTAATGAGATAAATTAAGTTATTTAAATTAATATTATTTATAATTAAATTTATTATATAAAAATTTTAAAAAATAATTATATTTATAAATTTATAAACAATAACTAATCAAAATATTATATTCTAATTAATAATTAATTAAAATATTATTTAAGTCATTATTATTATTTTTAACTTATTTACCTAAAAAATCTTAATTTTAATTAATTTATATTATCTTTATTAAATGATAAATTTTAATTTTAATATTATATATATATTTTTGATTTATTTTTATATTCTTTAAAATTATTATTTTATTTTAAGAGACTTAAATTTTCAAATAACATATTAAATATTTTTTTAGATTTAATGAGATTTAAGAAATCTATAATTAAATATTTTTCAAGATTTAACAACTCAGATTTATTAAATTCAGCTTGAAATAATTCCAATCCGTTGCCTAACACACCTTTCATCCGCCACTTCCTTCTCCTCTTCCTGTGATGGATAGTTCTCAATCTCCGTTGTGTTTAAGCCATAGACACGGAAGCTGAAGAGCATGCACCATTGTAGTCGAAGGTGAGTAAGTATCCAAGCTTGAAATGGTGAGCGTTTGCCAGTTTTTGCCATCCTTCGCCATTGAAGCAGTAGAAACCTTGGGCGTCTTTGCAGATATTTACTTCCCATGACTTGAATTTTGGGTTTACGAGCTCCGCTATTTGCCGTTGTTCCTTCTGTTTGTTTACTTGAAATCGGTCGCTGAAGCTCCGAGGAAGTCTCTGCAAAGTATTTTAAGAGGAAAGCGTAGTTTCAGCTTGAATGGACATAAACTTTGTTGAGAAACACCTGCGCTGCCTGAATTAGAGCTCTAAAGGCAAGTATTTTCAGCACAAAATTTTTTTAGAGCATTAAAATCTCGATTTTAAGTGCTGAAAGTGAAGCTAGGAGAGGGAGATATACCAGCTGCTTCATGAAATTTGAATCTGGGAAGAGCAGCCAGAAGAAACTGTATCCAAGAGGAGCACTTGAGGAATCAATGGTTCTTATTCTGGTGGGTAAAGGTTCTTCCTCTACCTTCACCTGTAACATATTCTTCTTTTTTTCTTCTATGCAAATCGTAAGTGTGGGAGAGTGAGGGACGAGGAAGCAGAGAGAGAAGGAGCAAGTGAGTATGCGAAACGACGGAGAATAAATAAATGCTTCTGCAATAAATTAAAGCGAATAACTAGCTTATGAGCACGCCGCCTAGGATACTGAAAAATTTTTGGAGTTGTTGATAGGCTGATAGCAAAATTTGATGAAGATAGGCTGAATAAAAGTTGAATGCTTAGAAACCCTCATGTTCGGCTAGGGCACTCTCGGCGCTCCCCTGGCTCCTTCTCCTTCACCACCACCACCACCACCTCCTCAGTCTTGATTCTCTCTTCTTTACCGCCTCCCTATTTGCCCTCCCCTCCTTCATCTTCTGACCTCCGGCTCGTCCGGAGGTCAGGTACGCTATGACCTCAGGAATGGTCAGCCCGATCCCAAATGGTTCTTTTCCCCTCTTACCATCATCCTCCCATTCGCATCCTCCCATTTCTCCTAAACCAGTAGGATCTCTTTCAGTATGGAAAGATCTCCTTCTCGCAATCTGAAAATACCCAAACCGTCCCTCTTGCTTATGTGCCGTCGGATTCCAATGAAGTGGATTTTTCAGAGGAAGATCTCTCTGCCGGAAAGCAAGAATGGCATCTCTCATTAATTGGTCACTCGATTGGTAAGCGTCCATACTGGATCTTTGTTAGCCCAAAAAAGAAATGGAGCTTTAAAGATATGCTTGATCTCCTTCAAGGTGATTATTTCGCTTTAAGTTCAATTGCCAAGAGGATTATGATTTGGTGTGGAATCACGCCCTTGCTTTCTCAACGGTCGGCCTTTTGTTTTCCAAAAATGGACATGGGATTTCCGGCCTTCGAATGATCCTATTACTGAGATTCCGATTTGGATTAAACTCCCTAACTTCCCTCTGTGCTGTTGGAACGAGGTTGGATTCTCTAAGGTTGCTAGTAAAATTGGTATTCCTTTGGCCGTGGATCATCTTACTGCGGCTAGATCTCGGATAACGTTTGCGCGTATTTGTGTCCAAATTACTACTTCCTCTCCTCTACCTGACACGATTCCGATCAATTTAAATGAGAAAAAATTCATGCAAAGTGTCGTTTACGACTGGAAGCCTTCTGTTTGCTCGACCTGTAATACATTCTCACATGATGCGTAATCGCCCACTTAATTCACCGCTTCTCTTCCTCGTGAGGGCGCAGTGAGTCTGCTCCTCCTAAAGCTCCTATTAGAGTGGCCTCTCGACAGGGAGTACATTCCCATTCAGCCTCTTCCTTCTCATTCACCTATTACTATTGTGTCTTCCCCTCCTCCTATTACTAATTCCACATCTGTTGATAAGACCTTGGAGGCTTCTACCAGTCTTCCCTCTTCCACAATTGCCGATTTAAATCAGTCACCAGCTCATACTCCCCCTCAGGAGGACCCTTCGGGTACTGAAGATTCTGCTCTCTTCAAGGATCCGAAAGACCAAACCCATATAGATTCCTCTATTGATCAGCTTTCTCTTGGTGTTAGACGCCGTCGGCTTCTTCCTTCCAGCATTGATAAAGGGACTAAAGATGTAAGTAACACACTCATGGAAGGAGAGACAGCTTCTACTTTTCAACCTCTTCCCACCCTAAAAGGCAACAAAAAGGGTAAAACCCTCTTCTTCCTCCTCCCAATGAATCAAATCTCTATTGGTAGTTGAAATGTTAGGGGTTTATCTGCTGTTGGAAGACTTTCCGACTATCGTAAGCTTATTAAAGACTCTCATCTAGATCTTCTTTGTCTTCTTGAGACTAAAGTTCATCTAAATCCTATGCATATCAATCAGGTTTCTTCCTATAATATATTTACTTCAGAATCCAGTGTAAATAATTTTGATTGTTCTAGTGGTGGTCGTATATGGATTAAATGGCAATCTGATAGGCTGAATTTTGAGTTATTATGCAAGTCCGAGCAATTCATCCATGGCCGAGTTTACGCCTCACAGGGTTAATAGCTTTCTCTTAACAAGTATCTATGAAAATGATTCTACCGTCGATCCTTGTGGTCCTCCCTAAAGGATTTGCGATGTTAATGCTCTTCCTTGGATTATTTTAGGTGATTTCAATTGTCCTTAAGTGCTAAGGATAAACAAGGGGTAATCTGGTTTCTTTCAACTCTTCTTTGGAATTTAAAGATTGTGTTAATGGATGGAGCTTCCTAGCCGCTTACATTTTACGGTTTAATCGAGTTGGAACATCCCATTTACTCTAAGATTGATCGGGTCTTTGTAATTCCAACTGGATTGAGATGTTTCCATCTTCCTTTTATAAAGTCCTCCCTCAAGATCATCGGATCACTCTCCTTTGGTAACTCTTCTTCAATCTCCTTCTTTGGCATCTCATCGCTTTCCTTTAGAATTATTGGACCTTAAAGCGGGTTTAAGGATGACATTATGGAGGTTTGGAACAACTTCATTCAAGGATCCTTTTATGTCCTTTCTATCAAGCTAAAACTTGTTAGAAATATGATGAAAGGTAGATATGGGATATCTCCCTTACAAAGAAATCAATATTGTTAAAGTCAACAAAGTGAGGTTCTTAGGAATGGAGAAAAGATCCTTATAACATTCATTTCATTCAAGATGCCAAGGAGATCAAACATAGATTCGAAGCTACTTATAAAAGAAATGCTATGGATCAAACAGAGAGCTAAATACATGGCTTATTCACTGATGATGATTTAAAATTCCTCTACCTTTCAATTAAAGAACGGAAAAGCTCCAATCTGATTAGAGAAGTGCAAACTGATTTGGGTATTTTCTCTGATCAAAAGGATATTACTGAAATTTTTTGTAGGTATTATGAGGATCTTTTCAATTGTGATGGCTCTCTAGTTATTCCAAAGGTGCAATTTTCTGGGATTTGTCTATCATGATCAGGCGATCTTATGTCAATAGGAAATTATTGCTACCTTGAAAAGTATCAGTGAAAATAAATCTCCTGGTCCTGATGGTTTTAATTCCAAGTTCTACATTGACTCTTGGAGTATTACAGGCAAATCTTTTGTTAATGTAGTTCTTTTCTTTTTCAAGAATTCTAGATTGCCCAATGTTTCAAGCATACTTTTTAACTTTCATACCAAAGGTGAAACACTCTAATAGAATTGAAGATTATTGTCCTATCTCTTTATGCAATACATTCTATAAAGTGGTGGCCAAAATCCTTGCAAATCGAATGAAGAGATTTCTCCCCTCTATTATCAACAATTCTCAATCAGCCTTTGTTAAAGGAAGAGACATCTCGATAATGCAATGGCCTTTGAGATATGTAATGAGTTCTCCACCTCCAATTGCTCTTACTTTTAGCTAAAATTGATTTGAAAAAAGCTTTTGATAAAATCAATAGAAAGCCTTGATCCATAGACTTCTGGATAAAGGTTTTCCCATGAGATTTACTACTTGGGTGGAAGCTTGCATTGATGTGCCTTTCTATTGTGTTAAATGAGAATATTTGGGTTATTTCTCTTCCTCCAATGGCCTCAGGGCGCCCATTGTCTCCTTTCCTCTCTGTGGCCATGGACACATTCTCATGCATGTTAGAAAATGAGATTAATAAAGGATTATATAATCCTATTACTTGGACAATTCTCTCATCTTTTATATGTTGATGATCTCCTTGTGATGGGTAATGTTGATCCTCTACATTTACTTCACTCAAGTCCATTCTTCAATCTCTTAAGTATTACTTGGGACTTGATGTGAATTATTCTAAATCATCCTGCTCTCTTCAAGGAAAATGGATAATTCACATACTGCTTTGGGTATTCAATTGGGCTCTTTCCTTTCAAATATTTGGGTCTTCCTCTTATTAAAGGTACAATTAAGATGGCTCATTTCACTCCTCTCTTTGATAGACTACATGTATGGATGGTAGGCTGGAAAAGTAAATTCCTCTCATTAGGAGGAAGGTTGTAGCTTATCAGATCTTCTATAAATAGCTACTTATCATTCTGGTTTCGTTCTATGGCTATTCCAGATGGTATTATTAAAAAATCGCTCTTTACTAAATTTTTCTATCATTCAGGGAGGCAAAAAGTTGCACACTATTTCTTGGGAACGCATACTACTTTACCCAAAGAAAAAGGTGGAGTTGGGTTACTCTCTGCTTCCTCTATTAATCTGATCAGTAAACTGAAATTAATGTGGAAAATTTGTAAGAGAGATTCTCCTTTTGCTAATTGGTGTTTAGCTAAATATACCTCACTATGGAATCCATGCATTTTAGAGTTTCTCCACTTTGGAAATCGCCAGAAAGTTGCTGAAAAATTTAGGAACAAACCGTGGGAAGGTAATGCTTTTCTTTATATTATGATCCTTGGTGTAATGGGCATTCTCTTTGTTACTGGTTGGGAGTAAATGGGCTGAAACATTTGAACCTCTCGGATGATCTAAAGGTCCACACTTTTATACAAAATGGGCATTGGAACCTTCCTACTTGAGATCTCTCATCCTTGTTGTCCATAAAGATCTTGGAAACTACAATAAAGGATGGTGACGATTCATTAAGTTGGCTTAACTCTAATTCTCCTTCTACCAAGGACTTTAGAGAAGCTATCTTTGATTCTCACCCCTCTTTAGATTGGACCAAGGGAATATGGTTTAAAGGCTATTCTATCAACTATGCTCTCTATTGTTGGATGGCATTTATTCAGGGTCTCAAATTATCTGATAAGTTAGCATACAAAGGGATTGGAACTCAACTCCCTTTCTGTTTTTGTCATTCTATTTTAGAATCTCATAACCATTTATTTTTTGAATGTCCTTTGGCTATGAAATTGGTGAGAGCTCTTATCCCAAGCGGTATGTTCCTATTCGCAGCCTACTCTTCCTGTGTTCAATTTTATCAATGAAGGGGAGCATAAAATGTTACAAAGATTACACTATTTGATTATTTGTTCTTGTTTATACCGTGGAGAGAAAGGAATAATCGCTCTTTTCTTCTACCTATGTCCCATTTGTCGCCTTATCATCAAAGTTAAAGAAAGGGTTTCGCCAAAATGCAAAGTTGGAAATTGAAAGTTGCTTGGCCCAGTAACGTGCAGGATTTAATTCGCAATTGGAGGAACTATTACCCTCCTTAACTCTTTTTCATTACCTGTGCCTGCTTCTTAATTTTTCTGGATGTCATTATGCTATTTTTTGTGCCTCTTTCTCTGAGTCGTTTACGATGAAGTCTATCGTTTTCTATGTTTTTTGTGCCTCTTTCTCTGTAGCCGAATGAAAGTGGGCTTTCGACGCTTGTTCTCTTCTCTTTATCTAGAGTTCCTCGGTGGTGTGGGTTTTGTGGCTCTTTTCTGCTGCTTTTTGCCATGGATGATGAGGTTGTTCTTGGTTCTTTCTGTTTAATTCTCTTCTGTGGTACACCGGAGGATGGAATTCTGGATGATATATCTTGATCTTCTTCCTGTTGCTTTCTGGTATTCTATGCTGGCTGTGGGTTTTGGTGGTGCTCTCGGTTGCTTTTGGAATGGACGATGATGAGGTTATCCTTGCACAACTTTAGATTTCTCAATTGGATGGTCACTCTGCAACCACGATCCCTCTTTGATGGCAATGATTCTGGAAGGACGATATGGGGATTTGGAGGCGGCTTGACACCGGAGGGACTTTCATGTCCCGGCCTACCTACATGATTATATTGTTTGTGTTAGTTTTTGGGCATCTCTGATGTATTTTGTATCTCTGAGTCCATATGTGCTATCGTAGCTCCTCTTTTCCGTAGAATTTTCTTTTTTCAGCTAGTGCTATGATCATGTTTCTAGAATTATTATTTCTAGTTTAGTCTTTTCCTTTTTGCTTCTGTCATGTAAGGGATTAGTTTCTTTTGTAACCTCACTTTTGGAATACAATTGGGCTTCGGCCCTTAAATTTTTCCAAAAAAAAAAAAAAAAAAAAAGATAGGCCGATAGCTACCCATGGACAAGTCAAAGCGGACACAATAAATTTTTTTCTTTTTTAAATAGCGAGCTTTAAAATTATAAATTATAATGTATTCAATTTTCTAATAAGAGTTGAAATAGATATTGAATTTAAATTTATCGTGACATTATATTTTAGGGGCAATTTGATTAATTAAAAAGAAGTGCAATATAAAAAGAATATATAGTATAAAATAAATATAGTTTATTTGAATTATTTTAGATTATTTGATCATAAATTTTTTAAATATTTAGATATTTTTTTTTGTTTGATATAATGAAGATAATATAAAATATTTTTTTTTGAGGTTAAGGGTGAAAGTGTGATTATCGTAGGGTTGTCATCATTAATAGTTGGCGGTCGGTGACGGTGATGATATGAGATGGTTGCGGTCGGCAGTGATTGAAAACTAGCAGCGAAGGAGGTGGTGGCCACGCGACAGAGGGCCGGGGCGATGACGGAGCACCGTTTCACTTTCCGAATCAATGTATTTGAAATTCGTCTAATTTAAGCAAATTTTAAATACACTATAAATAACTTTTTAATATATTTTAAATATACTAGAAATAACTTAGAATTTTATTTTGCATCATGTCAAATACTCGAAAAGTTAAAATCTTTAAATTTGATTTATTTTACATTCTAAATGCATTCAATCAAACAACTCTTACAGAAGTCTTATTATGAGAAATAGGATGTGAGACAAAAAAATAATATTTACTAATTATATTCATGAAATAATGGAGAGTGCAATAATAAATAGAATATAAAGAGTTAGTTCTCTAGAAAATAATCAAGAATACAAGGGCTAATGGGAAAAAATATTACCTGAAGTGGCAGATCATGGTATAAAAAAGTCCCATGAAAAGTCCTCAAAGATGCCTCTTGAAGGAGAAAATATTACATCCAAGTGAGGCTTTCGTGGACTCAATGGCTCGACACGTGTCCAATGATTTTTTTCCCATTTTAGCTTAACGAAATCGGACGGACGGTACGACGCTTTATCTGCACCGCTCGCCCGCCTTGTTCAAACAGTGGGAGAAGAAAAACGAGACGGGCATCGTTCGACGTTCCTCCCACGCATGACAGTTTAGGGCTTTCTCCGTTAGCTCCCGCCTAGATCTAACGTCCGTCCGCTGATTTAACAAATCTTACTAATAACTTCCATTGAGAGGTGAATATATGAGGTATTTACACTCACCGAACTTTAATGAATTTAGGGTTTTCTCTGTTCTTCTCACTGTCCAATATGTGAACATTTTAGAACATTTGGGTTCTTTAATTGAACGAGATATATTTTAGTAATTTTTAGAGATGTTTTGCATGTGTACTTTCTATACTGTCAAGATGGTACACGCCGTTATTATCAAATTTTTGAACTAATTAGCCTTGTGAAATATTTAGTATATCACATGGTAGGATGTTTGTTCATGTTTCAAGATGAATTTTGTGGCCTGATTAGGGATGATAGTATGTTCAAATGATGACATTAAAATTTATTTGTAGGTTGATTTTGGTTGTTTGTTTTGTATATTTTGTACTCTTAGAAGAGTACAACCTAATTTGGTATTTTTTTTAAAATACTTCTGTCCCTGTTTGTATACAAAATGCTGAGTACATAGCTTATGAAGCAGATTGAAGGCTCATCGCTTGGTTTTTAAGAGTTTTTTAAATCTGTACTCTCATGAGAGTATAAAGCATTTTTGATTATTTTTTTTAGTTTCTTTGGCCTGTTTGGAGGATATATGTTCATTATAATTCATTAGAAATAATTTAGAGGCTGATTGGTTAGTTTTTTAGTATTATTTTGCAACTCTGCATTCTCTTGTTCATATTATATTCATTACATTCTAAGCAATTTGGTGGTCGTTTGGATGGTTTAGGAGATTTTGCTGTCTCTGCATCTTCATGAGTACAAATAATTTCTATTTTTTATAGTATATTTTGTCTGTATAGAGAGAATATGATCATTACATTCCATTAGAAGCAATTTTATGGCTATTTTTTTTCCAGTTTCTTTAGTCTGGTTGTTGAGATTATGTTCATTACATTTCATTGGAAGTAATTTAAAGAGATGTTTGGATGATTTCTGGGGATTTCTATATCTGTACTCTCTATACTTTTATGAGAGTACAGAGCATTTTGGTTATTCTTTTTCAATTTCTTTGGCCTGTTCGGAGGAAATATGTTCATTACAATCCATTAGAAATAATTTGGAGGCTCTTTGGTTAGTTTTTTAGTGTTATTTTGCATCTATACTCTCTGTACTCTCTTGAGAATACAGACGATTTTGATCAGTTATTTTCAATTTTTTTGGTCTATTTGGAAGAAATATGTTCATTACATTACATTGAAAATAATTTGGAGTGATGTTTAGATAATTTTTGGGGGATTTCTGCATCTGTACTCATGAGAGTACATAGCATTTTGGTCATTTTTTTCCTGTTTCTTTGGCCTGTTTGGAGAAAATATGTTCATTACAATCCATGAGGAATAATTTGAAGGCTGTTTGGTTAGTTTTTTAGTGTTATTTTATATTTATATTCTTTATACTCTCTTAAGAGTACAGATGATTTTGTGGACATTTTTTTCGCTTTTTTGGCCTTGTTGATTATGTTCATTACATTCCAAAGGGAAGCAATTTGGTGGTGAATAGTTTCTGGGATTTCAGTACTTTTGTACTCATGAGAGTACAAAGCATTTTAGTTATTTTTTTATAGTTTTTTTGGTCTGTTTGGAGGAAATATGTTCATTACATTATATTGGAAGTAATTTGGAGGGATGTTTGGATAGTTTTTGGGAGATTTCTATATCTGTACTCTCTATACTCTCATGAGAGTACAAAGTATTTTAGTCATTTTTTCTTGTTTCTTTGGCCTGTTTGGAGGAAATATGTTCATTACAATCCATAAAGAATAATTTGGAGGTTGTTTAGTTAGTTTTTTAGTGTTATTTTGAATCTGTACTCTCTGTACTTTCTTGAGAGTACAAATGATTTTGTGCACATTTTTTTCTTGTTTCTTTGGTCTGGTTGTTCAGATTATATTCATTACATTCCAGTAGAAGTAATTTAGTGACTGTTTGGACAGTTTCTGGGAGATTTTTGTATTTGTACTCTCATGAGAGTAAAGAGCATTTTGGTCATTTTTTCATATTTCTTTGGTCTGTTTGGAGAAAATATGTTCAATACAATCCATTAGGAATAATTTAGAGGCTGATTGGTTGATTTTTTAGTATTATTTTGCATCTGTACTCTCTTGAGAGTACAGACGATTTTGGTCAATTTTTTCCAGTTTCTTTGACCTGTTTGAAGGAAATATATTCATTACATTCCATTGAAAGCAATTTAGAGGGATGTTTAGATAGTTTCTGAGGGATTTCTGCATCTGTACTTTCATGAGAGAGTAAAGAGCATTTTGATCATTTTTTTCATGTTTCTTTGGTCTGTTTGGAGGAAATATGTTCGTTACAATTAAATAGAAATAATTTGAAGGTTGTTTGGTTAGTTTTTTAATATTATTTTGCATCTGTACTCTCTGTTTGGATGATTTTTGAGAGATTTTTGCATCTGTACTCTCTGTACTCTCATGAGAGTACAGAGCATTTTGGTAAACTTTTTTTCAGTTTCTTTGATCTATTTGGAAGAAATATGTTCATTACAATCAATTAGGAATAATTTGGAGGCTGTTTGGTTAGTTTTTTAGTGTTATTTTGATTCAGATCTGTACTCTCGAGCGCATGATTATTTTTTTTTCGCTTTTTTTGGCCTATTTGGAGAAAATATGTTGATTATATTACATTGGAAGTAATTTGGAAGGATGCTTGGATGGTTTTTGGAGAATTTTTGCATCTGTACTCTCTGTATTCTCATGAGAGTACAAAATATTTTGGTCATTTTTTTCCTGTTTCTTTGGCCTGTTTGAAGGAAATATGTTCATTACAATCCATCAAGAATAATTTGGAGGCTGTTTAGTTAGTTTTTTAGTGTTATTTTGCATCTGTACTCTACAGATAATTTTGGCCAATTTTTTCCAGTTTCTTTGGCCTATTTGGAGGAAATATGTTCATTATATTCTATTGAAAGCAATTTAGAGGGATGCTTGGATGGTTTCTGGGAGATTTCTGCATCTGTACTCTCTGTACTCTCATGAGAGTACAAAGCATTTTGGTCATTTTTTTCTTGTTTCTTTACCTGTTTGGAGGGAATATGTTCATTACAATCAAATAGGAATAATTTGGAGGCTGTTTCGTTGGTTTTTAAGTATTATTTTGCATCTGTATTCTCTGTTTGGATAATTTCTGGAGGATTTCTGTATCTGTACTCTTTGTATTTTCATGAGAGTATAGATCATTTTGGTCATTTTTTTTCTAATTTTTTTAGTCTGTTCAGAGAAAATATGTCCATTATAATCCATCAGAAAAAATCTAGAGGCTGTTTGGTTGGTTTTTTAGTGTTATTTTACATCTGTACTCTCTGTTTGGTTGAGTTTTTAGTGTTATTTTGCATATGTACTCTCTGTATTCTCTTGAGAGTATAGATGATTTAGGCAATTTTTTTTCAGTTTCTTTAACCTGTTTGGAGGAAATATGTTCATTACAAATCAATTGAGAACAATTTGGAGGTGATCATTTTATGGGTGATTTGAGACTTCATTCTCATTAATGACTTTTCATTTTGAAGTTTATCATGTCTGGGAAAAGGATAACTTCGAGATGCAGGCCTACCACCATTAGAATGATGTTTGATAATATTGCAACATAATTTACTGATGAAGTCATTGACATTTTAAAGAGGCTTCATCTGCATCAATTCATTAGACTCCACGGAATTGAGCAAGACTCAATAGCCATTACCTCAATCTGCTGGGACATGAGAAGCAAGCTTTCTTTTGGTGGGGTATTCCTTTCACCCCGGCGAAGTTGCGAATTGTAGGGATGCCAAACAGGGAGGAGAAGGTCTTATAGCATCCCCGCCGTCAGTTCGAAGTGGACTATAAGACTATGCTTGAGCATGGAGATAGCTCGTTGCGGGCACAGCTTGTAGACATACGCTTATCAAATTTTTTTTGTATATCACAACTATAGGGTGTCATCAAAATTGATTGCCTACACCAGTGACATAGATAAATTTGTTGAATACAACTAGGCAGAGGCCATTTGGGCCTTCCAAGTTTCACAATTTGATGGTATTACATCAAAGATTCATACCTAAGACACGTAGTGGCTTTATAACTCTTCTTATGGTATGTTCTATATCTTCGATTATGTATTATTTGATGCATTGAAGTTAACTTATATAAATATTAATTGTATATCCGGGTCAGAGCACATAAGCATCATGAGGCGCCATCTCCATTTGCAAAGTCAATAGCCAAAAAATAAAGTTTTCGATGAAGCCTTCATTGGGTTTAGAGGACACCGTGATGACATATAATAATATCACTTAGTTCATATAAGATGTATTTATTTATGCTGTAGTCATCACATTTTCTTATCGGTTTAACACAGGTCTACCTTTCATTTGAGGACATATCAGAAGAGGAGACCTGGCTCTTTGAATCATTTTTCCCTGCCCAACATGCAATACATGTTGAGACCGATAGAGTCCCATTCTAAGTCCACTGAGTTCAGCCCTCACTGACTCTCCATATGTCTCTCCTCAATATTCTCCCCATCAGTATCACCGCCTCTACTACTATCCTCACGTAAGGCTTTGTGGTGGAGAGGATACTTATAGGTTTTAGAGACTTGAAAGATATAATATCTTCTTTTCAAGCAACAATAACAGAGAGAATGTATGAGATTGATTTGTGGGTTATTGCTATCGAGGAGGTTCTCCGGGCAAATGGGGTCCACCATCCCTCTGGGGGAAGCTCTGTGGAGGTCACCATGGGGAACTCTTATGAGGGCCATGGGGCACTATGGAGGCGGAGGAGCTTCCCTTGTGGAGGCTAGCACAGGGGAGTCTCCTGTGGAGGCAACTACAACTGCTGCCCTTGTGGATACTTCAACTTGGGAAGCTACTGCCCCTGTGGATACTTCCACTTGGGAAGCCCCTGAGGTAGCCTCCACTAGGGAAGCCTATGAGTCCACCATGGGGAAGCTATTGTGGAGGCCTCCACGCACATGAAGATGCTTTGAAGTCTTTAATCAAAGATTGAGCATGGTGTGAAGGCTCGATATGGAAGAGGAAAGTCTTGTTCCCCTTCCACACTTACAGGAAGTCACGAGCTAGAATAAGTGATGTGGTGGCCTCCACTCAAGATGAGAAGCCACATCGAGGTATTAAGTTACTTTTAAATTTGAGATAATAAAAATAGATTTCACTAAATTTTTTTATAGGTTCACAAAGATGAGCCAATAAAGGTCGATGACCCACGTACTACTATCGTGGTGGAGGAGCATCGCCGAGGTATGCATCATCATCTGAGATCGATCCTTAATTCATAGTGAATCTAGCTTCATCACTAACTTTCTTCATCGTTGCCAGAGGCACATCATTTTGTTGACTTCTCATCCGTAGCTCACTTTATGCTCCATCTTATTGACACGTCGTGCTTCCGATTCAAGGACAAGTAAGTCAATCTTCAATCAACTCTTTCATACATAAAATAACCTATTCGTTTAATTAAGCTCATTTTAAAATATTTCTCACTTGTAGGGGTGATACAGTATTCACGGCTAGGAATATCATTATTGCACAGGTAGATCGATGAGTTCTGACTGATCTCTCGATGCACACGCTGATGCCTTTGCTTTTATCGAGTACTCGCTTTGCGGGTCAGTATGTCCCTATTTGTACATCTCATACTTGTACCGGGTAAGTTACCCCACATATATCGTGTATTATTCAATTGTTTGTATAGATGGAAACTACAATTTATAAACGTTCTCTTCTTTTCTTACAAAGCTATGCGAAATATGGCCTACACAAGGAAAGCAAAATGTTCATCCAGCATGTCAATGCAAATGTTTGATTATGACATAGGCTGAGTTTCTTCAAAAATTGACCAATATTAATAAACCCTAAATAAAAAATTAAAATATGAGATTATTATGTCAAGAATCAAGTTGAAGATGCTTTAAAATATTGACTTAAATAGAATATGAGTATATATAGTGCATTGATTAGTAAATCTTAGTCATCAAATATCATAGTAAATTAATTCATTTTCAAGATTAATAGATAAATTTTATAATAATAGACGCTTTAAGAATAAAGATGCTCACAAGAAGAAAGTCATCCTAACGAAGAAATGATTGCACCCCGAGAAGAAAGCCATCCTAATGCCGCAGAACTCGAGGCTTCCTAATCAATCGTAGGTGACCGTAAGTAAAAAAGAAAATCATCTTGGAGACTCTAAAGCATTGCATAAATGATTGCACAGTCGAAGAACACATAACTAAATGATATCATGCATTGAAATATTTTCCTATAATAATATCCATCATCAGCTTAGGGTACCCTTCAACCGACTGACTAATTGTTGAGCTCGAGTTGAATTCCTGAGGTAGAATATTGTATCAGTTAATGATTTTTTATAGCATCTATGCGTTATTCGTGCGCTTCTAAAAAATACCGCATAACAGAAAGGTGTTGCAATGGGTGACAAAACACGTTCTGCGATACTATCAGTTTATACTTTAGTTTCTGTAACAATAAAAATATGATGGTTTAAAGATTAACAATAATATTTTAAATACAAAAAATTACGAGGCAAATAGAGAATTACTCTTGAATTTCTTGGATCTCTCCTAATATCCCTTAAGCTTTAGAAACACTTGACGCTACTTAACGGATCCTTTAAAATATCTTTTCCTTCTCGTGGTGACTTCTTCTTCTTACCGCTATGTCGGAAGAGAATTCTCACTTATTATGAGTCGACATCGATAGTTTTTTTAAGGATTGAAGCATATAGTCCTAACTCTATTATTACCTTGCCTCGACGCTTATTTGAGCATATCGACTAATGTGATTTCAAAAATAATGCAGAAGCATTTCCATCTCGGCCTTCCACATCTCTTAATTTTCTATATACACTATCGATGTAAATATCCCTCTTTGCTCTAGTAGACCATCGCATAAGAAGATACTTATCTGGAATGCGCACTACATCTTTCTGACTAAGAACTCTGATACAGTGGGCACAAAGTAATCCTATAATTTCAAATTTCTTACAAGTTCAAGTTACATCTAGGGTAGTCCCATTGAAATGGACAGTCCATGTTTTGGATGAATTTTTATTCTTTAAGTTTCTCACCAAATACTCCATGAGGCTATCATCTAACACAGTTATTAATAGGCCTCCAACTCCATGCAGAAATTCTTCCTCAAACATAGTATAAAGTTTTCTTATAGAAAACATATCAGCTTATTTTAGAATTGGACTGGTCTTAACAATAAAAACAATCGATGACTGGCTACACTTGAAGTTTTCGTCATGTTTATTTCGGCGCCATGTCTCCATAACCTTCTCCAACCCCAAGAAACAATCTTTAACTTGTTGGTTTAGAGATTCCGACATACGTTGTTCATTGACTACCACGCTATGCGTTGAAAAGATGCCCATGCGAATGAGTCTTTGCTAAATGCGGGACCACTTGGATCTAATTTTATAAAGCTCGGACAACCAAGTATGATCATGCAAATTGCCTTCTTCTAGCATGCACTGCTTCTTCAAACTCTTCTTCGAGTCACATTTGCTCATGCATGCATAAAATAGCCCTTGTACCCTCTTATTACTATTAAAGCGTGAAACTTGGAAGGAGCTTTCTTGAATATGCCATTGGCACAACCTATGCCGAGTATGCGTAATAAATTATAGTTTTCGCCATAGCGATCGATCAATGAATATTATTGTAGGATGTCACTCATCAACCAAGAAATGTCCGAATAGCCATGAGAATGACTCAATCGCCTCTTCCGATAAAAGGCTATTCCAAATAACACATTTTGCCAGTGATGATTCACTCCAACAAGAGGGGCACAAACAAGATTATATTTATATACGATAAATAATTATCACATCACCAAAATAGTCATATTCTATCATAAATATGCAATTGTTCCAAAAAAAACTTACTAGGCAATCTGACTTATCAACTTATATATCCCATGCAAACATCCTCACGCTTGCTTTTTCCTTGAATAAAGATTAATGCATTCACACCATTCGTAATCCTCGATTTTTTCTCTTTCTGAATAATATTGAAAGCATCTCTTTTTTTTAATCCAATATTCTATGCGCCGCCAACTTCCTTACTTAGATAGCTGAATGCATCAGTTGCTCTAATTCCGATCTCTATTATTGTCTTCAACACGAAAGCTTTTTCATCGCTAATGCATCTCAGGTGATCCGAGAAGATGTAGGTCAAGCTTTGCCAATGAATGATTATGACTTTCTATATATTTTAACCATCCGTTCCTCCAAGTCAAGAGAATCTAATCATGGTGGACAAGCTCTTTGTATCGGAATTTTGCTTAGGTTAGATGACACATTTCTTCCGACTGCTTCGATATAAAAAATCTTTTGATTTCAATTTCTTGAGTTTGGCTAACTAGTATGGTCCTTCCAACACCGAAGCTGCTTGATGTGCGTAGTCACAAGATCAGATACGCCTCCTTTTCGCTCAATGCAGCCAAGGAGTCTCCCCAAATTTAGGTCATTGACATCACGACTTCCATCGAGATCGCTCATTGATCGCATTCACCGCCTGCATCCACATGTGACATATAAAATAGCTCCACAAATAAATATATTTCCTCCAAATAGATCAAAGAAAGTGAAAGAAATAAGCTAAATACTTAGAGTACATAGAATACAGATGCAAAAATCCCCCAGAAATAATTCAAATAGTCACCAAATTGCTTCCACTAAAATGTAATGAACATAATTTGAACAATCAGGTTAAAGAAACTGAAAAAAAATATTCACAAAATTATCTGTACTCTTAAGAGAGTACAGAGAGTACAGATGTAAAATAATACCAAAAAATTAACCAAACAACCTCCAAATTGTTCATGATGGATTGTAATAGACATATTTCCTCCAAACAGGCCAAAAAAATAAAAAAATGATTGTACTCTCATTTCAGAGTGTGAGAATAGATGCACAAATCTTGAAAATACAAACAAATACCAAATTGTTTCTACAAAATCATTATATCTCAATCTTTAAAAGAAATCAAATATAACATATTTCTTCCAAACATGCCAACAAATAGGAAAAATGACCAAAATATTTTATACTCTCATGAGTAAAATCTCGAAATTATCCAGCAGTCGCAAATTGCTTCTGGAATGTAATGGAACATAATGAACAAGCTAGATCAAAGAAATTGAAAAAAATGTCCACAAAATCATGTACTCTCGAGGTATAGAGTACATAAATAAAATATCATAAAAAGCAATCAAATAACCTCAAATTATTCGATGGATTGTATTTCCTTAAGCAGTCAAAAAGCAGGAAAAATAATCAAAATATACGTACTCTCATGAGAGAGAGAAATCTGTATAGATAGTACAAAAGTACAGAGAGTCTGATACAGATGTAAAATTACTAAAGAAACCAAATAGCACAATTATTCTTAATGGGTTTGTAATGAAGATATTTCTTCCAAACATTCTCATAGAAGCTGAAAAAATGCCGAATACTTTGTCTTGTACTCATGAGAATCTGAGTACATGCAAAACTCTCCTAAAATTAACCTAAACGACCAAGTTGCTTAATAGAATGTAATGAACATATTATCTCCGGTGGCCAGAACTCATGAAAAATAATATGAATTTGGTGGTACTCTCATTAGAATAGAGTATATCATGCAAGTAGATCCTCAAAATAAGCAAAGTCTTAAAAACTCCAAATAGTGTAGGAAATATACAAAATAAAAGAATTTCAAGGAATAACTAACAATATAAAATCGTATATACGGTTGAGAAAAAATTACCATGAAGCATAAACAATATTATGTCAAGTTATCCATGAGTTTAGAAGAGTACAGGAGTGCAGAGAGTCTGAGTATAGAAACAGAGAATCTGAGTATAGAGTATAGAGAGTCTGAGAGAGAGTCTGAAGAGCGTCTTCTTGCTCAGTAAGGCTTCTTTTGCTTTGTGTTTTATACCTTCAAGATGCTTTTTAAGGGCTTCCTCACTAGAAGTCGACTTCCGAGATAACACATGTTATAAGACCTTCTCCCCTCTATTTGGCATCCCTATTATCACTGCAACTTCATCGGGGGTGAAAGGAATGCATTGCCCACCCAGAAAGAAAGCTTGCTTTTCTATGTCCTAACAAGACAGGATTGAGGTAATAGAAATCGAGTCTTGCTGAATTCCATTGAGTCTAATGAATTGATGCAGATGAAGCCTCTGTAAAATGTCAATGACTTCATTACGAAAGAGTGCTGCAGTATTATCAAACACCATTAGAGTGGTGGTAGGACTGCATCTCGAAGTTATCCTTTTCCCGGACATGATAAACTTCAAAATGAAAAGTCAGTAAATGATAGTACAGATGCAAATCAACCATAAAACAACCAGCCTACATTACTTAATAGATTGTAATGAACATATTTCCTACAAACAAATAAATAAGCGCAAAAATATTGGCAAAATCATCGTACTCTCATGAGAGTACATAGAAACACAAATGCAAAATCCCAAAACTATCCAAATAAATGAAATTGCTTTCAGCGGAATGTACCATGAGTCTGAGAAATGCAGAAAATACTAATAAATCAATCAAACAACCTCCAAATTGTACCTAATGAATATATTTCCTCCAAACAGGCTAAAGAAATAGTAAATAAATGATCAAAATACTCTGTACTCTCAAGAGAGTATAGAGAGTACAGATGTAATGAAAATAATCTCAACAACCAGTTCGAAGCAACTGGAGAAAATGTCTAAAAATTATCGTACTCTCAGAAATCTGATGCTCACTAAAAAATAACCAAAACCTCATTTGTTAGTGATGGATTGTAATGAACATATTTCCTCCAAAGCCAAAGAAAATTGTTTCTAATGGAATGTAATGATCATATTCTCTCCATCCAGAAAAATAAAGTAAAATATTGAGAAAATCATATGCTCTCATGAGAGTCTGAAATCTGAATGCAAAAATTTCTCAAATAAGCAAAGTCCTCTTGCAAAGAACTCCAAAGCATGTAGGAAATATACACTAAATAAAAGAATTTCAAGGAATAACACTAACAAACCGTAAAAAAAATTATACGTATACAACGGTTGAGAAAAATTACCGATGAATTTTTATTTAATACATCCTCAACTATTTACTCAAGGTCATAACTTCCAAATTCGTTCTCCATCTTCATGGTTCTTTCGTAAAAAGTAAATGAGATTTTCTCTTTATCTCTCTGAGCTCGGTTTGCAAGAAAAAAATATACCCCTAAACCCTAAATCTAGATATATATTTCTTTTAAATTCCTCCCGCGCATTCCAATGGCGCTTCTTCTCCCGCTGTTTGAATGAGGGGTAGTGCTAGGATAAGCGGCGTCGTTCTTTGTCTGTCGATTCTGGCGTTAAATGCTAAAATGGGAAAAACCCATGAACACGCTAGCGTCGGGGAGTTAGTCTCCGCGTAAACGTCTCAGACGTAATATTTTCTCCTCTTGAAGGCTAGATGGTAACATACATGACTACTTGAGAGTCAAAAAATTAAATAAAGAAAACTACAAAATCTAAGCACAATCCATACACTAACGTGTGTGGCTAAGATGGAGCCCATAGGGATGATGTGACTCCTCGTGTAGGTCTAGTTGATCCTTCCAAGTGGCGAGCAAATTTGCTGTCTTGAGTTCTACTGAGTGGCAAGTAAGCAGTGAGTCATCCTATAGTAGTTTCTTGTTTAGTGCGCTTAGCAAGTTCGCAAGTTGTTATAATGATCAACTAGGTGAGTCAGTGAGTGGCAAGTTCCTTGACGCATGATTAACGAGTAGCTATTGGGTTGTCTAAGTAAGGGCTAGTGAGTTGGTAAATGACATGCGTGGGCGGATTGAATTTGATTTGTCCGTCTTGTGCAAGGCATACCTTGGTGAGTAGCTATTGGGTTGTCTAAGTAGGGGTTAGTGGAGTTTTCAAAAATTGAGCCTAGTGTGATCCTAACACTTCTCAAGTTATTATTATTATGAATTTTATTTCATGATTAGTTATTTATGATAAATAATTTTAGAAGAATTTACATACATGCCAAATAATATATCTACCACTTAAATTTTAATATTTATATACATATTGCTTAAATCTTTTGCTATATTAAAAGTATCACTATTATTAATTTTTTTAAAGTGAAATATATATCTTTTCAAGATAATAAATATATATCTTTGGTATCCCATTTTTTTGGGAATAAAAAAAAAAGAGAGAAAAAAAAGATAATAATGTGTATATATATATTTGTACATTAAATATAAATATATTGATATGACACTTAAAATACTACTAGGCGAAGCACGAATCTTGATGCTAAAAGCAAAGCGATCCGAAGTTGGTCGAGATCGAGCACTTAAAATATCATTGGAAACTTTGGGATATCGGTTAAATCCCTAAAAGCTCTTAAAACATGGAGTGTTTATAATCTGGGATCATAAGCCCAAGATCCCAAAATTCCGACTTCATTTGAGCATTCAAATATTTAAAATACATCAAATGATCAAAGGGATCATTGTGAGCCGTCCGATGAAGTAGAGTGGTACGGGTTTTGCGTATTTAGAGGCTCATCCTCCATATAAATAGCTCATTTCTCATATGAGGAGCATAGGAGAGAAAAGCTTGAAGATCCTCAAACAATCGTCACCACTCAATTTCAGCCGCATGTCGCCGTGAGCCGCCGCCGCTGATCCTCATCGTCGTCAACCTCTGCCGGTATCCATCATGACGACCTTCATCGTCGGTCATTCGTTATTCGTCATCATGCACTCATCGATTATTCTGTGACTATATAGTTGTTCTCGTATACAATTCTGTAATCCGTTATCGGGAAGATTTTACTCAAATGATACAGTGGAAGCTTTCTTGAGTAGCGTAATTTTTCTCTCTTTTCGAGGTTTTGTGTGAAAATTTAGTTTTCTTATTCATCTTTAAATCACGCATTATTGTCTGAATTTCATGATAAGGTAAGGTAAATTTTACTCTACCGCAACTGATTTTACAATAATAAAAAAAATGAGTTGCTGTTCTTATATAATAAAAAAAAGATGTCGTCATTAGTATATAATAAAAAGAAAAAAAAAAGAGAAAACGATATTGCCGTAAGTATATAATAAAAAAAAAAAGAAAAAAAAAAGAGTTGTTCGTTAGTAATTAGTATATAATAAAAAGAAAAAAAAATATTATCATTAGTATATAATAAAAAGGAAAAAAGGGAAAAAATATGTCGCTGTTAGTATATAATAAAAAACAGAGAGGTCTCACATACGTCCATTCGGCGGGTTGGAATAGAGTTCTGTTGATTCTTTCTGCGGGTTGCCACGTCGAACAGTAGTCAATATTACATGGACTTCACTCTAGTCACGCGCCAACTTGCAACTCTCAGCCTCACCAATTTTTTAAGGCATAGTAGCCTCCTGTTGCCGGAACTTGACCTTTTCTTATAATGCTATGGGAACCCAGATTGTTGCCGAGCTTGATGCCAGCCTCACCAACTCTCTCTCACATTCTGTTGAGTATTGACGCATTGGGGATGGAACGGAGACACACACACACACACACACACACAGAGAGAGAGAGAGAGAGAGAGAGAGAGAGAGAGGGAATAGAGGACAGTGCTCTTCCGGTTGATGAGAAATCGAATGAATGGTGGGGGGAGAATTCTTGCCAGTAAGGAAGTACCCTGATGATGCTGTCTACTTGGGCTCAACTTGCAAACAAGGAGAAATAGAAGCAGTAGTTATTGCTACTGGAGTCCATACTTTCTTTGGCAAAGCAGCTCATCTCGAGGACTCCAATACATATGTTGGTCATTTTCAGAAGGTTTTAACCGCCATAGGGAACTTCTTTGTCTAATGCTTCACTCGCCGATCTCCAATCGATGACCACCAGTTTGTGCGAGAATCATACCACCACATCCTTCTCCTAAGAGGAGATGAAAAATGGCTTACCCATTGACAGCTGTATTTCTCGAAATTCTTCTGTGAAGGTAACAGTCTGAAATCCAGCAGCAGGATCACACAGTTTTTTTTTTTTACCATCTCAAAAAGATAGCGATTCAAATGGCCAATTGAATTTCAGTCCGCTGAATAACAAATTAGCCTATGATGAGTTTTCCAGGAATCAGTTTCCTTCAACTCAAACATCCAGCACAGTTCACCCATCTTATCATGTAGGAAGCTTTGAACAAGGTTGGCTTTCCAACAGATCCCCTTCGAATTTTGATCAGTCGCATGGAAATGAACTCTCACTAGCCTTCTGTCTTCGGCTTGTTAAATGGCCCTGGCCATAGCTCTGAAGTGAGCTATTCTGGCATGACACAAGTTATGTCAAGAGGTGGTGGTTCTATGGATGTTAATAAGATGCCTAATCTTCCACGAGATTATGGCAACTCATTTACAAACAGAGAGAAGCTTTCCTTATGCTGTGGATCTTCTCACATGCCTGTTCACTTTTCTCGCACGCTATCCGGATCCAGATATCTGCTTGTGATTCAAGAAATACTTTCCGAACTTGCTGGTTATGCCACTGAAGATGTCGAAGAGGTTGATGGTTCCTTGCTGATACTGTCACTGAGGCAAAAAAGGACTTCTTCCAGTTGCTTCATTTTGAATGGATTTACAGCAACTGGCTCTAATGGCCTGCCATTTTGTTCAGGAGAAAATGAACATGAACAACATACAGATTTCCAACTACAGGAGCAAAATAACACAAGAAAATATGAGCTGTTAAATATGCTCTAGATGGGTGCCAAAACAAAAAAGGATGACTACTATTTAAGAAATGGCTAGGATGGATGTTCTATGTTTTCTGCTGCAAGAATAAAAACTAGTTGTGAGGCTCCAAATTGAGGAGGGTGGTGATGGAGTTTCTATTGATGTTAGGCCTCTTGTGATCTGGAGTATACCTGCAATTGCTGTTGCTCCAGTAACTGTGACACGTCCAAGGGTCAAAGTGGGACGCTTAACCTTCATGGACATAATCGTGTTGGATTGTGAAAGCTATCTTCAACTCTATACAGGTGACCAATGCCTCTGCAAGTATATATTACCAGTTGGTGTGGGAAGGGATCCTATTCCACATGATGACATTTCTTCAAAATTATCGAGTGTTTCACATGGCACGAAGATCATTGGAATTGATAATGTTGTGAAAGGACGTTTGAATATAACTGTTAATTCTGGCAAGATATTCAGATACATGCTGCATATGAGTCCATCTTCCTCTCTTGCAAATGATTGCATAATGGTGATGGCTGAAGGATTGCATTGTTCTTCTTACAATCATTTTTTAAATCTTCTCTAGGGTGGCGGGTTTTCAACCAACTTACAAAATATTGGTTCAAAGTTGACACTGAGTCTGAATGGGAATCTTTTTCAAGTACAGTGCAGCATTTCAAGTTTGTAACAGTTCCCGAGCTCTAAAGTTTGCAAATTCAAAAGATTGCTTACAGTTTCAGGTTAGAAGACCGCCGTCATCGTGCGTGATGAGATGAAAAAAGCGTGTGGTGTAAGAAGCGCATTCTTATCTTCGTCGGGGCGTCTTGAGTAAGTCTACCGTTTGATAAAGATGTATGCTGAAAATGGTGCTGCAAAAGAGGCAAGGAAGGTGCTTGAAATGCCGAAAGAAAAAAGATTGTATATCGTGTGCTTATCTTTATCAGTTTGAAGACTTTCATCATCGCAGTGTGAGATAAAATTCGGTGGTGTCACAAGACACCGCTTCCTTCACGCTCATCAGACCTGAGTAAGCCGCTTAGATGTGACACCCCTTATGTTGAAATGCTGCCGAAATTTGGACTATTTGTATATATATATATATTTATTTTTATGCAGGTGATTAAATGTCTCGTTATGCTCATCAGGGCATAACGGATTGAAACCGTAGAGTCTTTAAACAAAAACACCATCAGGCGTGATGGGTAAAAAATAGTCTTGATCTGACGCATCTAGGATGGACGAGTATTGCCAAAATATTGCCGAAATTTAGATTGAAATTCAAGACGTAAACAAATTCAAATGAAAATCATCTAAACTTAAATTAAACAAAAAGATATATGATAAATATAAAGATGAATATTAAATCAAAGAGAAATAGAGTGAGAGTACTTAAAGAAAAATTTTGAAAGAATATAATATTTATTTAAAATACAAGTAAAATTTGAGAAGGCTAATACCAAATTCATAAGTTTTAATTATAATTCTTTATGACTTAAATTAAAGCGATAAAGTGAGTTCTCTTTTATTAAAATTTTTCAAAATTAAATAAGCCTTAATTGAAATTTGGGGAGGCAAATGCCAAACTCATAAGAGACTTATAATAAATTTGAAGTCTAGTTTTCAAATAAATATGAGATTTGATGTGGAGTTAAGGATAAATTCATGTTGAATTTGAACTCTTCTTATGTGAATAAAGCTTCTCTTTGAAAATTCAAAGTGTTAAATTTATGAACAAGTAATCAATATGAACAATATTAATTGAGCATTTGAACGATCATATTTAAATCTCAAATGAAGTAAATATTTCAATTGAAGATTAAAAGACAAATGATTAGTGGTAAGTCTAAAAATCAAATTTCAAATTGAGAACATCAATGTGTTAGTAATTTGGTAGCCTTTTACGAGCACAAATTTAATTAGGTAACTCATGAGCAGCCATGAATGTAGCTTTTAAAAAATCATTTGAAACTTGCATTTAAAGTTAAATTTGAAGCACTTGTGATATGTCTATTACTTGTCTTCAAAATTAATGAAATCCACAAAACAACTTATAAGGTTGCTTTCTAATTAACAAGTGAATTATGTTTTAATTCATATTGAATAAATTTGAAATCAAATTGGAGAAATATAAATAAGACTCACAACAAATTGGGAAGCTCACCAATAAACTGTCTTATTGAATGCATATATTGTGGTATCTCGATTCAAATGAATTGAAGAAGGCTTCAATTGAAATTAAGGTTGTAGCATACGAGATCTACAATATATCTGAATGTACACTTTCAAGTAAGAGTAGAACCCAAATGCAACCTTCGCAACATCTAGTTACAAAATTAGGATGTGAATATAGTAGTGGATTGAGCCGCTCACACCTCACTTTATCCTTAACTTTTGACTTCGCTTCTGCTTCCGCCTTTTATGCCACTGGATCTACAATTTTTTGTACAAACAGACAGAAGACGACACTAAATTAAATGATGCACGAATGAAGGAAGTTTCCTTCAATCTAAAAATAAAAGAAATTTCATTATAATTATCATTTTTAATGTCAGTGATCTCATTAATTAGATGAAATTATCTAAACTATAAATATCTGCATGTGCTCGGACATAGAGATTAAAGTGTAAATTTTAATATCTAAAAAGGCTGACTAGGCTAAATTGGAATCAATTAAATATTAATATAAAAAATCTAATAAGATATTAGATCAATAAAACATACCCCTAACGCCACCGGATTCATAACACTTTGTACATGCAAACAGAAGACATTAATTAAGGCATTCTCAAATAAACTCGCATGGGCCTCGACACTATGTGGAATGTTTAGATTCAAGTGTAAGGATCTTTGAGATGCTTTACGGTTTAGTCTTGGGTGAGTCGGGTTAACAAAACTTAAAATCTATTATAAGAATTTCAACTTATTGAAATATCTAAGAAGCTAATTATATGGCATAGATCGATCCTCAGAGCTAAAGCGAGTTGATAAGATTTAAAGTTCTTTGATATATTCGATTCAATCAATTAACTACTCCGATGATGACTGTGTTGAATGGTGATTTCAATCAGAGGGGATACTTTCATCAAAATACGATTCTAATTTCAAATCAAATTAACTTAAACTGAGTGTCAATCTAAAAAACTATTTAAATGAAACTCTATCATTAAAAGCTTAAAGCAAAACTCAATCTATCCACCTTTCGCAATTGTTTGTCAGGGGTAATAAATTAAGAAAACTTTAGCTCACAAAGGAGCCAATGTCAAATCAAGTATTCTGCTATGTTCACTCTCAATCAATCTCACGATGGCGTGACACGTGTCCTCTAACTGCATGGCGGATGCACGAGATAATGCGATTCTGACAGATTCCTCTGATCGGATGGTTTGACCAATCAGGCTCCATTATATTACGATAATGACCGTAACTCGCATGCTCCCTAATGACTCTGCCCATTGAGTTGTGAATCATAGGGTATACTTGATAGGGCAAAAAGCCCTATGTCAACTAAGGTTGATTTAAGTCTGTCTCCTTAAACAAACACTACCCCAGATCTATAAGAATTTCTTAAACGACGTAACCCATGTGTTACTAATTAGGATCATTCGGGTTGGACTATCTCCTGTGACTAGGAACCATGACGGCCCGGGATGGCTATGGGATCTAGATGGCGTCATTCCCCAACCATTCACTTTAAGCTAAAATAGTGAATTTCATAAATTTCTAATTCTAAATTTTAAACTCAACATGCTGCTACTATATGCTATGCATTTAGCGATCTAATGACTAGCCTTAATCGAAAGTTCTCTCTCACTTATTGGGAAGGGTAATTAATATAGGCTTGCTTTATAGAAACCGAACTAGATCTAAAGTCCTCACAAAATGAGGGCGAAATCTCTAGGTAGTGTCTTATCTACTATTCTATCTGTCTTCTAAAAATTACACCGACATCTTCAATCACACTCTTCAATTTAATATGTCGAGAGGTCGATGAATTTTTGGAGCGCACGCGCACGCGCACACACACACATATAATATAAATATGCAGGATAATCATTATTGAGAAAATTAGTACGTTATATATCCTTTGTATAAGTGCATATGAATTATTTAAAAACTTTTATTTTTCAAATCTTTTAAAAATTATGAAAAAAATACATGAATGTATGTATGCATATATAATATATCTTATACTCCTTAATTTATTAAAAAAAATACTATTTACCTTGAGTTAAAAAAAATACTTGAAATTATTTTAATATTTTAAAATTTAAGTAAATACTTCATTCCTTCATACTTTTACATGCTATAACAAAATTATATAATGCACAAAGAATTAATGCCAGTTTAATATTTATCTCATATTATATTTATAAATATTTACATTATTTTTTTATTAGTATCTTAAGGTGATATTTTAGCACAGTCTAGATAATGACTGTAATGCACTTCTTAGAATCTATAAATAATCTTTAATTTAGTATATTTGGAGCAACATGTGTAGGATGATCTTAGAAATCTTCATGAATTTTGGAACATAGGGATCCACCCCAATTTTTGGAGAATGATTAAGCTTTATTGGATCACCTTTGTGCTCATTTTCAATAAATAATGGTTATTGTTCAATTAAGCTAGGAACTTAAAGCTTTTCCCATCTACACAGCCTTTTCATGCAAAGATTTGTCACATTGTCTTCTTTATTTGATTACTTGTGTGTTTCTTTATGATGGTAAAATTTTAATTAGTACTTATAAATAAGTTTTAATTTAGAATTAGGAGTACAATTAAGGCTGCATTGGGGGAGTGGTGAGACAATGGTGTGATGTAAAAATCCACCTCTGTTATTTGAGAATTATATTTTGGCTACGTTTTAAAAAATCTGTGATGAGAAAATTATATTTTTCAACTTGATTTAACTACCTGCGGTGACATTCATAAAGCTACAATTTAACTTCCATAAAATAAAATAAAAAATTATATACCAACTGCAAATGTCCTAAACAGGCTTTAAAATTTAATTAAAAAAGAGCAGAATGCCCAATCAATGGTTGTTTTTCTTGAAAATGCATAATTTATGGGTATTTTCTTCCAGAACACCAAATCAATGAATGGGATTTTCAATCGAAAAGCGCAAGCACTTGGTATTTTGTTATATGATATTCATCTCGGAAAAAAAAAAAATGAAAATCATCCTAATAAAAAATTAATCAAAATATTCTAACCCAATTTTTCTGTTATCTAATTGCATGAAGCACCATTCCTAAATGCTAATGAAAATAATCACATATAGCAATAAGCCAATAACAACAATAATCTTCCGTCTCATGAATCAGTGATTCAGTATCATACACCAACCTGAACTTCTTTCTCCATTTCTTTTGGAGAAATATATAAATATCAATCAACAATTTTCTAAGAAAAATGTGAGCCTTTCCTTGAAGATAGATAGTGATGGCAACATATGTATGTTGCCCCTTGTTCCTGCGCATCAATCAGATCTTGCAGTTCCTCCCTTGCTTAAGATCACATAACTGGGCTATCTAGAGACAGCACAAACTGGACCTTCATCCTCGCCAGCTTTTGCCTGTTCTCTCCATTCTCCCTGCTTTCGTCGAACTGATCAAATCATCATGAAAATTTGATGCAACAATGATTTTCGTGTTTTCGTCATTCTCCTTCGGAATAAGCTTAAAGATACCATGAACAATTTAATTTTCTAACTCATTGATGTCTGAGACATTATCACAATAACCATGCCTCAAGATGCACCAGCACATGCGCCATTCCTTTGGACCTAACCTTCCAATGAGGCATTGCATGGAAGAGGAAGATGAGCCACCGGTCTTAACAGAATCAGATTTTGAATTATTCTCCCAAGTGGGTTCTGCACATACCTGAGCTAGTAAATCTCGGTCGTCCAGCAATAACCAATTCTTTAACATTTTATCCCCACCATTGTTCTATAACAGACTCAGCTACATATACTTATTGTATACTTATAATTGTATGTACCAGCTATTCTATTCCTAGTGCAGCTTTATATATACTTCTCTCATTCACTGTTGTTGCTTTCTACTTGGTATCATAGCTACTTAGGCTTAACCGCACCCAATCATGGACGAAACACAAAGCTGCTCGACTAACAACAGATCCATTGAAGTGTCCAATGCTCTCACTGTCGGTGACATCACAATTCCCCCATCCCTCAAATTCCTTATGTCGAATATCAAAAATATCATCTCCATTCAGCTTACCATAGAGAACTACCCAACATGATGCTCCCAGATCCTAAAATTCTTTACAACTGTTGACTCTTTTGTATTCCATTCCTTGGAACAACAATTAAAAAAAGAGAAAAAATTTGATGGCTGTGGTCTGATCTCACTCGGCAGACCAGGAAAAGGGTTGGTTCGGCCCTCTTACACGCACAGACCTCGTTCGCACGCTCGATCCCAAAACAAAAAGCCGAAAGCCTTGGTTCTCCCGATTCCTCTCAACGGCAAGCAAGAGCATGCACGATCTCCCTCAACCTCAACCGCAAGCAAACGATCCCGCGCCCGTCTCCCTTGCAATCGCAAGCAAGCATTCTCGGTTGGTTCTCTTAAAAAACAGCAATAATCCCTTCTCCCTCAACTGCAAGCGAACCGCAAGCTCTCGTTCTTCTCCATCCCCCCTTCGAGCTTCAAGCCGAAGGCTCTCGGTCTCGTTCGATTCCTTCAAGCTGCAAGCGGCACCTGCTCTCGCATTCGCTCGTCCACTCTTTCCCTCGTCCCCCCTACTCGCTTGAAGGAAGCAGCCGAAAGTAACCCACTACTACTCACACAAATCCTGCGGCTTAATTTTTAAATTATATCATTTTATAAATTTAATTAGGCGATTAGTCATTTAAAAAAAAATTTAAAATTAAGCCTAATCGTCTGATCTGGTGATGATCTCAGTCGCCAGTCGCCGTTTTAAAATTAAATAAACGTCATATTTTTTTTTATATGTCGGTTTGGCGTCTTTGGTATCGTTGGAAAGATAATGAAAAATTCTACAAACATTTAATAACTTTTGTGAATCTCGTGGTGAGCCGCGATATTTGTAAATATGACTACGAGTTCTGAAAATTAAAGATATTGATGCATCGTTTTTGGTGCTCAGTCATTAGATGTTAGGTTTCGGCGTAGTTGGTATCGTTGGAAAGATAATAAAATTCTCTTATGTTGACTTTTGGAATCTTGCAGATGAGGCGGTTATGAAATATGTGACTTAGAAGTTTCAAAATTAAATATATTGTGACTGTTTTTTTTTTCTTGATACAAGATATATTATTTTTTGGTAATATCAACACTCATTATATTCTATATAAATTGAGTTTGAATCTATGTAATTCCCTAGAATCTTTCCTCTTCACAAAACTCAATTATATAATATAATGAGGTGTTTGATATTCTTTCAGAGGAAAGATTATAATTATATAAAACTCAATTTTATATGAATATAATGAGTGTTTATTCCAAAAAAATAATATATTTGTATTATGGTAAAAAAAAACAAATATGATATATTTAATTTTTTAACAAATATTTGCCATCAATTTAAAGTTGTCACATAGAAGTTGTATAATTTTATTATCTTTCCAACGATACTGCTAAAACTCAACATCTAATGAGTATGACCAAAAAATGAAATATCTTCAATTTTACAACTTGAAGTCACCATTTTCTTGTCAAGATTCGTCAAAGTTACTAAAGTTAAATTATCTTTCCAACGATCTCTAAAATCGACACGATGAGTTAATAAAAAAATTTAGGCTCTATTTAATTTTTTTTTTAAATTAAAGGGCGTTAAGACCCTATTAGGCCTATTTTTAAATTTTTTTTAAATGTCTAATCACCTAATTAAGTTTATAAAATGACATAATTTAAAAATTAAGCCAAATCCTGTACGCTCTCGTCTCCTTAAAGCTGAAAGCTTTAGCCCATTCTCTCTCTCTCTCTCTCTCTCTCTCTCTCTCTCTCTCGTCCGTGGTCCTCTTGAACAAGCCAGTGGCTCTTCTTCTTGTTGGTTCGGAAACAAACACATGGCGAAAGAAATCGAATCCCGATCGATTAATCTCTCTTCACGTCTTACTGTAGCAAATCACTGTAGGTGAATTTTTTTTTCTTTCTTTTCTATCCCTTCTACTATAGTACTCTCAATATCAACCTCCCATTCATCCTAACCTTCCCATAATCTATATTCTTTTGATATAATCAAGAGGCAATCCTACCATCAGGTAGGTTTAGGAGTGTGCATTATTTGGTTTTAACTAAAAAACCAAATCTAACCAAAGTTTTTGAGTAATTTGGTTCGGTTTTGAACTTAATAATTTTGATTTTGGTTTTAATTAATGAAAACTTTGATTTTTGGTTATTGGATCGGTTTGTTATATAAAATTTTGGATGAAACCAAATAGACCAAAGTAATTATATGTAATACGATATTGTTAATTTATGTATAATAGACTTATCTATTATATACTTATTTTTATTTATTTTTGAATACTTAGTAGGTGCTTTTTTGGAGGACCATTATCCAATTTTTTAAAATATTTTGGTCTCATAATATGATAATATGGTTCCATTAACTTCTAAGTTCAAAACATCGTTCAGCTAAGTAAAAATTAGTTTTAAATATTTTTTTTAGAGCATGAAGTAGTTAATTATATTTTGATTATATTTATATTATTTTGCTTATTGCTTGTTCATTATACAATAAAAAATTATGCAAATAATTTTTAAAAGTAGCTAACTTCGATTTATCCAAAACCAAACCAAAATAACCAAATCAAATTATTATTCAGTTTGTTTGGTTTTGTATTTTATTTGGTCAGTTTGGTTCAATATTTTTAGGAATCCAAAACCAATCAGTTTTAAAAAATTATCATCCAATCCATCCAAATCAACCAAACGCACACCCCTAGGTCGGTTTCTCTCAGTTCTGACATCTCCTTCCTAAACTAAGTTCATATTAGTTCCGGTTGTATTGACTCTCCCTTCATTATTACCATACCTAGTCCCATCTCCAATATAATCTCGCCAATAAGAAGCAACTCTTCCATCAGACAGGTTCTTTTGGCGTGCTCTCCATCTCCTTCACCAAACTCTCTCACCAACCCCTTTTTTATCATGGTATATACCTCACCTAATTTTTGATAGTGTTGTCGCTTCATCTCCTTGTATTCTTACTTTGGTATACAAAGAGGAGGTTTGAATGCATGGAAAATTGCATATGTTTGCTTCATTTTTATGCAGTGATCAAATATCCTACTAAGCTCAATAGGGCATAGTAGGTTTGAAGACCTCGCTATGCTCAATAGAGTGTAGCGGGTCAGCTCACTTAATAATCGTCATCATAGCTAATTGCAGAGGCATAACATAAAGAGGCTTAAATATGTGAAAATTATATATGTTGTTACATGCAGGTGATGGAAGACCCCACTAATGCTCAATAGGGCTTAGTGGACATGAAGACTTGGTTTGGTGTGTATACATGTCTATGCTCAATAGAGCGTATCGGGTAAGCCAAAGTAATTCTGATATAGTCCTCTATGTGAGGATGACGCTGGAATGCTGCCAAAATTTTGACTAAATTTTAGACTTAAAAAAAGGGGAAGAATCAAGATTTATTTAAAAACAAAATCAATTACATGAAAAATAAACAATCTAAAATGAAATATGGATGTGGAAATTTATATATATATTTGCTTTTATGCAGGTGATTGAAGGCCCCGTTATGCTCATCGATGTAGATTGAAATAGAGGTTCTTCAAAAAAAATAGCCTTTCGTGAGGCATGAGATAGGTAAAATAGTTGATATACACAGATGATCTTTGGAATACTATCAAGATTTTATCCAAAATTCATACCAAATAAAATTCAAAAATAAAGAATCGCTAAAATAAATGTCTGAGCAATTATAAATTATAAATGAGAATGAATTTGAAGATTATATTTCAAATAAAGAAGGATGGACTGAACTCAAATGGATTTATGAATTTGAAATGAATTGAATATTTTAGTAATAAATATAAATTTGACACTTTAATATCTCAGTTCAATTGATTTAGAAGATGACCTAATTGGATATCCAATTAGAACACAAAAGATCTTCTTGAAATTAGAATATAATTTTCAAATCATAATTCACTCCAAATGAATTGGAGAAAATCAAAAAATTCATAAGAGATTTTTTTAATGAGATCGAATGATTGTTAAAAAGCATAATCAGTGAATCATTGAAAAATATTTGAAGCATATTATTCATCTTATTAAATACTCGAATTGGATCAAGGAGAATTTAAATAAAGTTTGCGATGAGTTTGAGAATTGGCAATATATATAAATGAGAGTATATTGAACATTTAAAGACTAATCAACTTTGAATAAAAGAAAACAATTAAATATTATTCCAAGAGATCTACAAATTTATTAGACTAATTTAAAACATCTTCTTCATGATCTACAATTCTTCATACAATAAGAACTATAAAATTAAATTCTACACTAATTATGGAGCTTCCTTCAATCCAAAAATAAAAAAATTATTATAATTATGATTATAAAAATCAATAATTTCATTAATTAGATGAAATTATCTAAGTTAAAAATACCTATATGTGCTCAGACATAGAGATTTAAAGAGTAAATTTTAAAGTTTGAAAAGGCTGCGCAGGCTAAGTTGAGATTAAATAAATATGAAATTAATCTCATAATTTAGAAAAAAATTACCTAAATTACTAAACACCCACATGAGCTCTGACACTTATACCAAGCTTCTAAACTTTGTGTCGATGATGTTTACTGAGTTTTTTAAAAAAAATAGAAGAATGATGAAATCAATTCAACTTTACAATATATGCATTAATGAATGTATTCATATGCTAATTCAAGTCCATGAAGAATATAAATATTACTTCATATAAATTGATCATTAGACTGTCGTATGCTTAAAATAGAGTTAACAGATCTAAATGACCAACTTCTAAATAAAATACATTAAATTATAAGACCCATCTCAATAGAGTTAAGGTCTATTATGATATCAATTTTCCAAATTTAAATTACACATAGTCATAGATATTTTCTACTAGCAAATAAATGAGTTGACATATGATGGCCGTGTTGATTGAAAATCTCAAATTATTCAATGCTTGAAATAAAAATTCATCATAAACTAAATTTTAACTAAAATCTAAACTAAATGAAATTTGTTATTTAAATACTTAAACAAACAATTCATCCACCCATCCATCATTGTTTGTTGGGGATACAATTAAGAAAACTTCAACTCACAAAGGAATGTCAAGTCAAATAAATCACATGTTCTCAAATAATCATCTTGTGACTTGGCTTGTGTCCTCCTCATGGTTTGGCATGGCTCCATATGATGTGTTCTGACAAGAGTCTTCGATTGGGAGGTTCAAATGACACCATTATATTGATTGTGGCAGTATGTTCCCAATGGTCCTTTGAGTTATGAATCATAGGGTATATTTGATAGAAAAGCCTTTTTTTAACTAAGGTGGGTAAGCTTGTCTCCTTAGACAAACACCACCAGTTCAAGGATTACTTGGACGATGCAACTGGGCTGGATATGAATCCTTCGTCAGGTTGGGTGGATTACCTCCTTTGACTAAGTAGACTAGGGACCACGATAGCTCGAGATGACAGAACCATGAGATCTAGATCGAGAACTTCATCATTCCACCAACCATATGATTTTAGTTTAATAATGGTGAATTTCATAAATTCTAAAAATTTCAAAACTCCATGCTTCTTCTTATCTCCTTCATTTGATCCAATGACTAGTCTTGAAAGTTCTCTCGGCTTGGGAAGTTAACTAGATGCTTTGCCATAATAAAACTAGATCTAAAGTCCTCACAAAAAGAGGGAAAAATCTCTGGGTTGTGTCTTATCTACTATTTCATTTGCCTTCTAAAAATTTCATTGACACATAAATCAAACTCTCTTCATCGAGAGGTCAGTGGCAAATTTTCAGAGCCCATAGATTTTTGGCCACTCAGTTAGGGATATGTTTCTCTTTCCATCTTTGGCTAGTCATATACATGCTATAGTAGCAATAAAATATTTGAAAATTTAAAATAAGAAAATGATGATTTAGATGTGTAATAAATTCAAATTACTAATGTATGAGACTCTACGTCAAATGAATTACTCTGTAGAAATGGATCTACAGAGCACTCCTTTCACTGTTCAGCTAGGGCATGGTGAAAACATCTACTTAGCTAACGCCATCATCAACACAGGAGATGTTGGAGCTACCATTCAATTTAGTAGCTTGGATTTCCCAGCTATTATACCTGCAACTCTTGAAGTACCCACCTGTGGTGCACTCGTCCGAGATCATGCCAAAAGGCCTAAGTTTATTGAAGCTATTACTCATCATGCTCGCCAACTAATTCAGTAACCAACCATTGTTAAGGAGTTCTCTGAGAGAACTTATTTTAAAGTTTGGTCAATTTGAAGCCCATGATGAAAAGATCATTGGGCAAATCTTTGATGCCTCATGGTATAACTGCTTTGCCAATTGAAATTTTTGTACATGGAAGATATGAATTTGAGGCTTCCTCATGAGGAAGAAAATTAACTAGAAGGCAAAGAAGAAGAAGAAATGCTGAGCTGAGGGCTCAACATATCCCATTTAAATAACCCAGTGAACAAATAATATTGCCACAAGAATCGAGTATTCCTACCCGTAACAACTTTGATAATCTAAAATGGGTAAAAAGAAATAGCTCTACTAGTATGGTGAAGCAGTCTTTCTCGACTCAACAACATCAAGCTCCATCACCGTAGGGGAGATAACCTGAAATATTATACGCTAGAATACACAATGTCCTTAAAGTAGCCAAGGAAAGAGGCTTAATGAAAAGAAAATTTTAGAGGCCTATGATGATTGAAGATACTGAGATTCCACCATAAAGGTTGCCATCTCTTATGGTAACCAGTCATCAAGCCAAGTATGCTTCATGAGAGCGTGACTTGGACCATGTCCAGAATTTCTGAAAGATCCGGGAAAGGGTAAGTAGATATGGAGGTTGAGGCCATGATAAAATTGAAGAAAGAAAGATGTGACATCGATGCACATATTCAAAATCCATCTCAAAAATAACATCAAGTGGATACCAAAAGAAGGGATATTCACGATAAAATATGATGGTTGACACCACGAGAATCCTCTAGGGATCCCATCATCAATCGGTCACCAATGAAAGTTGTTTTTGATCGTAGTCCCCCAATGGAAGAAATGTTTGTTCCTTATAATGAACTAGAGATCCATTGGAAGCATTAATCAAAAATTCATGTGCAAGAAGAAGACGATGAACATGACACTATGGATGTAGAAGTCGTTTATATGATGAGACATATAGATGAACTTTATGTTCAATATCATCAACAACATAAATCCAACGAGCTTGAACTTAAGTTCGATGCTTATAAAGGAGAGTCATCATAAAAGAGAGTAGAAGGTGGATCTTCAATCTCCGCTGAAGAGGAAAAAGAAGAAGATCAAATTGTAAAGGAAGTCATGGGAGTTGAAGCTGTTTATATGGTTGAACCAGGAAATGATCAACCTGGTACACGCTTTTACAATCAGCATTGTCATTCAGCTCCAGCAACAACTGTCCTTATAAATACATAAGGAGAAGGACATTCGAGTTCTTCCCCTAAAGATGAGCAGGAAAGAGAACAAACAAAAAAGAAAAAGAGCATGTACTTATTGATGCTGCGGCACTAGCTAGAGAGCAAAGACAAATACAACATCAAATGGAAGCCAAAGATAATGAAATTTTACATCTTGGTAACAGGATGAATGACATGATGACACAAATGAATATCATGATGAATATGTTGTAGAAGAATATCACATCAAATGTATCGTTTCATCTAATCAATAGGTATAATAATACAACCTATACCATAAACTCACGACATCAAGCTCCTATAGTACATGCTATGCTTGAAGAAAGGAGTGAAGTTAATCAACTAGATCTTCAACCTATAGTTTAGAATGAATTGATTGCACCGAGAGCAGTAATAAATTTTGCTTTCAATGAAATAACATCTAGATTCAATTTACTTGTCATAATACATGAGAAAATGATGCCTTGCTCCAAGGTTAATTTGCGGCGACCAAAACTACTTTTCAGTGCTAGAATTGTCAAAGGATTCAGTCAAAACCTTCATTGAGCTAGAGATAATGTTCGTGAAAATATTCACTTGTGCAACCGAGAAAATAACGATCACTGACATTGCCTTACTAAAAAAGAGAAAAGATGAGCTAGTGACAAAATTCATAACTTGTTGGCATAACCTAAGTATGAAATGTGAATAATAATTGGAGAAAGAACATGCGATCCAATCATTAATAGGCAATATGGATGATAAAATGACACCATTTTTATGTATGGCGTTGATCACAACATTCCATGACTTGCTTGATAGGGTGGCCAATTTTGAAAAGTTGAATCGCTCTAAGTCCAAAATTTACATAGATAAATCAAAGAAAAATAAGCCTTCAGATTCAAGAAGAAATGAAACTCATACCACTTCCTATAGCTCAAGTGGTGAAACATGAGTAATATATAATGTAAATAAAGGAAAACAACCAATGTACAATGATGATAAGGGAAAGAAGCTTGTTCATCCTAATCCACAATCAAAATTGGTATTGGAAGGCAATGATAAACCTCCAACTTTTTTGGGTGGTGGAGTGCATCCAAAATAAGCAAAAAGAGATGTTGAGTGAATGCAGCCATCTCTTTAAGAAAAGATGAATAAAGAATATTCCTTTAGAAGGGACAATGTGGCTAAATTATTTCGACAAACAGTCAATGCTGGTCTACAATTACTAGAAAGTAAAAGGCTTGAAGAAGCTGATGAAGTCAATAATCTAAATTATTGTCCCTATCATCGGGTGATTAGCCATTCTATTGAAAATTGTTATGTGTTCAAATATTGGCTAGAAAAGAAGTATTGATGAGGTAAATTTACATTATTCAACAGAGTTCTAGTCAACCTAAAAAGAGAGTCTACAAGGATGATTACGTCCTCTTCCGTATCATCTATTAAAGGCAAAAAGAAAGAAAAATCAGTTCAGATTGAAGAATGAGAAACAGTAGTCTCTGAGAAGACTGTGAAATGTTGAAGCAACTAAAAGATATTCCTAGTGTTATGTGGAAATCACCACTTGAACCTATATTTAACTTAAAAGAAATGCCTAAACCAAGCATTTTAGCTTCTCAATGAGATTTTGATAAGGCTACTTCATCACAACATGAGGAGCAGTCTATTAAACGTAAGCCTCATAAGTCAAAGAAGCCAGCTAAGAAAAAAAAGATCAAGAAGAGAACTATAACTCAAAAGATATTTATTAACTTAGATGAGTATCACCAGCTAACGACAACCATTTAGGCTTGTAGACTTCATGTCTAAACTCCATATCGTTGAGTTGGGCGAAGAAGATAATGGTGAATTTTGCCTAATAGAGAAGTGATATCAGATGCTCTTCAGCATCAATTACTCCAAAATGACAATGGTAGTTAGACAGACTCGACCAACCCATCAAAATTCTTCTTAAAAAAGAAAGAAGAGCTTAAGGAGTTAACATCTAAATTTTGTCTAATGACTCAACAAAAAGATAATAGTTCAGATGAAGATTTATATTTTTTAGACAGAGAAGGGTCAAACTCATCAACAACATTACATATGAAATGTATGAAATTGAAAAGTGAGTTTAACTCTTTCGGTCAATCCTCTAGAATAAAAAGTAAATTTAAAGAAACTACTTCTTCAGAGGAATCTGAGCAAGACAAGGTGATTCAAGTTCAGTTGAGAAGTGGTAAAGTCTTACCACGATCATCAAAGAAGGGGAATTCAAATAAAGATAAAGGAAAACAAATTAAAATCAATGAAGATATCATTCCCAAAAATCCTAAAATAAAGCCTAAATCAAGTGAAAAGATAGATTATAATATTCTATCACATCTGAGAAAGATCCCTACACAATTAAGTGTGTATATGAGACTCTCTTAATGTCAAAAGATCTTCGAGAAACTTTGATACATGCTCTTAAAGATCCAGAGAGTTATGAAGCTTACTTTGCCAAAAATGTATGACTAAATCATTACAAACTTAAGATCTCACAGTAATTATATTTTTTGAAGATCTTATTTTAGGAATAACATATCACAAATGTCCTCTATATGTAATTGTAGAGAGTGATGGCACCTTGATCAACTGATCAATCTAGGTTCCTCTATCAATCTTATGAGTCTAAAAGCATTAAGAGGATTATCACTTGATATCCAACATCTCGGGTGGGATAAGTTGATGGTTCATGGTTTCAATGAGAAAGGTGAAAACCTTGGGTTCTTTTATTCTCCACTCAAGTTTGGATTTATATACTGAGCCAAGTTTCATGTAATCGATACATTGTTTAGAGCTCTCTTGGGTCGACCATGGTTGCATGAGTATGGCATGGTCCCATCAACATCTGTATGAAGTACTTAAAGATGGAGAAGAGTTTAGAATTCACGGCAACCTACAACCATTCTCCATGAAGCAAAGATTTATGAAAGCAAAATATTTCATCCCTAAAAGAGCCTAAGCCAACAGAACTCTTGAGGTGGTAGCATCCACTTGAACTAAAAAGAAACTTTAAAGGTGAAAAGCGAGCAAGAGGAAGAAAAAAGGCAATGACTCTCCTAAAGCACTTGACTCTACACCTAAATTAAGAAGATCGTTCCTCATTTGGGAAGTGACACACAAGAAGAAAATATTCTTCAAACTAGAACTTATAAGCTTTCAAGAAAGTATAAAATAAGTGATTTAGACTATGACTTTGAATCTACTTATGAAAATAGGGTTTAGAGTCAGCATTAAGAAGGATCACTTGGAGTGGATCTCCTTCAAAATTATACCCATCCCACAACAGTACTTCAAAGAAACCACTCCGCTGGAGGTCCATAACATTGAAGAATTGATAACATTCTATGTATCACTATTGAGTGAGAGTCACAAAACAAGAATCTTATTTTACAGATTTGAAAAATCTCAGCCTCACAATTTTTATTAGCCTAGTCAACATGAAGATTCTGATGAGAGGGTGCCAACAAGAATACTAATATACTATCCATCAAAATTGTGAAGAATGATGCATAAGCTTGGAATTCATATTAGAACTACTAAACATAGAACTCAAATCTTTAACAAGATGTGGAAACAAAGAAGTCCTCAAGCATCATGAAGAAGTGATAAGTTTATCACTAAAGGTCTTGGGTTCATCCACAAATCTCATCAAAATAAAGTTTGTTATAATATAATAGATAAGATCAAAACTAATAGTGATAGAAGATGATCTATGAAATTCTTCTTATGAATGATGAAGAAGTAAAAGCACGAAGAACTCAAGATGGTGGACAAATAGCTACTATGGATGAACTCAAAGAAATCAACCTAGGAGCTGAGGATGATCCCCATCCAAGTTTCATCATTTCCCTTCTATCTGATGAGAAAGTTGAAAGCTAAAAGTGCTACTTTGTGAATTCAGGGATTACTTGACCTAGACATATATTGAAATGCCAGGCTTATATCCTGATGTAGCTGTTCATAAATTGATAATCAAGCCAGAGACAACACCTATTAAACAAGCTTCAAGATGAATGGGATTAGAAATTGAAGAACATGTGATCATTGAAACTAAAAAGCTAATTAAAGTAGGATTCATATGTAAAGAAAAGTATCCTGATTGGATAGTTAATATAATGCAAGTGAAGAAGATGAATTGATTAGTATCTACTTAGGGACTTAATAAAGCAAAAAATGACTTCCTTTCTCAAAATTATTGGTTGATAATACATCAAACTATGATATGTTTTCTTTTATAGATGGATCATTAGGATATAATCAAATCAAGATGGCACCTGAAGGTGAAAGACATACATCATTCAGAACATCTATTGGCATCTATTACTACACAGTCATATCTTTTGCTTTGAAGAATGCTGGAGATACATACCAAAGAGCCATGATGTGTATTTTTGATGAGTTGATTCACCAGAAGGTGGAATGTTATGTTGATGATTTGGTGGTGAAGAGCTTAAATCGTGAAAATCACTTTGAACACTTGAGAATTGTATTAGAGAGAATCAGAAAATATAATCTCAAGATGAATCCTCTAAAATACGCATTCGGTGTGTCCTCTAGAAAATCTCTTAGGTTCACAAAGAAATTAAGATCGATCCTGCTAAAATCAAGGCAATTATGGAGATGCCTCCGTCGAAGAGTTTGTGTTAGCTCCATTCTTTATAAGGAAAGCTTGCATTAATCCGACGATTTTTATCAAACCTATTAGGACACTGTCAACCATTTGCAAAGTTGATGAAGAAGAATGCTCCATTCAAATGAGATAAGGAGTGCTACGAAGCTTTCAACAGCATTAAAAGCTATCTGTTAAATCCACCAATCCTTGCAGCACCTACTCCTGGGAAGCCCCACATTCTATACACAGTTACATTAGAAGAATCCCTCGGAGCATTATTAACACAACACAATGAAGAATGCTCTTTATTATAATAATCGGAGGTTGATAGAAGAAGAAATGAGATATTCTCCGATAGAGAAGCACTGTTTCACATTGATCTTTATAGTCTAAAAGCTCTACCATTACATGTTATCTCATAAAATTACTCTCATCTCAAGGATCAATCTACTGAAGTTTTTGATGATAAGACTAGCATTGACTGGCCGCTTGGAAAGGTGGACAATATTACTTTTACAATTTCGATATCACATACATTCCATGAAAAGCAGTAAAAGGGCAAATTTTAGAAGATTTTTGTTACATCCATCATGGACTCTTCTCTTGATGATTTTCACGATGAGCAAATGCTCATTCATGAAGAGAAAAATCACAAATTTAGGAAATGTACTTTGATGGAGCCTCATTGATTAAACAAGTCCAACCTCTAAATTTTCCAAGGGCAAGAGCAAGAATTTGCATCATCTTTATAACACCAGAGGGAGGAATAATGAGATGATCATATGGGTTGACTGAGCCAAGAACTAATAATGAAGGCAGTATGAAGCATTGATGGCAGTCTTGAAGAAGCTATTTTCATAGACATTCAAAACTTGCATATTTTTGACGATTCTCAACTTATTATAAATAAAGTACTATGCATCTATAAAATCAACAAGCTTGAGTTAGCTTTTTACCACAAGCGAGTTCTTGAGCTTATGAAGCAAATACCATATGTCACACTAACTTGAGTCTCTCGATCCGAAAATAGCAAAATAGATTATTTAGAAAAATTACTTAAGGAGATGGCAAGTAGGAATGGTGATTATGTCATGATCGAGATATGTACTCGATAAGTTCTAGAGACAATAAAGTATCAATCCCCGCAGGTAAAGGGGTTATCAAATTTGACTCAATAGGATGCAACTTAGGTTGCTCCTCATCCTCCCCAAAATTAACAAGGAGTTATACCAAGAAAAGCTAAGTATGACATTACTTCAGAAAAGCAATGGAAAGCCTTTATAGTAGAAGAGCCCCATGATTGGAGGTAACCCTTCATCGACTACTTTAAAGAAGAAAAATATAATAAATCATTGAGCTCAAATTGAAGAGAATGTTGCTATACTTTCGTTAAACAATTTGTATAGATCCTTTGAACAAATGTGGCTATGATACTAATCTGAGATGAAGCTAGCAAAGTAATGGTTGAAGTTCATGAACGATTTTGTGGTTTACATTAGTTAGGTCCCAAGATGGCAGTAAAGATAAAAAGATAGGCTATTATTGGCTATTTATGGTGAGAGACTATATTGATCATGCCAAGAGGTGCCATGAATGTTAAGTACATGAGATTATAATCCACCAACCTCCAAATTCATTACACCCAACAATAACATCTTGGCCATTTAAATGTTGGGGTATAGATGTAATCATACAGATTGGTCCACCGTCATCAATGGGTTACTGCTTCATCTTAGTAGCAATTAATTATTTTTCTAAGTGGTTGAAGTTATCCCATTTAAAGAAGTTCGTCGTGATCAACTTTTTTCATAATATGGTATAGATTTGGAGTGCCACGAATAATTTTGATAATGGCAACTTTCAAAGTACAAAATATAGATTTGTCGACAAAAAATTGATTGACGATACTCTTCAATATATAATCCAAGGGTAAATAGTTTGGCAGAAGCTTTCAATAATACATTAGTCAAACTTCTCAAAAAGATCCTTACTAAAAAATAAGAGAGAATAACATATGAAACTGTTGACCTCATTTTTAAAATGTGCTCTCAACCCCTCTATCTTAGACATAGGGCTTCTCTTAGACTTATAGAGTTCCTTAGTCTTAAGACACATCTAGTGATTAGGTGGACACTCAACCTAGCCTTGAGACTTAGAAGAGTTAGCCATAAGAATAGGTCATGCCTTAGGGTGTTAGGAAAATTTTCTACCTTAGCTTGAACCATTCCTCACATTCCTTAGTCAAACTCCAAATCAATCTATTTGATTTTCTCCAAACTCAAATCAATTCCATGTGATCCATGGTGGAATTCATGATTGAAATTGAGTGAAATTCTTAGTCAAAATCTTTCAAATCTAATCTTTTGGACTAGCCAAAATCATGATCAAATTAATTCTCATACTTTATATTCATATATCAATATAAATATAAATATAAATCAATCAAACTAAATCAAAATTCAAATCCAAATTACAAATTTTTCTAAGTCCTTTAAATTCCCTTTTAATGGACTTAGCCTAAATCATGATCAAATCAATTCAAATTCATGAAATTTTCTCATAACTCATTTATATTCTCATTTATATTCACACATATAAATGAAATATAATACAAATCAATCAAATTCAAAATTAAATTCCAAATTTAAAATCCTTTAAGTCTTTAATCTTGGGACTTAGCTAATTGATGATCAATTCAAATTCATGAGATTTTTCAAACTCATTTATATTCTCATTTATATTCACATATATAAATGAAATAAAATAAATCAAATTAAATCCAAAATTCAAATCTAAAACTCCAAAATCTAGTCCCTTTGTTTTAGTTTAGTCAAATCATGATCAAATCATTCCAAATCCATGAAATTTTCTCATATCAATTTATATTCTCATTTATATTCACATATATAAATGAAATATAATTCAAACAATCAAAACCAATTCCAAAAAATATCAAATCCACTCAAAATCCTAAGCCAGTCAAAATCTTGAACATCAAATCAACTTCAAATCAAATGACTCTTGATTTCTTCATGATTCAATCAACACTATCATTCAAATATAACACAAACTTAATCACTAAATCAAACCCAATTCAAAATCAAATCTCAAATCCATTCATATTCTTCCTTTGAATATGAAAATGTCAATGAATCAAAATTCATTTGACTTTCCATAGTTTATATTTCAATCATAAGCCTTACAAGTTCAATCAAATCAAATGTTTGACCAAACCATTTGACCCACTTAGGCTCACTTGACCCAAAGTGACCTAAAACCCTTTGAGCAAAATTCTAATCCTAACCAAATTGGATTGAACAAACTCACCTATACCTCATCATGATCAACAATCATCATGAGATGATCAATCAATCAAATTGGGTCAAACTAAGTCAAACTGGGGTTCAAGTCAATACTTAGCCAAAATGAAACCCAACATAGCCAAAATCCACCATAGGCCAAATTAATTGAAACCATTAATCTAAGTTCATTCATGAACTATGTTTGAACTTGACCAAGTCAACATTTGAGCCTAACCTAACTAATTGGATTAAGTTGACCCAATTGACCTAAAGTCAAAATGTGTCAAAACTTGATCAAATAAATTGATTGAAACCAATGGGTCAAGTTCATTCAAATCACTTGTTGAACTTGACCAAAATAATTGGCCAACTAGACTTGCTCAATTGACCTTGAACCCCACTTGATGAGGTCATGTTGAGAAAACCAAACAACTAAAATTGATTGGAAAAAAAAATACCAATCCACTTCATATGACTAACCAAACCTAATCCTACCCAACTAGCTCAAATAGGTCAAATGGGTCAAATTGATAACTTGACCCATTTGACCTAAATGAAGTCATATGACCAAATTCAAAACTAAAATAAATTGAATCCAAACACAAAAACATTTTTAAATGGTCATATAAACTTGACCCAACCCTTGGTTTGACCCAATTTGATCAACTTGACCCAAGTTGACCCATTTTGACCTAAATGGGTCAACATGAGCCAAACCATATCAAATGAACTCCAAATAATGAAACTTGGCCAACCTAATTTTACACATACCCAACATATCAAATTCAAAATCAGCAAATGACCATTTTACCCTAGGCCATAGAACAAATTTTGGTTAAATCCATGGGAATTTGGTTAAGTCCTCCTCATATCAACTTGATACCTTCTAATAGGCCAAGTGAACTATGGAGTGCATCAACCCAATGGGTTTGGGTTAGCCAAATGAGGCCAAGGCAAACCATATAGCTCAATTTGGCCAAATAGAAAACTTCCCACCACTCAATTTCAAGCACATGGGAGGTTACCAATCCACTCCTTGGCTCAAACTGACCATGTGCCAACTTCAAACATCTCAAACAACCCTTTCCATATAGTAAATTGGATCAAAATGATAGCCATAGCTTCGGTAGTCCGATTGCCATAGGGGGAGATATACTCCCCATAATTTCACTTGAATTTGAGATCCTTATTATCGATTGAGTGCTAGAGAGTGTTAGAAGCCATGGAGAGCAATCAAGCTCTAAGAGTTTGAAAGAGCATTCTCAATTTTCATCCTTTGAAAATAGGGAGCTCCACTCATTCTAACTTCTCACACTGATCAACTCAATTGCCTTTGTACACTCCTCGGAGACCAAATTGTGCCAAGCTCATTCTAGTTCCAAAGCAAGGAGAGGTTCAATTTGATCAAAGCATAAAGCAAGGGGAGTTGGTCAGCAAACTATCAACCTGAGCTAATTCTCTCTGCAAACTTCATCTCAACCAGACGAAGCACCTCCAAGGGAATCAAGCACCGGTGATCACCTCCAGTGAGGTATGTAATTTTTCGACCATTAGACTTAAGAGGTTTTAGTCTTTTGTGGCATGAGAATTCCACCATTAGATGTGATCTTCTTTGCTTTGTGATGGTGTGTGCAAAATTTTTATCTAATCACGATCAATCAAGCTCGGATCAAATGATCATGGATGGTCTCCATTAATCTGAGGGAAGAATAGAGATCCATCCATTGCATTTTGGATGGATGGGCAGATTAAACATATTTTACATTTGATTTATCCTTTAAAACCAGGTGATCACGGCGTTCGATATGATAGAAGATGGGTATTAAACTGTCACCGCGCACTTCCTTGATGCGGCATTTAAGTGGCGACTTATGGCGATCGTGTAAAGCCCGTGCCGCGTGTAATGTGATAGATTAAGATTTTAATTTAATTAATCCTCTGCTTTAAAATTCATATCTCCTAAATAAAAAAAAAAAAATATGAGGTAAATTTCTATAGAAAGATAATTCAATCTAGAATATTCCATATTTGGTTTTAATGGATTTTGAATTATATATTTCTCTAATTTTGGGTTTTTATGGAAATATTAATTTATTATTTACTTCTTAATTAATCCTCTGATTAATCCCAAACTTCTTGGGTATGTTTTGGGGGATGACCTCTACCTCCCCTAAGTTTCTTGAGATTTATTGAAGGCTTAATTGGGGGAATTATAAATGCATTTCCTAATTATTCACTTAAAGTAATTAATGGTAATTAAGGGTTTGATTAGTATTTTAATCCCTTATTGGAGTTGATTAAGGTTAGATCCAGTGAATAGGAGGCTTAGGAAATAATTTTGGGGTATTTTCCTTAAGCTATTCCCTAAACCCCCTTTTCTTTCCTTAATCCTCTCTTAATCAAGGGCTAATTCATTAATTACCCTCTTAATTATTTTTTTTTTTAAATTCTAAAACCTTCGAGAACTTAATTAATTTACTTTGGATATATGCTTAGGTGTTCAAGAGCCTAAGTTCAATTAAGAAAATCAAAACTCAACTCACATGTGTGAGGGGTGTTTTTTTGAAAGTACTTAAGTTAAACCCCTTAGCTTAATTAACCATTAATCATAAAAAAAATTGCATTAGGCCCTTTTCTTCCTAGGTGCATTGTAAGTTTAAATTCCTTGTGAGATTTTATGTAATCTCATTGGCTCATAATTACTTGGTTAACTATGCTAAGGTGGTGTAGGTAAGGGTTAATTAACATGATTAATTCATATCTTAACTTAATCAAAATCTAAACTGAATCTAATCATCTAAAAATTAAACAAAAATGTCAAACACATGTGGGAATGGGTTAGAAACAACAAACTCAACTCACATTTTCAAAATTAAATCAAACTCAAACTTAAATAAAAATCATACTAAATGAACTTTGATTTACTTTAAGATTTCTTATTTCACAAGATTGTCTTTAGGGTTTAATTAAAGTGATGTGATTACATGCTGTCATTACTTTAGTTTTTTCCCCAACATATTAAATATGTATGTCATGTGGTTTCATGCATCCATGCTTTTCATATTTTCAGATTTAAAAATAAAAAAAATATTTACTTTATGCCAAAATTGCATGTGTTGGCTAAAGTAAAAATATGAGTGGCTATTATCGCTACTAAATTCAAATTATTTTCAAAATATATGTATCAATTATCAAAACTAAAAGTGTGCTACTTATATTTTATTTATAAGCTTGCATGTGAGTAAAATATAAGGATATGCTAAGTGTAGGTTTCCTTCTCTTTTCTTTTAGTATAGTTTTGAATAGGATTTGGCAAGAATATGGTTCATTTGAAAAGAACCTAACATGCCTAATTCCATACCTATTCATTCCTATACTATTAAGAAGGATACCTATGCTTTACACATATAAATTGCATGAACAAAATGAATCAACTATAAATTTTTGCATTCTTTCTTTTCCATTCATTTCTTTTATACATATTTGTATTTAAGGAAAGTGGTATATTAGTCGGACAACCCAGAGGTTGCTAGGCTTTAAGTAGCCCTAAGTATGTCTTTTATCTTACACCTCTGGTTAATGATGATGCTATACTCACTTATGCCTTTCTTACTTTCATGTGTGCATGTGAAAGTTGGATAAGAAAACTTTTTTCTACTTAATAAAAAAAATCATGCATCATAAAGCATTTAAATTTTCTTAAATAACTAACTTAGCTTTCTCTTTCCAAACATTTCTTTTGTACATATGCTTGTATTTAAGGAAAGTGGTATATTAATACATTTGTGAGCTTAAAGTAATAAGTAGGTCTTGTACCTTGTTGGTTAATAATGATCTATACTCACTTATGCCTTTCTTACTTTGTGTGTGGATGTGAAAATTGGATAAGAAATTCCTTTGCTACTTAATGAAAATCATGTATTATAAGCATTCAAATTTTATTAAGTAAACTACTTAGCATCATGAAGTGTTCTAAGCTTTTCCATTTGGTATGTAGATATTTGCTTAGGATCCATTCATATGGATGTTATACATGTTGAGACAGAAATGAAGTGATGTGTGTTTTGTGAATTTAGTTCATTTATTTAATCTTACCTTTCTTTTGAATAGGTTTGTTTATCTAAACTTAGGATTGATTAAAACACTTAATCAAAACATTCACTAAACAAAACCAAAAACATGAATCTACTTTAAAATTACTTAGTTAGGAAGGAAAGAAGTTCTCTTCTCTTTCCCTCTCTTCATAATTTAGTAATTAATTGTATGATTCACTTGAACTTAATCAAAATATGAAATAAAATCAACCCAAAATAATTAAATCATTTAAATGAAACCATCCTCTAAGTTGAACATGCTTCACTTAGAATTCTAACAAAGCCATAGCTAAGCATAACACAAACCTCAAAGCACACACATTAGGCTAAGTCACCACTTCTAGCTTTAAATTAGGGTGGTGCATGGTTTGATGTTTGCTTTTATTTTGTCATATATGTTTTAGTCTAGATGTTAGGATGTATGCTCATAGAATGAATGGTTGGGCGATCTTAGTCTAATCATTATCTTTTGTAGGGGATTGTGCTTAAGGGGCCTATAATAAATACAAATATAAATGCTTTTGCTATGCAGGTGTTTATACCCCTAAGCATAATCCCCAGGTGGACTTAGTCACCCATGTGTGGTGTTAAGTCCAATATACATGCTTGGAATTTGAGTGGTTTATTTTAGCTAATATCTATTTTACAGGTGTTAGTTAGATTTCCATTCTTTTCCTTTTCATATTTTTTTGCAATTAGGATTTTGGAATGATTGTTATGGAGATTAGGATGCATATTGGTCATAAAATCTTATCTTATATGTGAAACCTTTAGCATCTACCATCAAAAGAAGGAACCAGAAGAAGAAGAAAAGAAGAAGAAAGAAGAAAAGAAAAATGAAGAAAGAAAACTTGAAGACCCCCATAACAATGAATTCCTTGCTTAATTGTATTTAATTCATTTGTAATCTGGGTTGTATAAGGGTAGATCTCGGCTACCCAATTTATTTTTAGGTTTGTGCGGTGGTGCCCGACCACAATGGCCTCTTATTCTTTTACGATTAGCTTTATAAATTGATTGATGATTGTTTAGCTTGTGCATTAAGTGACATCTTTTTCTTAGTTTCTTCCTTTCTTTATGTATGACCTGGATGTGGATTAGGCTCTTAGAGAAAAATAAATCTTTTACCAAATCTAATAACTCAAAACTAAAAATAAAGAACTCATAACCTCACCAAAAGCTTAGGTTTAAAATCAAGATAAAAAAATTAGTAACTCCTTGGCTGGATGAGTATTTCTTTTATAATATCATATACAAATGCATCTTATTTTACTCTTGATTGGAGGGCTTCCACCTTTGCTAGAGAAACTTGGCTTGACCTTTGAGAGCCATGGTGGAAACACACCTCCTCCCTTCTCGCTGATTTTGGCCAATAACTTTATTTCTCATGCATTAGGCATATGAATCTTATTAGCTTGATTCAAAAATAATTATCCAAAAAAAATGAAATTTGAATTGCATTAGATTTAGGTCATTTGAAGCATGTATTTACATGATCTAGTCTCTTTAGGGAGTGAGTTTAAGGACTTAGTCTCTTTCTAAATAAATAATAGCCCAACTATCTTGCATAAAGCATATGACTTGCCTACATGCATTTAAAATCATAGGAGTTAGTTGGCACCCCAGGGTAGTTGTAAGTAGCAGTTGGGTGGTTTGTCCTCTCTTGTGGAGGCAAACCAAATACCCATTTTTTGCCTTAGATTTAGGTCGTGCTTTTTAGCACTTGCCAAAGTTCCCTAGATTTAGGTTCCGAGGTTACTTCTCCTCTTTGTGGGACATAACCTTAAATCATCACCACTTAGGCATTTCCATAATCTTGTGTTATGGAATCATAAGTCCTAAATTTCTAATGAAAAATTCAACTCAAATAAATTAAATCAATTTCAAAAATGTAAAGCCCAACCATCAGATAGTTTAAGATGCTTGCTAGATTTCCTAGCATCGTGGGCATCTTCTACTTATCTTTCTTTTGGCTTCGATGATAACTCCTCTCTTTGAGCAATCCCATTTTAATATTCAAAATGAACTAATCGATTGATAGTCCTTTCTATTGAAATCTTTGGAGACATGATTATTTACCTTAATGAGAGTATTCTAGGGATCCCATCCTTAGATGTAATTAACTATGGGGCTTGCCTGTAGAGAACTGAACAGTTAAAATAAATCCTGCTTTACTTTTCCATGTAAAGTAGGAGAAGAATCTTTGGTACATATGTAGACCCATTATCCTTAAGAGTCATTATTGAGGTGATTAGGTCCAATAAATGGTAGTGATTTCTATCTCCCAAGATAATATACTATTCCTTGATGACGTACCCGATCACTTGAATAAGCATATCTGCGGATCTGCGTGGCATCCCAAAAGATGAATTTTTATATTCTTGCTTTTCACCACAGATGAAGGTGACCATATAAAAATTTTTCTCCATAGAAACTGATAGAAGCATTGTGGGCATATCAAACTACCTACTTGTCACAGACTAAAGCCACTCCTTATTCATTAGTATTTAAAACCAAAGCATCCTTTCACTTGAAGTTGAGTTGCCTTCACTTCGAGTAGCCATCCAATACAATCTAACTGAAGATCAAAATGCTCATTTGAGAATGGAGGAACTCGATGTGCTTGATGAAGTTAGATTGCAAGCTCATCAAAATTTAGAGGTTTATAAAGCAAAGATGTCCAGAGCTTTTAACCATACAGTGTGGCCTCGAACATTCCAAAAAGGGGAATTGACATTGGTGTTGAGAAGACCAATATTTCCTAATAAAAAATTCGGTGGCAAATTTGAGCCTAATTGGGTGGGCCCTTTTGTCATTGAGAAAGTGTATCAAGGAGGGGTATACTAGCTCATTGACCTAAGAGGTGAAAGACCAGTGCAATCAATTAATGGTTGATACCTGAAAAAGTATTATACATGATGAATTCATCCTCGAGGTACAATAGAAATCCCCCTGTAAGATATGGTGCATTATATATATATATTTATTTAGGTTGAAATTGTGCTTCATGCCGAGATCCCTAAATAAATATATATAATCAAGATGATAAAAATTTTCTAAAGCACCATGAAAATCCCTCTGTTACACAGGGGGCATTTTTTTAGATTTTATATATAGATGAAATCAATATTATGTGTTAAAGCTCTCTTAAGAGAAAACATATCAACTCAAATATTGATGTATTTGCTTAATTTCATCTTAAAATTCTTTCAAATATTTTTTAGAATTCCCCATGCAAGACAGGTGGCATTTCTTTAATTTCATGTGGGTTGACATCATGCCATAAGACGAGATCCTTGAATATATTCTGATTCTGGTAGACATCATGCTTTAAGCCGAGATCCCCATTTGATTACTCTAATATCCTGGTAGTAAAGATACTTCAGTTATCCTAAATAGTAAAAATGTATCTTTAAATAAGATGCACACAAGGTGATTTTACAGTTGAGAGATCCATCTTCTATATTTGTAATAGTTCTAAAAGTCAAGTGAGAGGATTTCAAATCTGTAAACTTTGATATTGTTAAGTTGGGAAAGCACAAGTCCATTCACAAGTCTAAGACTCAAGTGGGTCCTGACTGTCAAACTCAATAAGCCCAAATATGGTCGAGTCTCTGATTGCTCTTCTCACTTAACAAGCTATAAGAAAAGGCTGTAGTGGTAGAGCCCCTGCTTGCTTGTTTAATGAAAACAACTATTCTGCCTAAAGTTGACTTGACATACCCAAGTGGTTCAGAATCAAAAGTTCTCTTAACTGACTAATGAACTAGAAACAAGATTATAAAAGATGATTTATTCTTAAAACACCAACTATATAAAAATATCTCAGAGATGCGCAAAGATGAAGATACAAAATCTCAAGTGCTGTATAAAACAAAAGAAGACATGAATGCTGATTTTCCACTAATACAACAAGATAATACATGACTAATAAAAAGAGAGATAAAAAGAAAAGATATATCGAGGAAGCCTAGATTGAAGCTGTTGAAGTTGTGCTGAATAAACTGCTAAAGAATGATGCTCACTCTCAGCCAACTATAAGGCCTCCACAGCTTGGGTCAAAGCAGCCTCAACATCCACCATAGCTCGGTCGCGTATCTGGTAATGGTGATGCTCCTACTTTATAGCTCGAGCTCTCCTATCCTAGTCAACCTGTAAGTCCGACTTGCAGGATATCACGCGTACAAGATCCCTCCATAACTCCCTGGTCTTGACAGTCAGTCAGTCTAACTTAGAAGTGGTGTCTATCAATATCTGACGGTAGTGTCGTAAAGTCTCATTACTCTTCTCAAATTCATCATGTGCTCGGTCAGCTGCTTCCCTACGAAGCCTGACCTACTCCTGAAGCTCTACTAGTGAAGTACTGGAGCGGATGATATTGAGTGACCTCATTTGGTGGATCAAAAACTCCGTAACTCTATGAGCCCAAGTAGGAGGAATGCCACTAAAATTTAATATGAACACATACACTACCTCATAAATACCAGCTATCCGTAAAGTGTCTTTGTGAGCTTGTAAGATGTACCTAGCCCATGTGATGTATCCATGTGGAAGTCTAGGAATCCTGCCGACAGATGAATCTCGAAGCAAGTCTGATGAGCTCAACTGTAACTGATGGTGGCTCTGAAGTCTAGACTGTCTCTTCTTCTCAATGCTGTTAGAAGCAGGCTATAAAATATCATAATATCTAGAACTAACCTGTGCTACTTGTTATCTAGAGGATTTTAGTCCCCGCAATTCTGCTTAATAGTACTCACTTAATCTGCGAAATCCTCAAAAGCAAAAGAGTCTGAAGAATAGTCAGGACGTATGGAGGATCATGCAAAGAAACCCTAGTAAAAATCACGTCCTCTCACCATATCGGTGTGCTATTCAATCCTATCCCTGATATCAAGATCTCCATGAGAATCGTGTCTGTCAATCTCCAACTAAAATAGCCTCTTCACTAGGCTCACTAGATGACAAGTCATCAGATCTCCTCCATCTGAACATTCTCCTATCAAATGATCAGAGAAAACACATATAAGAATGCAAGTGACACCATGATAAAATATAAGTAGGAAGAAAATAGCGAGCTACACTAAGAAGCAGTAAAAAAAAGTAAGAGGCAAAAAATAAAAAAATAAAAGAGAGAAGAATCACCTTAAAAGAAAAATTCAATAAGAGCAATTAGCTCACAATAAATATGATTCACGCTATGTGCGTATCATATTTGTTGGGGGACATTTGTTGACCCTCTTTGATATTCCATTCCTTGGAGCAATAACAAAAAAAAGAGAAAAAAATTGATGGCTGTGATCTGATCTCATCGGCAAAATAGGAAAAGGGTCAGTTCAGCCCTCTTACATGCACAAACCTCGTTTGCACGCTCGATCCCAAAACAAAAAGTTGAAAGCGTTCGTTCTCCCGATTCCTCTCAACAACAAGCAAGAGCACGCACAATCTCCCTCAACTGTAAGCGAACGATCCCGCGCCTGTCTACCTTGCAACCGCAAGCGAGCATTCTCGGTTAGTTCTCTTAAAAATTTGCAAGAATCCCTTCTCCCTCAACTGCAAGCGAACCGCAACCTCTCAATCATCCTAACTTTCCCATAATCCATATTCCCTTGCTATAATCAAGAGGCAACTCTACCATCAAGTAGGTTCCTCTCAGTACCAGCATCCCCTTCCTAAACTAAGTTCATATCAGTTTTAGTTATAATGACTCTCCCTTCATCCTATTACCATACCTAGTCCCGTCTCCAATACAACCCTACCAATAAGAAGCAACTCTACCATCAGGCAAGCTCTTCTTGGTGTGCCCTCCATCTCCTTCCCCAAACCCTCTCTACTACCCCTCATTTCACTGCACTCATAACCTGTATACCTCCTAACCCAATTTTTTGATAGTGTCATCACTTCATCTCCTTGAAATTGTTGTTATTTGGAAGGCTATAAAAAGAGGAGGTTTGAATGTATGAAAAATTGCATATGTTTGCTTTATTTTTATGTAGGTGATCAAAGATCTTACTAAGCTCAATAGAGCATAGTAGGTTTGAAGACCTCGCTATGATCAATAGAGTGTAGCAAGTTAGATCACTTGATAATCATCATCATCGCTCATTGCAAAGGCATAACATAAAGAGAGGCTTAAATATGTAAAAATTATATATGTTTGTTACATGCAGGTGATCGAAGACCTCAATAATGCTCAATAGGGGTTAGTGGGCATGAAGACTTCTGTAGGTCCATCATCCGCTATGCTCAAATAGAGCATACCAGGTAAGCTAAACCAGTTCCGATGCTTCCTCCAATGCGGGGACGACATCGAAATGCTGCTGAAATTTTGGCTAAAGTTTGGACTTAAAAAAAGGGGAAGAATCAAGATTTGTTTAAAAAAATCAATTACATCAAAAAAAATAATATAAAATTAAATATGTATGTGGAAATGTATATATATATATATATATATATATATATATATATATATATATATATATATATATATATATATATATTCTTTTATGCAGGTGATTGAAAGGCCCATTATGCTCATCAGGGCATAATATGATTGAAATTTGGCCGAGGTGCTTTAAAACACCAACCGTCATGCTCATCAAGGTGTGATGGATATACCAAAATAGTTCCGATATAGCCCCTTATGCAGGGATGATGTCAGAATACTGCCAAAATGCTGACAAAATTTTATCCAAAATTCATACTTGCAAATAAAATTCAAGCTAAACAAGTAGCACTGCCAAAGCTCGCTAAAATAAATTGATATCGAATTAAATTTTGAATTATAAATGAGAATGAATTTGAAGATTATATTTCAAATAAAGAAAGATGGACTGAACTCAAATATATTTATGAATTTAAAATGAATTAAATATTTTGGCAATAAATATAAATTCAGCACTTCAATATCTCAGTTCAATTGATTTAGAAGATGACCTGATTGAATATCCAATTAGAGCACAAAAGATCTTCTTGGAATTAGAATATAATTTTCAAATGATAATTCACTCCAAATGAATTGAAGAAAATTAAAGAATTCATAAGAGATTTCTTTAATGAGATCAAAAGATTGCTAATAAGCATAATCAATGAATCCTTGGAAAATATTTGAAGCATATTATTCATCTTATTAAATACTTGAATAGGATTAAGGAGAAATTGAATAGAGTTTGTGATGAGTTTGAGAATTATTAATTTATATAAATGAGAGTATATTGAACATTCAAAGACTAATTAACTTTGAATAAAAGAAAGCAATTAAATGTTATTCCAAGGAATTTAAAAGGATATTAGACTAATTTAAAATGCCTTCTTTGCCACCGGATCTACAATTCTTCGTACAAGCAGATAGAAGGCAATACTAAATTAAATTCTACACTAATTATGGAGCTTCCTTCAATCAAAAAATAAAAGAAATTTTATTCTAATTATAATTTTCAAAATTAATAATTTTATTAATGAGATGAAATTATATAAGTTAAAAATATGTGCATGTGCTCAGATAAAGAGATTTAAATGATAAATTGTAATGTCTGAAAAAGCTGCATATGCTAAGTTGAGATTAAATAAATATAAAATTAATCTCATAATTTAGAAATAAAATTACCTAAATTACTAAACACCCGCATGGGCCCCGACACTTATACCAAACACCTAAACTTTATGTCTCAGATTCTGCATGAATTTAAAAAAAAAAGAATGATGAAATCAATTCAATCCTTTACAATTATATGCATGCGAGTTAATGAATGTATTCATATGCTAATTCAAGTCCATGAAGGATATAAATAGAACGTGATCATAGTAGACTCCTCATGCTCAAAATAGAGTTGACAAGGTCTACTAAATGATCAACTTCTAAATAAACTTAAATTACACTATATTATAAAATCCAATCCTCTATATTTGCAAGAGTTGACAAGGTCAGTTATGATATCAATTTCCTAAAGGATTTAAATTACACATAAGTCATAGACACGATCCTCATCAACAAATAAAGTTGACAAGGTCTACCCCAATGATGGCCGCGTTGATTGAAAATCTCAACCGGAGGAGATATTATTATCAAAAGATACTTGAGCTCTAAATTAATTCATCATAAAACTAAATTTCAACTAAGTAAACATCTAAACTAAATGAAATTTGTTATTTAAATACTTAAAGCAAATAATTCATCCACCCATCCACCATCGTTTGTTAGGGATGGCAGATTAAGAAAACTCTTGCTCACAAAGGAGATAATGTCAAGTCAAATAAATTACTATGTTTAAACTCAAATTATCTCATGCTAGTAAGGGGTGTCCTCTGTCCATGTGATTTGGCGATTTCCATATGATGCGGTTACGATCAGTCTTCATCGTGGAGCCAAATGATATCATTATATTACGGTCACGATTGTAGCCCGTATATTCCCTTATGGCTCAGCCTTTGAGTTATGAATCATAAGATATATTTGATAAAATCCTTCTATCAGCTAATGTAGACTTAATATCGACTCCATGAACAAACACCACCCCGTGTCTATAAGGATTACTTGGACTATGCAACCCATCGATCTACAAGGATCCTTCGGTTTGGTGGACTACCTTTGACTAGACTAGGGACCACGATTAATGATGGAACCATGGGATCTAGATCGAGCACATCATCATTCCACCAACCATATGCTTTAAGTTAAATATTGGTGAATTTCATAAATTCTAAACCCCAAATTTCAAAACTCCATATGTTGCAACTATACGCTACGCCTTCAACGATCCAACGACTAGCCTTAATCGAAAGTTCTCTCTCAGCATTGAGAGGGGTAGTTAACTATAGATGCTTGCGCCTATAGGAAACCTGGAACCAGATCTAAAGTCCTCACAAAATGATGGAAAAATCTCTGGATAGTGTCTTATCTACTATTTCATCTACATTCTGAAAATTTCACCGACACATAAATCAAACTCTCTTCATCGAGAGGTTAGTGGAGAATTTTCTGAGCCCACAACAACAAATTGTTTAGATGGTTTTCTCATTGGTTCCACCACCTATCTTGCTAAATACCTAACCAATGAGGCTGGTCTACAAATCCCCAACCCAAATTTCATTCTATGGCACTCCTCGATCAAAACATAGTAGCTGCCCTCTTCTCCAATATTGCCTTATGCTCTTAGCCTCTCCTCCTGCTCCAACATTTGGCATGCCATAGAAGGTCATCTTCAAGCCACTAATCAGTCCAAAGTCATACAATTTAAAAATGAACTCCATAATATTTCCATGAACACCAAAAATATGCATCAGTAATTTTTTGAAATCAAAATTCTAGTGGGAAATTTGGCTATAGTAGGACCACACATTGATAATAAAGATATCCTACTTTAGATCCTAAATGGCCTACCCTCATCATATCAATCCTTTAAAATAACAATTCACTCCCAACTCAATTGAATCAGTCTTGATGACATACACATCTAGCAACAGAACAAGCTAAGCATTCATCCCCTTCCAATCTTACTGCAACTCTGATTGCATGCTTTAACAATTATCCAACTTCCACTTCGTGGGACAGTAATAGACATGCTCCTAATAGAGGTAAACATCCTCAACTTCTAGCATATGTGTTTCCATTACTTAAACTACAGTCATATGTCAAATCCTTAACAAGTGAGGTCATATAGCTTTAATCTGTTGGCTACACTCCAACCTGAACTATAAACCAGTATAGCTAGTTGCCCTCAACACTGCTATAACATCATCTGATCAACAATGGCTCTTTGACATAGGTGGTTCAACCCACCTCACATCTGGTCTTCAAAATGTTCAGAATCCCATCCCTTATTCGGGCAATGACAAAATCATTGTAGGCAATGGACAAACAATTCTCATTCAAGCTAAGGAAAGATCTTCTACTAAATGGTAAATTATCTCTCTCACTCTTCTCTACCCACTACTTATCCATAATCTTCTATCAATTCACAAACTCACTGCTGACAATAATTGCTGCATTCTCTTTGATAAACATGGGTACTCCATTCAGACCTAACTCTCAGTAGATTTTTCTCAGCAGTCCTAATTCTAATTGAATATACACAATCTCATCTACACTGCCCAAATATCATATTCAAACTCTCCTCAATACATGACAAATGCATCCCTCTGGCATAAACGACTTGGTCATCTGAATCCATCTGTCATCTCAAACAACCATAAAAATTATGCATCTCTTCTTCTTTCTCTTTTTATGAGCCTTGTAATTTGGAAAGATGCCATAAATTACCTTTCTTTGATATTAATAACCAGTAGTATAAACCCTTAAAACTTATTCATACTAATAGATGGGGACCTTCCCCAATTCCACCTCAAGAATATCAATATTATGTTTTTTTATTGACAATTTTTCTCGTTTCTGTTGGATAATCCCTATGGTGCATAAATTTGAAGTTACAACTTACTTCATGAAATTTAAAACACTTATGAAAAAATAACTCCATACTCAAATCAAAATACTACAATTTGACGGTGGCAGTGAGTATGCATCTCTACAACTTTTTTAATTCCTTCAACAACATGACGTTATCCATCAATTCAGTTGTCCTTACACTCAAGGAAAAAATGACATTTCTGAACATAAAAATCATCATCTTATAGAAAGACAAGAGCCCTTCTAATTGAAGCTCACTTACTCTATCACTTATGGCTTGAAGCACTTATAATAATAGTCTTTTGATAAACCATCCTATTACTATCAACTAGTCTACAATAAACAACCTGACTATACACTTCTCAAAATTTTTGGTTGCCTCTATTTCCCTTGGCTCAAGCCACACTCCCCCCATAAACTTGCTCCATGGCCAACTTGCCATGTTTTCCTTGGCTATTCATCATCTCACAAAGGTTACAAATGTTATAACCATGTTGACCTCACTTTTGGAGAGAGCTCTCAACCTCCTCTTCTTAGACTTAAGACTCTTCTAACTAAGAGTTCCTTAGTCATAAGATACTTCTAGTAATTAAGTGAACACTTAACCTAAGCTTAGAGACTTAGAAGGGTTAATCATAGGATTAAGCCATGCCTTAGGACTTAAGGAAATCACCTACCCTATAGCCTAAACTCAATCTATATGCACATTCTCAAATCAAACCCAGATTCAAATCTCAAAGTAAACCTCAAATTCAAATTCAAATTCCAAATCTAATTCTAAATTTGACTCCAAATGATTGAAACCCAAAATCAAATTCAAATCTCAAGACCCTTCCTAAGCCATATGAACCACCCTCTAACCTTAGCCAAAACTCCCTTTAAATTGAATCAAATTCAATTCATTTTCTCAAAGATCAATTCAACCCTTCAATCAATTTATCATATTCAAACTCAAACTCAACTTAAAATCATGATCCAAACCTAAATCCAAATCAAATCAAATCCAATTCCAAACCCTTATGCAAATTTCATGGACTTAGCCAAATCTCATCCAAATCAAACTTAACTAAAATGATTTTCTCATAAATTAATCAATCCTTCAATCATCACTTCAAGCCATGCCAAAATCTACAATAAAATCAATCAAGCCAAGGTCAAACCCAATCTAACCCATTTGACCTAAAATATTTAAATAAGCTCAAAATCACTAAGTCCAAACAAAATCAAATTAAATCAAAATTAAACCAAAATTAAATTGAATAAAACACAAAATAAATGCATAAACACAAATAGACTAAAAAATAAATCAAGATGGGACACAAAATAACAAATAGGTCATTTGACTTAGAGTTAACCCACGTGGGCTCCACTAAGTCAAAAGTCAACAATTTAAAATTTAATCAAATTGAGCCAAAGACTCAAAATCATCAAACAAACATGTTTGAGTCTAAAACTAAACAAATTTAAATTTAATGAAGATCCAAATGGGTTGATTTGGCCACCTAACCCAAGTAGACCCAAATGGATCCTATTTCAAATTAAATTGAAAATTAATTCAAGTCAAACATCCAAAATCATTTAAAAATTATAATTAGATAAAATTTAGCCAACCATTGGGTTTAATTTAATAAATTGATCATTTGAATCAATTAAGCCTAATAGAAATAAAATATAATTAGCAAGCTAATCAAACTATAAAAATTAGAAAATCAATCATATAATAAAGAAAAAAAATCAATCACCATTGTCATTGTATAATTAAAATAAAAATATAACTAAATTTGAACATCAAATATAAATTTGATTAAAATTAAATCAAGATAATTAACTACTAAATAAATAATAAATATATAATTTGAATCATTAATTATAGTATATATAATATAAACTTGAGTTAAATTAAAATATAATATCAAAGTTAAAAAATTGGGAAGATTTATAAATTTAAAAAAAGTCTAAAATAATAATAGTAAAAAAAAATTCATCTTTATTCAGAAATTAATATATATATATATATATATATATATATATATATATATATATATATATATATATATATATATATATATATATAGCATATATGCTACCTGCTACCTTTCTCAAGCAAAAGCATCAAGTATTTTTTTTATTTCACGTAAATCTCAAAAATTTTTTTTTCATTTTTTTGTTCAAATGAAAATCTGATCTCCGGCTTTAAAAAAAAAACTTATCTTACCCGCTTAGAGCACGCGAGCTCTCTCTCTCTCTCTCTCTCTCTCTCTCTCTCTCTCTCTCATCCATCCCAGCTTGTTCCGCTTTGACCTAAAACAAGTTTTACCCTTCTCCTTTCCCAACTTTCTTTCTCATATCGATCTCTTATTGGCTTCTCCATCTGATCCCGCTTCATCACACGGCCACCATCTTCCTCCGCCTTTCCACACCCGTGATTTCCACCATCAGCTCCACCACCTTTCTCCCCAACTGCTCCAACAACCCAAATCAGACGCCGATGACTTGATCCTCCACCGCGGCAAGAAACACGATAACGTGGATGAAGATAGTTCCAACAACCTTAGCGGCGGTGAGAGTAAAGAAATCGTTCAAGGAAACGGCAGCGACGGCGATATGATGTGCCGCCCTTGCGGTCGCCCTGCTGGATCTAAGAATAAGCCCATTTTGTCACGCGATTCAACAGCAAGCTAGCTGATCCAAGCACTCTGCTCCAGATCGAAGCCGGTGAAGCCATGGCAGTCATGACGAAGAACTTCTAGAGAATACACGGAGAGGATGCATGAACTTACGCAGATACTGGCCGTTCGACGACGGAAATGAGGCTAGACCTCTGCTGCCGTTGATCTTGGTCCGGAAGTTCAAGTGGTGGGGCGACGAGCTTGATTCCGCTGGATCGACGGTCATATTCGAGGATGAGGACGATCCAAGCAAAGATGCGACCATCTTTCGGAAGGAGATGATATTCTGCCGACGGCTATGGAGCCATCCGCGGCCCCGACAATGGGTGAGGAAGGAAGGCGGATTGCAAATAAGGGAAAGCAAAGAATGCCTAAGAAAAGATCCATTGTAGAGCTCTTTGCTGCTGCGCCGTTGTTTGCAGGACAACTGATGCCGACGAGGCTAATAGTGAGCCTGAGCAGGAGGAGAAGGGAAGAGGGTTCCGATGGATGTAGTGCAGCCATGAACTTTAATCGTGCTGCCATCTGCAAGGGAAGCTGTTAGTGAATGGTATTATTTAAGAGGAGGATTTCATCTTAGAGCCACTAAAGCATGGAATGGATTATGTGCTAGTACCTAAAGTCAATTATCACTCCAACACTAAATATGCTTAAATTTGACAAGCTGTAATGGTGATTTGATTTTTGGAACATTTGACGAGGAGGCACCAACAAGCACCTCAACAGGGTTTTGTTTCTTCTAAATGAAGTCATCTCTTGATGAATCTATAATTAGCTAGAAAGCCTTAGGGATCTGCTTGGTATGTTGAATGTGGCGTTATGATCCAACCTTAGAATCCATGACTTTACTTTTAATCCTTTTTAGAGTTTAGAGAAAAATCAAAACTATTTATTTTATGTATTTGAAATAAATAGTTTTGATTAGTCGAATGACGATTGATTCCAATCATGATTAACGGGTATTTTGATTTTAATTGAATGATCTGATTAATCTAATATTTTATTTATAGTTAAATAAAAAAAGAGTTAATCAATCTCTAGAATTTCAAACACAAAAAAAGAGATAATATGTGATCAAACAAAATTAAAAAAAATAAAGTACAAATTAAATTATCATAAAATCTAAGTAAAACTTAGTAAAAAAAAAAAAACCAATAATATTATAAATATTATAATAAATATAAAAGTTATTTTGAACATAATTTATGAAAGTCAATTATAAAATCAATTTAATCCCTAACTATATATGTTGATTCTAAAATCAAAAGAAAAATTAGTTATGTGACATATCCTTAATTATAATTAATTTAACTATTATAATTGGCTATTTTTTATTTGATTAGTTATTCATATAAAAATTTGAAAGAATTCATAACTAATTCAAATCACATTTATATATATATATATATATATATATATATATATATATATATATATATATATATATATATATAAACTCAAATCTCTTAGGACATAGACAATTGAAGTCAAGTAAAATTATGAGCAAACTTGTATAATTCATAATCTAAATATCATAATCAAATCAAATAAACATAAAATTAAATATAAACTCTAAAGTTATTAAATCATATCCAATTAGTCTTAATTTCAAACAATATCAAAAATAAGTCAAACAAAAATAAAACTCAAACAAATAACCTAAATCAAATCAAGTTAAATTAAATTAAGAAACTCTAATCAATTTAATAAATAATCAAATTAAATCTAATTCAACCTACCTAAATAAGATAAACTAATTAATTATTAAAATGTGTAAAATCAAAACATAAACTAAAATCTAATAAACATGATAAATGAATGAAATTAAAAAAAATTCTAATCATAAGTAATCAAACTCAATTAAAATCAAAGCAAACTTTCAATTCATTTTATCCAATCAAACTATAAATAAATAAACCATAATCAAATCAAATAAACATAAAATTAAATATAAACTCTAAAGTTATTAAATCATATCCAATTACTCTTAATTTCAAATAATATCAAAATAAGTCAAACAAAAATTAAACTCAAATAAAACAAACCTATTGAATTAAGAAAGAGATTAATCATCAAACTGAAGAGATAATCTATACATAAACTAAACAGTTAAATTCAATAAGTTAAACCCTTAATTGAAATTCAAATAAAAGAATACATTAAACTTCAAATAAATCATAAGTAAATTAAAATACATTCATCAATCTAAATCAAACTTAAATGGAATAATGAAATCAATGAATTTAAACAACATCAAAATGATATTAATCATATGAAATTAAGGAATTGAATTTAACAAAAAAAAAACAAAGGGAAAGAAACTAGATATTGAATTAAAGGATATTGAATTATCAAAATATTAATTAAACCAAAACATCTAATCTAAAATTAACCAATCAAAAACACATGAATTTAAACAAACTTAAACTTCATTAGATATTAAGGATATTAAATTATCAAAATTTAATTAAATCAATACATTTAATCCAAAATTAATCAATCAAATACATGAAGATTAAACAAACTCAAATTCAAAAATCTAAATTGAATCAAATAAATCAAATCAAATAAATTATACAAATTCAAATAATATTAAGATAATTAAGGACCTTAGACTCTTAGGAAGTTAGAAGCGAAAGGGTGAGTTCCTCAAATGAATTCATTTTACTCTTCATTTTTGAAAACCTAAACACCACTTTTAACCAAATAAATGTGAAATAAAAATGAAAAATAAATCATTAAATCATTTAAATTGAAATCACCCAGGGTAAAATTTAAACAAATTCAAACTCCAAATTAAAACTTAAACTAAAGAAGTAATTCTTGTCACACTGCACATACACATTAGAATACTAAGTCACCACTTCTAGTGCTGTTAAGTATAGGCATTGTATATGTGTTTTATTTTGTGATGTAGATGGATGTTAGGGTGCATGCAGACTGGATGGTAGGCCATAATTACTAATCATATTTTATTGGGTTATGCTTAAGAGAATAATAAAAGTATAAATGCTTTTACTATGCAGGTTAGTTAGCCCCTAAGCATAACCCATGTTAGGACAGGTGGGTTTGGTTATCCATGTGTGGGGTACTAAGTCTAAATTATTCATATAACTGCTTGGGTTGTATGGTGTGTTTAGCTAACATTTTTTTTGCAAGTGTAACTAGATTTATTTTTTCTATTTTTAATGTAATTTTACATTAAGAATTAGAATTAGTGTTATGGGAGATTAGGATGAGCAGTGATCAGAAGGCTTAGTCCCTGGGGTGCCCTGTGGTGCCTTTAGAGCAAATCAAATCAAAAGAAGAAGAAGGAATGAAGAAGACATGTATTATTTTGTAATCCGGGTTGTATAAGGGTGAGCTCTACCCATCTTTTTTTCTCTTCTGGTGTCGACGCAGTGGCCTTTTATTCTTTTACGGTAGTCTATAAAATTTTTTGATGTTGTGTTTATATTGCGCACAAAAACATCATGCTTTTTTTAGTTTCTTCATGTTTGATGTTTGAATGTGTGGCAGAGATGCTCTTAGGATAAAATTAACTTTTCTACCCCAATTAACAACTTATAATTAAATTTTTAAAAATAACTCAGAACTTCACCATAAACCTAGAATTAAATAAAGATAATAAAATATTTAGCAACTCTTAGCTGGATAATTGAATGTCATATCATGCATTCTTCCACTTGTTAAGAGGGGCTTCCATCTGTCTAGAGAATAAAGGCTTGAGAGAGCCTTTGATGGAAGAACACCCTTTCTCTTGATTAGGCCCATAATCTTCTCATGCATTTAGGCATACAAAATCTCTGTCAAAACAAAGAGTCCAAAAGAATACAATAAATTTGGTAAAATTTGCATTAGATTAAGTCATTAATTCATACCACTCATGCTCTAGTCTCTGGGAGTGAAGGACTAGTCTCCTTTCTAAATAAAAATAAACTTAGCCATCTTGCATAAAACTTACCTACATGGATTTAAAGCGTAGGAGGAGTTAGCGCTACCACTCAGAGGGTTATAAGTCCCAATCGTGGTTTATTCTCTCTTATGGAGGTAAACCATACACTCATTTTATCTTAAATTTAAGTCTGCCCTCACAAAGATCCTAGATTTAGATCTAAGGTAGTTATTTTCTTTGAGATACAAGCATAAATCCTCACCTTTTAAGTATTTTCATAATCTTATGTTGTGGGATTATAAGTCCTAGTATTCTAATAAAATGTCAACTCAAACAATTAACTTTCTTCAATTTCAAAAAAATAAAGCCCAACCATAGGATAGATTGGATTGCTCACTAAACTTCCTAGTATCATAAGCATTCCTACTCATCTCCTTTGGCTTCCAAAATAAGTCTCTCCTTTTGATCTATCTCATTCGATTTTCCAATATAGCCAATCCTTTGATAGTCTTGCCTTGAAATCTTTGGAGATCATGATTGTCTACTTTAATCGAGAGTATTCTTAAGGAATTCTCATTCCTTAGGATATAATTAAATATGGGGGCTTGCCTCCATAGGGAACTTAATGAACTGGTTTAAAATAAACCTTACTTTAATTTTTCATGTAAAGTAGGGGAAAGATCTTTGGTATATTAGAAGACCCATCATGCCTTAGGAGTTCTTATTAGGTGATTAGGTCCATGATAGGGTGGTGATTTTTATCTTTTGAGATAGTATATCATTCCTTAATATCGTACCCGATCACTTCATTAAGTATCCTTTAAGATCTGTGTGGTATCCCACATCCTCAAAAATAAACATTACAAACCACCAAACTGAAAACCTCTTAACTTTTTGCATGTTATATTTAATGAAACATCTTAACCTTTCCCCCATCTCAATCAACTTTTGTCACCTACACTCGGATTATATACCATCACATCCCATATGCCTTCTCCAATATCATTTGCTCAGATAATCCACCTCCATTCCATCCAATTACATTACTTCACAATCCCAATTACTCTCTTCACACTCTTAACTCACAGACTAAAGACTAGCTCTCTACATCTCAAAATGATCTTTGATCTTCTAACTACATCCTCATTATCATTTGACCTAACAAGCTTTACCCACGCCAATAAAGATCCATTTTGGAAAGCAGGCATGTTAGTAGAATTTAATGCACTATGACAGGGGACGATCTTTAGTTCCACCCTCCTTCACTACAATGTCCTTGGATGTTGATGGACATATCCAACAAAATATAACTCAAATGGATCAATTACCCATCACAAAATAATTAGTGGCACAAGGTTTTAGCTAGAATCAATGGGACTATACAAACAAGCTTAGGGCTCCAAAATTTACCACCAACCTCTCGATAAAGAGAGTTTGATTTATGGGTGAAATTTTGAGAAGAATAGTAGATAAGACACTACCAGAGATTTCACCCTCATTTTTTGAGGACTTTAGATCTAGTTTTAGGTTTCCTATAGGCACAAGCACCTATAGTTAATTACCCCTTCCAATGCTAAGAGAGAACTTTCGATTAAGGCTAGTCATTAGATCGCTAAATGTGTAGCGTATAGTAGTAGCATGTGGAGTTTAAAATTTGGGATTCAGAATTTATGAAATTCACCATTATTTAACTTAAAGCATATGGTTTGTGGAATGATAACGTGCCCGATCTAGATCCCATGGTTCCATCATCCCTGCTATCAGCCCTAGTTTACAGTGGAGGAGGTAGTTGACCTAACGTCGAAGGATCTCGCCGCATCCATGGGTTGCATCATCCAAGTAATTCTTGTACACCTGGGTTGGTGTTTATTCAAGGAGACAATATTAAGTCTACCTTGGCTGACAGAAGGGCTTTATGGATATCAAATATACTCTATGATTCATAACTCAAAGGGTTGAGCCATTGGGAACATACTACGCCATAATATATAATGGTGTCATTTGGATCCACCCAATCGAGGACTCTTGTTGTAATCACATCATGTGGAGCTCCCCATGGACATAGGACACATGTCCTTGGCATGAGATTATTTGAGTTTGAATATAATGATTTATTTGACTTGACATTAGCTCTTTTATGAGCTAGAGTTTTCTTAATCTATCAATGATGGCAGATGGGTGGATGAATTATTTGCTTTAAGCATTTAAATAATAAAATTTATTTAGTTTAGATTTTTACTTGGTTGAAATTTAGTTTTATGATGAATTAGTTTAGAGCCCAAATATCTTTTGATGATAATATCCCCTCTAGTTGAGATTTTTGATCAAGGCTGCCATCATCGGGGTATATAAGTTTGCTTAATCATTTAATTTATTATTTTAGATTCTGTCGACTCTATTAATTTAATAATAGAGGATCATATCTAGATTTATATTTTGAGTATTTTGAATTTGAGAATATTGAATATAATATCATAAATATTTTGATAATAGTTACCCCTCCAATTGATATCTTCAATCAATTCAGCTATCATTGGGGTAGACCTTGTCAACTTTACTTATTTTCTAGTAGAGGGTCATATTTATGACTTATGTGTAATTTAAATTCTTTAGGAGATTGATATCATAACAGACCTTTTCAACTATATTGTAAGTATAGAAGATTGGATCTTATAATCTAATGTAATTTAAGTTCATCTAGAAGTTGATCACTAGTAGACCCTCGCCAACACTATTTCAGCATAGAATTAAGCTTACTCATCATATTCTATGGAGTTGAATATTTATCTCTTTTATTGATTTGAATTAGCATATACAGCCATTCATTGGCTTACGTGCATATAGTCATGAGAATTGAATCGATTTCATCATTCTTCTTCTTTTTTTTTAAACCCACGCAGCATCCTCAGACACAAAGTTTAGGTGCTTGGTATGAGTGTCGGGACCTATGCAGGTGTTTAATAATTTAGGTAATTTTATTTCTAAATTATGAGATTAATTTCATATTTATTTAATCTCAAATTAGCTGACCTTTTCGATATTAAAATTTGCATTTTAAATCTCTCCGAGCACATGGTATCTCATTTATAAAATTTGCCTTCTACCCGCTTGAAAAGAATTGTAGATCGCATTTAATACATTTTAACTTATATTGCAATTTGGAATATCATATTCATATTTTCTTCTTTAGTAAGTTGAGCTTGAGAGATTCATATCTATTTCTTATGCTTATTAATAAGCCTTCAAATTTATCATACTTCTAATGAATGGTTTGACTTCTCTCAACTAGATTGAAATGAATTATGAGAAAGTGTATTATTCACTAAAGAACTTGTTGCACTTAATAATGAGTCATTGAGGCTATTATAAGCATATAGTTATGGATTCAACTAGGTTTATTCCAATTCACTCAATATATGATATGGTTCAACCATTTATTAGGAAGTAATACTTATGATTTGTGCTCGTTGATGAACCAGTTAATCAACCTCCTTAATTTGTGAATGCATTTAAGCTTGTTATAAACTGATAGCTAAACTGTACTCATATAAAATCTTTTTATTTATCTCAAAGTGAATCATAAAGTAATCACAATGATCAGTGATGACTCTCTTTTATGCATATTAACAAGCTCTTTAAATTCATTTCAAGCATCCCACAAAACTTTTCCTCTCCTTCGATTCATTTGAGATGAGTCATGGTAGAGTTTAGTATTCATTAGGATGACTTATTTATATCCAATGGTGAGTAATTTGGCTTAATATAAGTCCTCTGTAAGTCTAACTTGAACCACATTTATATGCTTATAAGTTATGTTTTAATTGCACTATAAATCTTCAATGATTCACTAGGATTCTCCTTTTAAATTATTTTAAGCAAAATGTTGTGAGATTCGATTCATGTATATCAAAGGAATTCAAGTTTATTTCAAGTTTTATAAGTTCACTTGAGTTTGATCTCTATTTTCTTATGAAATATGATTTTAATTTTATTTGTAATCAAGTCTCTTTCAAATTCATTTCAAGTTCATTTATATTTAATTTTCAATTCATTTCTTTAGGACTTTATATTTTATATTTAACTTAATGTTAAATCATTTTTTATTAAGTCTCAAAATTTGATGAAATTTCGATTTGCATAGGGATCAAACAATTTTTTTTGCCAGTCAAATGAATGATGATGGTGTTTTGAAACACCTAACAATTTTATCTCACACACCTTGATGAGCGTGATAAAGTCTTCGAGCATAAAAATAAACACACACACACACATATATATATATATATATATATATATATATATATATATATATATATATATATATATATATATATATATATATAATACAATTTCCAATACACATATCCACAATCACAATAATAAATTTGCAAGCCATTGACTGTAAGTGAGAGGGGAGGGGTGGGGAAAGAAATGGGAAAATGCTAGAGATTGAGAGGAACCATATGATGACAGTTCCTTCTCTATGACAAAAGGGAATGATCGAAGAGAGATTGTGTGGCCTACAGCAATAAATTGAGAGGAAGAGGAAAGATAGATGGGAGAAATGCTAGAGAGGAACCTTCATGATGGAAGAATTGCCTCCCGGTAGCCGCCGTTCGTGAGAAGAAGAGGCCAGAGAAAGGTATGGGGCTTACAGTTTGAGGGAGATCGACGGGTTGAGGCTTGCGAGGATTAGCTTGTGGTTGGTGGAGATGGGATTCTTGCAGCTTGATGGGAGATAAAATGAGGGAGGGAATTCAACTTGGGATCAAAAATGAGAAGGGGAAAACGAATCGAATGAGAGCCTCGACTTGAAGTAAAATCAGAGGGAAAACTAGTGAGAACTGAGAGAGGAGGGCTTTCAGGTTAGCTTGCGTTAAGGGAGAGTGAACAAGAGCTTACGGATGAAGAACGAATGAGAGAGGTGAGCATTTGTGTGTGGAGACCGAATGAATCCATCTAGAATTGGATGGGAGCCTTTGGTTTGAAGGAAGAGAACTAATGAGACAGAGAAAAGGCTTTGCCTTTGTGTTATGAAGTGAAGGTAATATTCTTTGTGAGGGAGACAGATGAGGGATGCTGCATTGAGGGAGATGGGATGAAAAGGGGACGAAAGGAATTGTGTGTGGTTCCTCATGTTGAGGGAGATAGAGCCAAGAGGGGGAAATGAGGAAGCCTTCGGTTTCTTGTGTTTTGATTGGAGATGGGGAGGGGGTGAATGTGAGAGCTTGTGGATTTTAAGAGAACGAACCGAGAGGGGATGGAATCGGAGTGGGATCGTGCGTGTGAGCAGCGCCCATTTTTTCTTTTATTATTATTTATTTATTCTAATAAATAAAATAATATTAAGGGTCAACAAATGCCCCCTAACAAATAAAATTCGCGCATGAAGCGAGTGATATTTGTTGAAAATTGGTTGACCTTTCGTGTTGACCATGAATTTCAAATTACTTTAGATTCAACAGGTTCATTGAATAACTCTTTCTTTGGTATCTTTATGGATTTGAATTTCCTTCGACCTTAACTTCATGCTCGACTGGGTTGGATGGAGGAATTGGTTTGTTTATTTTGGGTTATGAAATTCCTTCTATCTTGGCTTTAAGCTTGACAGATTTGATGAAAGATTGACCTGATTTGTCCATATTGATTTGTTAGGAAGTGCACGTATGTCTTTAGTCCTCAGCTTGCTTTTGATGGACTTCTCTGAATAGGTGATGATTTAGCCTTCTAGCTTATATTAGATCTAAATTCTCGAGTTATTAATCCAACAATGAGTGCTTTAACAGAGTGGGTAACAATGAAATCTCTTTAGTTTGCTCACAAGCTTTGTACCAACTTCAGGATTGCTTCTTCAATCTCCATGCTTCATGCTCCATCAGACTTGCTGAAGAAGAGATATTCCTTCCTCTTTTTCTCTTTTTTTTTTTTTTTCATTTTTTACTATCCTTGAGATTTTGTCACTTTGCATATCTCTGAGATATTTTTATACAGTTGTTGTTTTAAGGATAAAACAACTTTTATAATCTTATTTATAGTCCATTACTAAGAGAATTTTGATTCAATCACTTTGATATGTTAACTTAAGTCAACTTTAGTGAAATAACTATTATCATCAAACTAGCAAGCTTCTACCACTACCGTCTTTTCTTATGACTTGTTGAGTGAGAAGAGTAGTCAGCAACTCGGCCACATTTAAGCTTATTGAGTTTGACGGTCAGGACCCACTTAAGTCTTAGACTTGAGCTATGAACGGACTTGTGCTTTCCCAACTTAACAATATCAAAGTTTACAAATTTGAAATCCTCTCACTTGACTTTTAGAACTATAAGTATAAAAAGATGAATCTTTCAACTATAGAATCATCTTGTGCAACTTATTTAAAGATACATTTTCATTATTTGATAAGCGAAAGTATCTTTACTACCAGGATATTAGAGTATTCAAATGGGGATCTTGGCTCAGCATGATGTCTACCCAAATCAGAATATATTCAAGGATCTTATCTTATGACACAATGTCAACCCATATAAAAATAAAGAAACACCCCTATCTTGCATGGAGAATTCTAAAACATATTTAAAAGAATTTTAAGATGGAATTAAACAGATACATCAATATTTGAGTTGATATATTTGCTCTTAAGAGAACTTAATATATAATATTGATTTCATATATATATAAAATCTAAAATATGCTCTGAGATTTCTAGTATAAAAAAATATATTTTCATGTATAATACTTTTTCAGGTATCGACCATTAATTGATAGCATTGGTCTTTGACCATTTAGGTCAATGAGTTGGTATGCCCCTCCTTGATACACCTTCTCAATGACAAAAGGGCCTTCCCAATTAGGCTCAAATTTGCCACCAAATTTTTTATTAGAAATAATTGGTCTTCTAAGACCATTCCCCTTTTTGGAATGTTCGAGGTCACACTATATGATCAAAAGCCCTGGACAACTTTGCTCAATAAACTTCTAGATTTTGATTAGCTTGTAATCTAACTTCATCAAGTGCGTCAAGTTTCTCCATTCTCAAACGAGCATTTTGATCTTCAGTTATGTTGTATTGGATGGCTACTCGGAGTGATGGTAACTCAACTTCAAGCAGAAGAACTGCTTCAGTTCCAAATACTAATGAATAGGGAGTGGCTTTAGTCGACATCTTATAGGTAGTTTGATACATCCATAATGCCTCTATTTGTTTGGTATGCCATTCTCTCTTAATTTTAGTGAGGATTTTCTTGAGCAGTTTGACGAATGTCCTATTGAAAGCTTCTGCCAAATTATTTTCCCTTGGATTATATATTGAAGAATATCGCCAATCAATTTTGTCGGTTGATCTAATCTATAAATCTTTGTACTTTTGAAAGTCGTATTATGAGAAATTATTTGCGTACTCCAAATCTATAGATCACATTATGCATGAAGAAGTAAATCACTGATCAACAATAACTTTTTTAAATGGGGTAGCTCACTTTTAGAAAATAATAATCATACTAGATGAAGCGGTGACCAGCTAATGACAGATGATCAATTGGTCCAATCACATTTGTGCCCCAACATTCAAATGGACAAGATGCTATTGTTAGGTGTAATAGATTTGGAGGTTGGTGGATTATATTCTTATGTACTTGACATTCATGGCACCTCTTGGCATGATCAATATAGTCTCTCACCATAGATGGCCAGTAATAGCCCACTCTTTTGATTTTTACTGCCATCTTGGGACCTGACTGATGTGCACCACAAAGCCTTTCATGAATTTCAGCCATTACTTTTCTAGCTTCATCTGTACCTAGGCATCGTAGCCCCATTTATTCAAAGGATCTATGATATAAAGTGTTATTGATGAAAGCATAGTGTAACATTCTCTTCTCAATTTGAGCTGCCAATGATTTGTTATTTGGTAATTTACCTTCTTTAAAGTAATCGATGAAGGGTTACCTCCAATCATGTGGCTCTTCCACTATAAAGGCTTCTTATTGCCTTTTTGAAGCAATGTCATACTTATTTTTGGTATAACTCCTTGTTGATTTTGGGAGGATGAGGAGTAACTGAGTCACTTTGTGTCAAATTTGATAACCCCTACATGAGATTGATACTTTATTGATTTAGAATGCGTCAAGAAAATATCCCAATCATGACATAATCACATTCATACTTGCCATCTCCTTAGTTAATTTTGCTAAACAATCTGCTTTACTATTTGCAGATCGAGAGACTTGAGTTAGTGTGACATTTGATATTTACTTCATAAGCTCAAGAACTCTCTTGTGATAGAAAGCGAACTCAAGTTTGTTGATTTTATAGATTCCCATTACTTGATTTATAACAAGAATCACCAAAATATGTAAGTTTTGAATGCCTAAAAAATAACTTCTTCAAGACTTTCATACTCATCTTCATTATTAGTTCTTGGCTCAGTCAACCAATATGATTGTCTCATTATTCCTCCCTTTGGTGTTATGAAGACGATGCTAATTCTGCTCTTGCCCTTGGGAAATTTAGAGGTTGGACTTGTTTGATCGATGAGGCTCCATCAAAGTTCATTTGAAATTTGTAATTTTTCTCTTTCATGAATGAGCATAATTTGCTCTTCAGGCAAATCATCGTTAAGAGAAGAGTCCATAGGGAGATGGGATGTGCAACAAGAAAATCTACTGAGATTTTCCCCTTTACTGCTTTCTACGAAACATATGTGATATCAAATTATAAAAGTAATACTGCCCATCTTGCCAAGTGACATCAACGGGTCTTGTCATCAAGTACTGGATCCTTGATGAGGGTAATTTTGTGAGATAACATATAATGATGGAGCTTTTGACCGAAATATCAATGCCAAATAGTGCTTGTCTATCAAGAGTATCTCATTTCTACTCCTATCAATCTCCGACTGATATAATAAAGAGCATTCTCTTTACTTTCTTCATTATGTTGTGCCAATAATGCTCCGAGGGACTCTTCTAATGTAGTTGTTTATAGAATGAGGGGCTTCCCAGGAGTAGGCTCTACAATGATTGGTTGATTTAAGCGGTAGCTTTTAATGCTATTGAAGGCTTCTTGGCACTCCTTGTCCCATTTGAATGGAGCATTCTTTTTCATCAACTTTGAAAATGGTTGACCCGATAGGTTTGATATAAATCATGGATGAATGTAAGCTATCCTTGTAAAGAATGGAGCTGATGCAAACTCTTCGGTGGAGGCATCTCCACAATTGCCTTGATTTTAGTAGGATCGATCTCAATTCCTTTATGACATATAATGTACTTGAGAAATTTTTTAGAGGACACCCCAAATGCACATTTTAGAGGATTCATCTTGAGATCATATTTTTTGATTCTCTCAAACACAATTCTCAAGTCTTCAAAATGATTTTCACAATTTAAGCTCTTCACCACCAAATCATCAACATAACATTCCACCTTCTGGTGAATCAACTCATCAAAATGTGCATCATAGCTCTTTGGTATGTAGCTTCAGCATTCTTCAAACCAAAAGGCATGACTGTGTAGAATAAGATGTCAATAGGTGTTCTAAATGATGTATGTCTTTCATCTTCAGGTGCCATCTTGATCTGATTATATCCCGATGATCCATCCATAAAAGAAAACATATCATAGTTGGATGTATTATCAACCAACAATTCTAATATATGAAGCAAGAAGTCATCTTTTGGGCAAGCTTTATTAAGATCTCGGAAGTCGATACTGATAAGAATTTGACCATTTTTCTTCTTCACGGGCACTATATTAGTTATCCAATCACGACACTTTTCTTCGTGTATGAATTCTACTTCAATTAGCTTTTTAGTTTCAATGATCACCTGCTCTTCAATTTCTAATCTCATTCTCCTTAGAGCTTGTTTAACAGGCATTATCTCTGGCATGATTGCTAACTTATGAACTACTACATCAGGGGATAAGCCTGACATTTCAACATATGTCCAGGCAAAGCAACCCCTGAATTCACAAAGTAGCTCTTTTATCTCTCCGACTTTGTCATCAGGTAGAAGGGCATTGATGAAGTTGGACGGGGATCATTCTCAGCTATTAGGTTGATTTCTTTGAGTTCATCCATAGTAGCTATTTGTCCACCATCTTTGTGTTCTTCAGGTGCAGGCTTGGCTTCTACTTCTTCATCGTTTATAAGAAAAATTTCATAGAGATCATCTTCTTCATCACTATTAGTTTCGATCTCAGCTTCTATTATATTATAAAAAACTTTATTTTGATGAGATTCGTGGATGAACCCAATACTTTTAGTAAAAAACTTATCACTTCTTCATGATGCTTGAGGATTTCTTTGGCTCCACATCTTGTTAAAGATTTGACCTGTATGTTTAATAATTCCAATATAAATTCCAAGCTTATGCATCATTTTTTGCAATTTTGGTGGATAGTATATTGGTATTCTTGTTGGAACCATCTCATTAGAATCTTCATGTTGAGTAGGCTGATCAAAATTATGAGGTCGAGACTTTATATTTGTAAAATAAATTTTTTGTTCCGCCACTCTCACTCAACCATGGCACATAGATTATCAATTTCTCAATATTATGAACCGGAGTGATTTCTTTGTGAGAGATGGGTATAATTTTGAATGAGCCTTCTGATACTGCCAAGTGAGCAATCCTTCTTGATGCGACCCTCTGAACCCTACTTTCATAAGTAGATTCAAAGTCATAGTCTAAATCAGAATCACTTATTCTATACTTTGCCTTTCTTGAAAGCTTATAAGTTCCCTTAGGTTTGATAGGAATATTTTCTTCTTCTTATGTGTCACTTCTCAAATGAGGAATTGATCTTCTTAATTTAGGTGTAGAATCAAGTGCTTTAGGGAGAGTCGACATTACCTTTTTTTTTTGCATCTGTTCTTTCACCTTCTGAAGTTGCTTTTTAGTTCATGAAGTGAATGCTACTGCCTCAAGAGGCTCTGTTGGCTTAGGCTATTTAGGAATGAAATATTTTACATCTTCATAAATCTTTACTTCATGGACGGATAATGGTTGTAGGTTGTTAGAAATTCTGAACTCTTCTCCATCTTTTAGGTACTTCATATACTGATGCATAGTTGAGGGGATACTCATGCAGCCATGACTGACCAAAGAGAGCTCTAAATGATGTATCAACATCGATTCATGAAACTTGGCTTATGTATACAAATTTTGAAACTTGAGTGGGAGAATAAAAGAACCGAGGGTTTTTTCCCTTTCTCATTGAAACCATGAACCATCAACTTATCCCTCCCGAGATGTTGGATATCAAGTGATAATCATCTTAATGCTTTTAGACTCATAAGATTGATAGAAGAACTGGTTCAATCGATTTGATCAAGATGTCCATCACTCTTGGTAACATATAGGATGGTTGTGATGATGTTCTAACATAAGATCTTCTTAAAAAATGTGATTGTTGGGAGATCTTGAGTTTGCAATGATTTAGTCATATATTTTTTGACAAAGTAAGCTTCATAACTCTCTGGATCTTTGAGAGCATGTATCAAAGTTTCTTGTGATCTTTTGACATTAAGAGAGCCTCATACACACAATTGTGCATGGATCTTTCTATGTGATAGAATATTATAATTTATCTTTTCTTGATGTAGGCTTTATTTTGGATTCATGGGAATGATATCTTGACTTCAATTTATTTGCCTTTGTCTTTATTTGAATTCCCCTTCTTTGATGATGGTGGTAAGACTTTACCACTTCTCAACTGAACTTGAATCACATTGTCTTGCTTAGATTCCTTTGAAGAAGTAGTTTCTTCAAATTCACTTTTTATTCTGGAGGATTGACCAAAAAAGTTAAACTCACTTTTCAACTTCATACATTTCATATGTGATCTTGTTGATGAGTCTCACTTTCTCCATTTGGAAAACATAAATATTCATCGAACTATTATCCTTTTGTTGAGTCATTAAAAAAATTCAGATGTTAACTCCTCGTGCTCTTTCTTTTATGAGAGGAATTTTGATGGGTTGGTCGTCACTACTACCATTGTAATTTTGAGTAAATGTCGAATATCGATATCACTTAAATGATTCGCCATATCTCTACTAGGCAAAATTCACTATTATCTTCTTCATCCATCTCAACGATATGGAGTTTAGACATGAAGTCTACAAGCCTAAATGGGTGTCTTTTTGGTTGGTGATACTCTTCTGAGTTATTAATAATCTTTTGATTTATTTTTCGCTTCTTGATCTTCTTTTTCTTAGCCAGCTTCTTTGACTTATGTGGCCTATGTTTAGTCGACTACTCGTGGTGATGAAGTAGTTTTAATAAAGCCTTTCCATTTGGTGATTTTCACTTGGGACATCTTAGAGACCAATGTTTCCCATTCTTCAATGAATTGATTTTCTTTCTTTTGTCTTTAATGGATGATATGGAAGAGGATGTAATCCTTGTAGAATCTCTTTTGGGTTGACTAGAACACTATCGATAATATAATCACCTCTCATTCTTTTCTAGCCAATCTTTGAAGATATAATCTTCAATAGATGACTAATCACTTGATGATAGGGATGTAATTTAGATTGGGAATTTGATTGTTTTCTTCTTGACCTTTTACTTTTTGATAATTATAGCTTTGCTTTGATTGCTTGTCAAAATAAT